>CM044448.1:54535981-54609247 GCA_024363595.1 Xenopus borealis
AGCAACATCATTTTGTTTAATCAGATTAAAGTGAATAGGACTGGTCAGACCAGGGATGACTTTGACATACAGTAGTTTCCCAGCATAAATATATTGCAATATAAGGACAAACAGTGTCTGTTTTGTTTAAAGGGAAGAGCATTTATAGTAGCCCTTGCCATCTGCAGGAACATTTTTTCCTGCATGTATAATAAACTAATAACCTAAACCAGCCTAGAATGCACTAAGGGGCAGATTTAAATTAAAAAAGACCAACCAAAATTTGACTCTGAAGTTTTTTCTAATAAAAATCAATTATTTTCCTGCAATGTCTAATGTGTTAAAGCTAAACTACACTGAACACACATGAGCCAGTTTAAAGCAGCAGTCAAAAGGGGAAAAAGATAACACTGTCGCCAAATCTGATGTCATTTTCTGGCATTTTAAGGGCTCCATCCTTCCATAGCAAAGGTCCCACATTATATCTGGAATTGATCCACATGATTAGACCATGAAAACAATTTTACGTTTTAATCCACTGCTCTGTTTTCAATTAAATTTATAAAAGGTTGTATTTATCACTGGCAAGGTTTTTCATCTACATTTCTTTACCAAGAAGCAACAGAAGGTTTTGTTCTGTCCTATTAAAATAATTGTTATATTTACTCTTGCCTAGCTCAGATTATATAAAACAAGAAATATAGATTTGAAATTGAAATGGCTGAAATGGCATTAAGGTTCAATAGAAGCAAGCTAACAGAATATATAGTGAATAAAGTACCCCTATTGTAAAATATAAGGTTATTATAATTCACCAAGAAGTTCCATGACCATATTATAGCATGATGCCAAATGTTACTTCTAATATCCTCATACTTTCCAAAAAGGGGTACTTTATTTATTTAATAATACACAAAAGCTGAGAATATCTTGTAAATTATATCCTTATAAACGGTGAGTTCTGATGTAATCGGTTATAAACGGTGAGTTCTGATGTCATTTCTGTCACATGACTCACTGAAACTTGTGTATTATAATAAATATAGTACCCCCACTTGCAAAATATGAGGATATTAGAAGTTACCTCGGAGTTCCATGACCTTCGGCCTTGTGTTTTTATATGGTTATGAAATTCCTCGGTAACTTATAATATCCTTACATTTTACAAGAGGGGGTACTTTATTCACTATTTATAATACAAGTTTTAGTGAGTCATGTGATTTAAATGACATCACTACTCATTGTTTATAATTGATGACATCACCATTTATAAGGATATAATTTACAGGATATTCATGGCTTTTGTGTAATATATATACATATATAGTGAATAAAGTACCCCCTCTTTTAAAATATAAGGCTATTATAACATACCGAGGAGTTTCATGACCATATAAAAACACGAGGCCGAAGGCCAAGTGTTTTTATACAGGTCATGGAACTCTCTAATATCCTCATATTTTGCAACTGGGGGTACTTTATGTATTATAATACACACATTTGAGTGAGTCATGTGACAGAAATGACATCAGAACTCACCGTTTATAAGGATATAATTTACAAGCTTTATTGTATAATGTATAAATATACACCCACACTCTTTTGAAATCACCATTAATGTAGATTGCTTAGGCTGGTGCACAGAGTGAACCCCTGCTAAGTTGAGCATACACTGTACAAACAGAAAAAGTACTGCTGCTACTTATAAACCCAGCCACTGAGGGAATGGGCAAATTATAATATCTATAAGCATCATGGCCAAGAAGTATTAATGTAGAGATAGAAAAATTCCGGTGGTAAAGAATTAATTAAGAAGTAAACTGTCCACTTATCTCTATGGGCACTGACTCTTTAATTCAAATGGATATCTTACTCTAAAAGTTCATTCTATGGAGCAAAACTGGATTGGATGAAAAATGTTTATTCCATGGAAACTCTGATGTAATCTATTGGGGGGGTATGGAACTGTGCTTGTAGCTTAGCCTTTGGACCCACTTTGGACATCGCTTTGGACATCGCTTTGGACCTATTTATTAGATAAAATTATACATTATTAATGATTTTTGTGTAATGTATTTTTGAATAAATGTTTTGTATGTGTATGAAATCTAATGTGACAGTATGGAGTACTTGAGGTTTCCAATTAAAGGCTTCTTAAACAAGCAGATTTTTTTCCAATATTCTTGTTATTTATTAATAAAATAATTTGGTGCTGAAAAAGACACTATAAACTTCTATAAAATCGTTTTTTAAAAAAAAACATCTACTTTTTTTATTTTTGATGCCCAAAAATGCTTTTTTGATTATCGAACGAAAACTACAAATATTTAAGACTATCGTATAAAACCCAGCACAGATCATGTTATCTTCCAGTTGTAAAAGGGACTTCTGAAAAATTAAAGTTTTCTTTCCAAGAAAACAAATGTGTTTTCCTCCAGAAAAAAAAAATAACCCCCTTGATATCAGGTGCTTTGTATTTTGTGGTCTGATATTTATTGGACTTGGTAAGAGTTTTGTTACAAGAAATGTTTGTCTTTAGCTCTAATTATATAGTCATCTCATACTACATAACTATAAAATTATATATATGAGGTATATATAGAAAAACTGGATATAAATAAGTTTCCATATGTATAGCAAAAGTAGCTTGCAAACATCACACTTTACCAGATGGAAAGAAAAATGGTGTAAATTTACCAAAGATAAAAGCTGTCAATCACTACACACTTTGTCACCCCCATAATGTTTTCATTTAGCTAAATAGTTTTGTAAAAATACACAGATTCATAAAGGCCTTCATTTACTTTTATACCTTCAAAATATTGCATATAAAGATTAAGTGGCACATACATCATTCATGAAACCAGACACCACAAGTATGGAATAGGACACTCATGCATATAAGACTTTTTTGGCCTTCTAAACATGGTGGTCAGAAGTAGCCGTATTGGAAATTGTAGTATAAGAAGAGAATCAATAATGACAAATAGTTATTTTGAGAAGAGGACAAGCAAAGACAGAAGTAATTTGCATTCCTCTTCCAGAAAAAACACTATGCTGCAGAAAATGTTGATACATAAATACATAGCGAATACAGTTTCAGTTAAAGTATATTTCTTTGACTGGTAAACACAAAGTTTAAAAGAAGTAACTTCTGAAGAAGAAGTCTGCTTTAAAAAACACAAGAGAATAAAGGAGATTAGTAGAACAGATGATGTATTCTAGAAAATTAGGATAGGAAGGACAGTTGAATGTCATCGCCCACCCTGGGATTTATCATCTGGTCAGGAATAAACTTAAGCATTCACAATCAGGTTTGAGTGAGATAAAATTTTAAAGCTGAATAAAAATACCCAATTCCTAGTGATATTTAAAAATTGTAATAATATTGGTACATAGACAGATGGAACATATTATAATACATAGATGTAGGAAAAAGTGAAAAAAAAAAACACAAGCCATATTTATTTACATATTTAAAACACAAAATTCAATTACCAAATGTTCAAGTTTTTATTGGCAAAAATCTTGAATTCAAATTACCAAAACTCAAACTACTCATATAAGGCACAAATAGTAGACTCAATGAAAATGAATGGTAGAATGTAGTTTTACTGCCTTCCATTTTTTAAGCAATTTCTTTCATCATTTTTTATTAAATAGATGCATATTTGAGATTTTGCCATTTTTGAGGTTTTTTTTTTTTTTTTCAAAACTGAAAAATACCCCCAAAAATAAAATTATGATAATGCCATTTCTTAGGGGCCCATTTTCTAACAATTAAATTTCATCTTGAAAAATTCATCTTTTTTATATTTATTAAAAGCTCTAAAAATGTGTTATTTATTAATTTGTTTATTTATTAACTGTAAAAACCAATAAGTGCTGTGCTGATCCTCTAGGACCATCCTGAATTCTGACTTTTAAGGTGGCCATACACGGGCCAATACAAGCTGCTGACAGACAGAATCGGCAGCTTATTGGCCTATGCATGGGGCCAATCAATATCCGACAGCGCGTTACCTTCGTTATGATCCGATTGTTGGGCCCTAGGGCTAGGAACTAGGAATTGTCTGAAAAACTAAATTTTTTTAAACTTTTCATGATATTCATAATTATTTTGATGCATTGTTCAGCACTTTATTTTGGTTCATACTTTTTATATTCAGATCTTTTAATAAACTCAATAACATTTGTGGTTTTAGAGTTTATGAATTTAGTAATGGTTCAGAAACCTCTCTGACATAAAAAGAGAAGTAAGAAAGATAAAGATTTTATTCAACTTCTTGACATTGTTTTACTCAGACTCGACCCTCCATGAATAGAAAATCTGCCCTTAGTGATTTAAATGCATTCTTTTTAATTTTAAGCATTATAAGGATTAACTGCTAGCTCAGTAATAGGATAAATTTGTCCATGCTTCTTTACATTGCATCAGAATCTAACGCACAGTTTTATTTTACTACCAGAAAGCAAAATACATGTAGTGATAAGGGAAACTACTACAAAAATAAGGTCCAAAAGATGGACCTGATCAAATTCCTCACAACAAGGTTGATACTATATTTATTGCTTAAACCAGAAGCCTTCCAACTTAATGAAGAAGCAAGAACCTTCCCCAAACCTCAAGTTTTTAACTTTTGGGCATTTACCATCGCTAGTCATCAATTTTACTTTTCACTCACACTCTACTTATGCAGTGGGGGTATAGATACATAATTATTTAAACATTAAAGCAATTTGGAAACTAGAACAAGAGCATTATTTACCAAAATGCGGGACCAGTCCTAGTAATAAAACATTGTGACTTGCCTTAATAGTGAATTATCGTGAGCATTTACCCTTCAATTTTAACATAAGCCTTTACAGTACCTAAGCTACTTTTGAAAGCTGCAACCCTTCAAAGTATAACTTAACATCAAACTCATCCTCTTACTATAATGATCCCCATTATCTGAGAGTACAGGTATCATAGAAAAAGGCCATTATACAGTGCAGTTTTGCATAGATTAACCCTTGTTTGTGTGACTTATATATAATATAAGTATAAAAAATAATCATTTACTCTGTGGAACCTAAACACAGTATGAAACCCATTTCAAAAATACAAAACAGATGGATAAAAGTTCAACATATGATAAAGAAGAAAAAGCAAATGTGACCACAAATAATTCCAGCTGAATAAATAAAATGAAGTAGATACCTGGTACGTCGGTAAAGGTTTCTCCAAGGACTGAAAGATTAAAAGTCAGCTTCTTTTCTTTAAGTTTCAGCAATACTTTAAAGAACGTTTCTGGGTCTTTATCGTGTTCCCTCAAAACAAAAAAAATGAAAATCATGTTTACTTGGGAAAATTCACCAGAGAGCAGTATGCTATTTATTTTTATTGTTATTTAATGTTTTTTTTTGGGGGGGGGAGGGGGGAGCCTCAGGTATCTAACAACATTTTCTCATTTGCCCTCTAACAATGGATCTGCTCTCCAAGTCTATAGAGGGATTTCTAACAGTTTTTTAGCTTGCAGCCAATGACTTCTGTTCATTACCCAATCAAGGTTTAACACAGTATTTGCCAAGGTATAAGGGCTCACATCATCATAGCTAGTACTGCCAAAATAACATACCAAAGACACAACACGTGTTTTCCCTATTAAAGGATTTTTTTCTCCAGGTAATAAAAGAAGCAGACACTTGTACACAGATACAAACACTACAACTACATAAGCCTCTCATTTTTGATTGCCTTTTGCTACAGCTTGGAATTTCTTAAATAGTAATATAGAAAAGCCTTATACTTGGACAGTTAATGAATATACATTTTGGCAGTCACTGTCAGAGCAAGGCAGCATAATAAAGAGTGTGTATTATTTACAGAACATTTTATATACATATTATGTTTGGCAGGAATAACTGCCACTTGCACTATCATGTGGTATAACCCAAGCTTTAGCATCCTAGTTAGGGATACCCAACCTTTAAAAGAAAGGCATTACGTTCTGCAATGGGCAGATTGAAATAATTTTAACTGATTTAATATTTTAACTCTTGAATCCAACCCCATTAAAAAATGTAAACATTTCAAACTCATTGAATTGATCTTTTATGTAAATTGAATTTGTGAAGGGCTACATTTTGGTCCCATGGTGGTTCCCTATAAAAAAAAAAAGTCCATTGAGATTCACACTTTAAAATGCACAAAACATAAATTGATACAAATAACTCATTTGAAAATGCATTTATCCACATATGTATTACTACACTAATGTCATAATGAGTACAGATATTTGAAAATTAGTGGTTTGTACCATTTGTTGATACAGTGTCACGGTCGGCACCCAATTCCAGAACAAACGCTAAGCACCCTGGTCTAGGCTCGTGCTTCACCAGTAGTGTGGCCGCCTTTGGCTTCGGGAGGAGCCCTCAGCTACTCAGATGCCACCTGGACTTAAACGAGAGGTGCAGAGCAGGAGTTCTGGCCAGCGATGGGGCACGACTGTATATAAAGTCTTTAAGGCCGATGGTCACGGTACAGACAGGTTCGTGGTCAAACAGGCCGGGTCAAGGCGGGCAGATTGCTAGGAGTAGTCAGGCAGGCAAGGGGTCAAACCAGGTAATCAATCAGACAAGGATGAGGCAAGATCAGAGTCGGTATCAGGCAGGAGTCAAACCAGGGAGACAAACGAGGGGTTAATCAGAATCGTAGTCGGGATCAGGCAAGGGGTCAGGTTCCAGAAGTCAGAATAGTCAAAACAACCAGGCAGGGTCAATACAGGTAGACAGTAACAATAGAAGCTTTTCAGCACAGGTACTAGGCACCAGGAACAGATCCTATCACGGGCAATCAGCATAAAGCTGAACCGGCCTTTTAAAGATTTCAAATTTCGCGCCAATGCGCGCTGACGTCATACGTCAGCGCGCCTGCTCCTTTAAATCAAACCCGGAAGTGCGCGCGCGCGCATAGGAGCCGGCAGTCAGGAGGAAGCAGCGCACGGAGGTTGGCGTGGCGGGCGTCCCCGCCGAGGGGGCAGCAGGCGTCCCTGCTGTCCCCCCACTAGACCACCAGGTGAGTTCGTTACATACAGAGTCAAGATGTGCATTTTTAAACAGAAACAGAATTGAATAAAGGTGTTATGAGAGTGCCTTTTCATTTATTTCCCTGTTATATCCACCTCTGCCAATTTAACATATGTTGTGGGATTTCAAACATCTCCACTAATTGGTAAGCATCAACATAGTTTTATTCTTTGATGGAAGATACACTGTGAGCTACTGACTTTTAATAAGGTAATGCCGTTTATCACAAGCCAATACAATTTATTTTCTAACCACAATATGAGAGGTTGTCAAACTAATACCATCTATATAAGAGCATTTAAATAATAAAAAAAAAACAATTTTTTTTTTATTTCTTATTCCAAAAGATCTGGGATTTCAAATATAAATTGTTTCCAGAGCTGCCAAGAAGGATTGAAGCCGAATACAGCCACTAGGAAAGCACAAAAAAAAAAAAAGAATAGAAAGTTAGGAACTTTTGACAAGTTAATAGAACAATGAAACTAGCATAAAATAATCACTGTGCTGGAAATGATACAGTTATCACCCAATGCAAATATGACTTCTATGCAATAAGTTAAAAAAAAATCCTATTAAATTCAAAATGAATCATCTCGGTTATGTCAGTCTCTCGTATTTACATCAAATGGTATATTTTTCAATTACTTACCAAATAATTTTCTCTCTTATTCTATTTAATATTTTATTCTCTTTTAATAAAGTTTTAAATGTAAAATAACATGTGGAAGAACGAAACATGTGGAAGCAAGAATTTTGTAGCACTAGGAGCGTTGGCCATATGCAAAAGGCTACAAGCCTCTGTGCTCTGATCAGTATAGCAGAGACCTCAATCCTTTGGATTCAGTACTGAGTGTGTAAGTCAATACATAATCCAAGAGAGGCAGATAAAGGCACATATACGTCACCCTTGCCCCCCCCAATTTTACTTGTCATTCAGAAATGCAAAGTAGGATGCAGTAGGACATACTACTCGTATCAGGGTATAATGGTAAATAGATAAGGACAGGGTTTAGCTGCACATTCTTGTGCTGCCCTCTGAATAGATTATCATTCTAATGAAAGTTATATCCTTGTTACTGTTTCAACTTCTCTGATAACATCTATAAAAGACACAAAACTAACATACATATTAATTTACTATATTATCCAGAATCAAACACCAAAGTCTCAGAGCAGTCTCGCCCTAGAAATCTAAGATAGCAGCTATCAGAAAGCTTTATAAATAGTAAAATATTAGTAGCTTGGGAGTAATACTTTGCATCAATTCTACTAAAAAAAGGCTCATTTACAAAAAGTTTCTGTATAAGAATATATGAACATCTTGCACAAACCTGGTGATTGTGCCTACTGAGTGCCTACTCAAAGCATAGTGCAAAAGAGCCCCATACTTAAGAACTGTCTTAAATATAGGTTTCCCTTTCTTCATAAGAGTCTTGTGCCAGTAGTGGTTTCTTCCTCAATTACTGCCCCTTATCTTGAAGATCAACATCAATTGGCTCCCAATTTGCAATGAGGTGTCTGGTTTGTCTTATTACTTTAAGTGGGTTTATGCTGGAATCAGCAGTAAAGATATAAGGATAACTGTGCTTTAGAGAAGTCTGGATGTGCCTTAGACACACTGATCTCTTTATTGCCCTGATTTGTAACTAAACTGGAATTTTATTATGAACCAGACAACACTCAAAGAATGCGTCAGACATAGCAAAAAAAATTACGTACACCTGAAGACATATAAAGACGTTTTTCCACCAGTCTTTTTAGTTGAAGGCCAAGTAATGTGCAAACACATAATAAAATACACCTCCTACTATCTTTGGCTCTGCTGGGCTTATTTTGAACTCCTATGGTACAGTATTAGCAAAGCTATTTATTTTAATTTCCACAGCTTTATTTACACATTTCCCCTGTGATAAAATTGATTTCCATGATGTGTCTCTTCTTAATTTTTAATACCCTTTTTACTCATCTTATAGACACAAGCATTTGCCATGAAATAATGAAATCATTTCAAAGGAAAGCGAATATAACAAGTTAGGAAAAAAGTAAACATGTTTTTTTTAATTATCTGATACATAGCCCTGTACATATATCTAAAATCATGAAAACTAAGGTTAATTAGCATAAGAAGCTTCACTAGTTGAGATGCTGAATTTTAAATTTCAGCCATGCTACAGTAAGTGCCTTGATTTCCCAGTAATGACCTAGTTCTCCTAATGAGCAACATTAACCCCTGGCTGAAGCTGTCCAGGACTTAATTGTCAACTAAAGCTGAAATAGGACTTTGCCAATCTGCAGGTATGTGGTATATTAGCTCATGTTATTCCTTAATAAATACATTTGTTGCTAGGGCAACAAGAAAATCAGGTCTACCACTAGAACTAGAAGACAGCAATCAGCATGTGATCTATGGCTCCATTAATATAATTATGGCAGGATATGTTTCACAGAGTCACAATAGCCAACCTTCACTTGTGTTCACAAACTGGGAGAGTCTGGCACTATATTAATAGAGAGCCAAGAGCTAAAACTTGTATCTTTTGCTGAAATGTGGACAATCACTTGAACTAGGCTCATAAACCAACAGTGATTTTTTCATTGGTGTCTTCTGTTATAAGGCACATAATAACAAATGATTTGCTTTGTGTATCTGCGTGAACAGATTCATCATGAGTGCAGGGCCAGAAGCAACATGTAGTCACCAAAGAATGTTCATAGGGTAGACAAACAAAAGTTATTAAATATATTAGAACATAAAAATGAAGGTCCCTTGAGACCATAGTGAATAAACTACATGTAAAAAGCAAGTTAATAAAGCCAACACATGAAATTAGTCATCTGTGAAGGCAAATTGCTTTCTTCATCATCAAAACAAAAACAAAAGTATACAGTAACAATATTTTGATTTATATGTCTGCAAGAGACACCTGTCCTTGCATGTGAAGGCAAACAAGTAAGTCAAGATATACAATTCTATAGATCTCAATGACTACAGCATGCAGATCTATGTTATCAATATTATATAAGCATACCACCAAACCTTCTGCTAGTCTTCTGTTGGATAGCATGAACTTCTGTGAGCCTAGTGGTTAGAACTACTGCCTTGCAGAACTGGGGTCCTAGGTTTGATCCAGCCAGGATGCTATCTACAAGGAGTCTGTATGTTCCCCCAAATCTTTGGAGTTTCCTCTGGCTTTTGATTAAACTGAACTTAAATAGTGTGATTATTTTAACAATGTTAGATTGTAAACTTAATTTTGGCAAAACTGATTAGAAAAATGTATAATCTCTGTAAAATATGTTGGCGTCATAAACAATAAATATGGGGCAAAAACAAATACCTCCAGAATGGAGAAATAGTTGTACCCCTCTCAAACAGCGTCCGACTCTGAGGCAGGCCACAAATGTGCTTCCACTCCTCCTCCTATGAATACCAGCTGTGCTCTGGCCCAAGCATTGGAGCCTTTAACACAGGTGATTAATACAACGCATGCTAGCATTTCTACTCGGTTAGACATGCTAAAAATTGAAATCTCCCTGCTAAAGCAAGAACTGCAAAACATGCGGGACCAGACCACAGAAGTCAAGCAACTTGTATACACAGTAGAGGACACAGTGCAGCCTCTTGCTACCAAGCTCGCTCATCTCACCCAGCTGTTTGACACCACTGCCAAAACCGATGACTCAGAAAACTGGGTCTTTTGGATCAATCTCAGGCTCAAAGGACTGCCCAAAAAAGCCAGAGGGTCATTCACTTGAAAAATTCCTATAAGACTGGCTCCACCAAACTTTAGGCCCTGACGTGTTCTTCCCGATAACTGAAAGGGTCCCATCCTGACCACATCCTCCTGGTCCTAATATGAATTACCGGTACCAGGATGCTGCCCTCTCTGCAGCATGCTGGAAAGGCCAGCTTACTTTCAACTGGACAGCTGTGTCCCTATTCCCAGACTGCTCCACATTGGTCCAAAACTACACGCTTTGTTCAACTGTGTCAAGTGGCACCTGTGGGCACTGGGTCTTACCTATTCTGTATTATTCCTGGTGAAGCTCTGCATAATAGATGGGAAGAACCCACACTTTTTTGCCACGCCAGAGGAAGTGGATTGTTGGCTTTGAACCACCAATGCTGTGTAGCTCCACAACGCAGCCCCGGCCAGACAGTGAGATAGACAACCTCTAGTTGCATACATTGAATGTGCGACATATCTTCTCCATACTAATCGCCACTATTTCTTACTGGAACAAAGCTCCTTACTATGCTTATATATCCAGCAGACCTGCTATGACTATTGTGAATGCCACAGCCTTGGAAGATATCTGCGCTTGACAATATGCTTCCCAAGTGATTTAGACTACATTAAAAGGTCTCTGAGGCCAGTGATAGTGCCTGCTGCACCCCTGGATTTCTCACTATCTGTTTCATAACAGCGTACCATTGTCTGTGATTTTTTGTTTAACTGTCTCCATATACTGTACATATCTCTTGCACTGGAAACTCGTTATCGGTATAGTTTAGATTAAAGGCGTAGCTGCCTTTCCACCCTTGTGGATATATAGCCCACCCATGTTGGGGGGATGGGCTGATTTCCATGGGTTGTTTTATTGTATTTTATTATTCTTTTAATTTCTATGATGCTGTGCACAATAAATGGTTCTAAGTGCTTAAAGACACAGTACTTCCAGGACCCCTCTAGCAAATTGATAAAGTCATTTGTAGACATGATAGAACAAGTACCACCAATGCTGAATATAATGATTATCTCCTGGAAAACCAGGGGCATAAAATTTAAGAAGGACCTCCTGTTTGGCTATGTTAAAAAAAAGAAACCCATCTTACTGGACAAAAACTTCTTTCCTTCAAAAGGCATTGGATGGTCATGCTTACCATGCACCCTTTTCAACACACACTAGAGGGGTTTCCCTTCTTTTTCGTAAGGGAGTCCTATTTGAACTCTTCCATAGAAAGAACAGAGGCGGGAAAAGGATAAAAGGATATGAACGAATTTAAAAGCCAAAACTTGGTAATCAGAGTGGTGGACTTACCTCCTCCGAGCAGACACCAAACAACTGTAATCAAGTCAAAATTTATTAACGCACTCCAATCAGTACAACGCGTTTCACAGGCTCAGACCCGCTTCTTCAGGCAATAAACATAGGAGTTACAGCTGTGAATTTCAGAGACCAAAGTGACATATAGTGTGCTATATGCTTATTCGTCAAAACAAAAACTTTTTTAATATTACAAGAGTATGTATGTATGGTGGTCGTGATTCTGGGATAAAGGTATGGTGCAGGGACTGGTTAGCTATTAATGAAAAAAAAAGGGTTTTTTTGGGGTATACCAAAGTAAAGGATTGATGGTATTAGAGGATACAACAATTATACAGGTGAATGGGGTAAGAAGGAAGTGCAGTGAGCAAAACGTAGTGGGGCTACAAAGTTAATATACAATCATAAATAACAAGAACAGATAATTTGAACTCTTAGACATCAGTACCGATTTCTTTGGCAGTTATTTTGTACTGTTTTGTTAACTCAGCAACCAACTAATGCTAATTGCTAATGCATATTGTCCTCCTACCTTTGCTACAGCATATCTATAAACTTCTTGCCTCACTATCTGCCACTCCCCTTTTGTCTCATGGGAAACTTTAACTCCACTCTTGACCCACAATTAGACAGACTAGGGCAGACCAGTGACCATAATCCAAGCTTACACCATTATTTCTCTCAATCCTATCCGGACCAAGGGAAGGGCAGACTAATTGGAGGATAAAGCTGGTCATAGATGCAAAGATCCGCTCGTTTGGCGATCTTTTCCCGATATGCCGATAACTGGCAGGGCTATATCGGGGTAAGCCGAACGTTCGGCCCTATGGCCGAATGATCGGATTGCAAGAAGTGCAGTGGATTTCCAATGGCTCGGTCGGAAGAAAATCCGATGATATCATGTCCAGATATCAGTCAGGAAGACCCGTCAGGAACCCCCATACATGAGCAGATAAGCTGTCAAATCGGTCTAAACAACCGATATCAGCAGCTTTATCTTCCTGTGTATGACCAGTAGGGATGCACCAAATCCACTATTTTGTATTCGGCCAAACCCCCAAATCCATTGCGAAAGATTTGGCCGAATACTGAACCGAATCTGAACCCTAATTTGCATATGCAAATCAGCTAGGACCTCTGCTAAAATGACAGTAGAGGAAGTCGAGTGCATCCTTAAGGAAGAGTGATCACTACTCCGCTTCCATCTGAAACTAACACAAACCCAAATAAATTTTAAAATTGCCCAAACTAAAATAACCAGGAAAAGATTCCTTTACCCTAATTAGCGGGTGATTGACCAAGGCGACAAAGTTGGGAAACTGTTAGCCTGCTTAGCCACCATCAAAGATACTTAAACATTAATACCATGAATCAGAAACTTAGAGGACACCCTTGTCACTAAAGACATTCTTGACAAATTTGCTATGTTTTATAAAACATTATTCAGCTCTAAAATCACCTACACAAGCGAGCAACTTTGCCATTTTCTAGATACTATAGAATTCCCACAATTGACAGCCCTATAACTGAATTAGAAGTGGTAGAAACAATTGCAGCCCTGCTAACTGGTATAATGACTGGGAAATGACTATGAACTCCTGTACCATAACATTTAATTTATAGACATTAACTATAATAATTAGTGTAAACTTTTTTGTGTAGGCATATGTCATAAGAAAGTAAAATTGGTACTATAATAGATACTCTCTTGTAGCCCATTGTTCAGGGATCAGAAGACATCAGTAGATTCTTACTCTGCAGAATGTTGAATATAAACAATAAAGTACTCTCCATGCCATGCTTGAAATGTAATGAATGTGTAAAACAAAGCATAATAGCTTTCAAACAATGATAATTCAGTAACTAAGTTGACCCAAATAGACATTAACTTTGTACCTAAAAGACACCAGACGCTGACTAATAACCAAGGCTCTAAAAAAATGGTGCTGAAATGGCTGCTTTGCAGTATAGTCATGCAAAGATGGAATACTAATGGCTACCCCTCAATCCTGACAACAATTACTTATTATATTCCCAGATTACAAACAAACTGTGGCCTAGAGAGTTCTACAGTGACATATATTTTGGATGACAGGACCCTTTTCTATTTATACTCCCCATTAAGTCATAATTGATTTAATTAATATATTATAAGAAGGGTATGTTGTTTAGTTCACATACATACTTTCATTAGCTTTTATCTCAAAGAAATTTACATCCCATTTGAATATGCTTAAATTCCACTGGAAAGAAATGGTGTTTTGAAATATATAAAAAAACTTGATGTGTTTAAGATGTGTCCTCAGAGAGCTTTTGTAATATCCACTAAAGAAAATCCACTTTGTTCTCAGAAAACTACAATATGAATTTTTAAAAACCACTGTTGATTGGTAAAAATAGTAACAACTACGTAATTCCTTTAAAGTGTAAGCTCAAATGAGCAGTCCCTAACCTCTCAATTTGTACCCTCCATAAAAATGCTGATTTGTGTTTTTCACTTTCCTTAATATGAGATTAAAGATATAATATGAACTATGAGATTGTAGATATAATATGAACATTTTCTTATTAAATAATCGAAGATGTGTTAAATGTATACTTAATTAATAGCACTAGAACTATTTAGCATTGTGAAAAATGTGAAGAACAGGTTCATAAAGCGACAGGTATAAATCCTTTGATACAACAAGATCTAGCCTACAGTATACCACCAAAAAACATTTTATATTGAAAAACTAAGCAAGGAGAAGGCTACATAATATGACCTACACATATTTGCTCACACAAGTCAATGCTTCATTTTGCACAAGAAATAGATCATAGCGAGAAACATCATGATGGCAGCATCAACTCCAACAAACAGACTGAGATGCATTGATATGAGCATTCAATATCAACAATGGAGCATAAGCAGCATTATCATTAGTATGGGCTATCTGAAATACTGCAAATGGTATTGGGGTAAGTATGACTAATCCAATACACAGTGTCTCACCATTTCTCAAGTAATTTGAGTTTGAATGTGCTTATAAATACTAAAAAGAAACATGCTATTTTGACAAACCATTTGCCAACCCCCACTTAGGTTCAGATTGTGATGCAAGCTCTTCCTCCCCTTCTTCCATAGCAAACTGATTATGTGATATGTAGCCCATCTGCTTTCCAAAGTTAGTGGCACAGATTGTCTGGAAAGCAGTGGGACTTCAACCATGAATCCATCATGTCACAATGTGTGAACATAAGAAAAGTGAATAACTCATTACTGTGAACAGAGGCAGAATATCATTGTTTCTTTAAATCTTGGAATCAGGAATGTTTGTGTAAAAAAAAAAAATACAGGTATGGGACCTGTTATGCAGAATGCGCAGGAAATTTATTTTCCACATAAGGAAAGGACTATTTTGGAATGTAGGCATCTTTGGGGACAAAACCAGAAACAAGTGCCTGGGAGACTTTTGGGAGCCAAAACAATTAAGACTTCATGTGAACCAAACATGTTGATGTCACAGTACAGAATGAACATCTGGGGAATACAAGGAAATGGAATGTGCTATATTTCTTGTAAAAAATCGTTGCTTTTATCTTGGAATCAGGTATGTTTGTGTAAAAAATACAGGTATGGGACGTGTTATCCAGAATGTCCGGAACCTGGGTTTTCCAAATAAGGGGCTTAATTAAACCCAATAGCATTGTTTTGCATCTTCAATAATGATTAATTTAACCTTAGTTTGGATCTGCATTATTACAGAGAAAAAGGAAATGATTTTTAAAACTTTTAATTATTTTAATACAATGAAGTCTATGGGAGATGGCCTTCCCGTAATTATGTTAAAATGGATCCCATACCTGTATATATATATAAATTTGTGGAATCATTCTAAATATGCCTAGCTGAATGAGCTTGTGTTATAAGGAAAGGTATATTTTGCCTATAAATGAAAGAATAAAACTTAAAAAACACATAGCTATCACTCAGGGGCAAATTTACAAAATTCACGTGAATGGATCGTAGTTCGATCGAATATGATCGAATATGATCGAATTATGATCGTACGATTTTTTTGGATATTCGAATATGCAAAATTTGGCCTCTTCGATCATCAAATACCGAATTATTGAATAGATCGAATGGTCGGATATTCGATAATTCGAAATTTTTAAATCCTTTGAATGCCCTCTTCGCCAGATTGAACCTACCGAATAGCAATAAAAGCCTATGGGAAGCCCCCATAGGCTTCTTTGGCTAAGTCCTGCTCGAACACCATTCATACAATCGAACGCTTTCGATCGGCATTTGATAGTTGAATGCTTATCGAATATTGAAGGAATTCGTAGGATTTTTGGGGAATAATAGTAAATTTGCCCCTCAGTGTCTCTCAATACTGAATGATTTGTATTTAGTTAGATCTACATATTTATTTTTACTTTTGAGACTGGACACCTTCACACGAAAAGGTGTGAATAATCTTCCTTTTGCAATAAACTGCAACTTACTGATAAAGTAAATTTTAGATATTATGCTGCAGTTCTGTAATAGAAAGGTATTGCTAAAAATCCACTTGTTCAGTTATAGCATTGTGTAGACCATGATATTAATTATAATGCCATAGTACATTTATTGGACATATTAACAAGAATGCTTGGGGCCTGGGGGTTTCTGTATAAAGGGTCTCTTACTAATTTGGATCTCCATACGTTAAGTCTGCTAAAAAAAAAAAAATCATTAGAACCCAAGAATTTTTTTTGCCTCCAATAAGAAATAAGTATAACTTAGGGTAAAGTACAAGTTTCTGTTTTATCAATACAGAAAAAAATAAAAATTGTCTTCATATGTTGAATTATTGATAAAGGGAGATGACCTTCCTGTAAGTCTGAGGTTTCTGGAAAACGGATCCTATACATATACCTCATCTTGAAGCAGCAAAAGCAGTAACTGCAAAACTCTTGGCATGAATTACATTACAATATAGTAAAGGGGTTATTCAAAATCACTTTTTCAAAAAATATTTCAGTTGTTTTCAGATCAGTTCACCAGAAATAAAGACTTTTTTCATCAAACACTTTTTATTTGCGACAGTTTTCCTAATACTGAAGTATAAAGCTGCTCTGGGAGAAGGGGTCACCAACTCTGTAAACCATTCTAAATTAATACATTTAAATGATACATTTTTTTATCATTGGCTTTGTTGAACATAACCCTGAATTCCATTAAAGGCCCCTGTTATAATTGATAAAATGGTTGCAAATATTTCACATATGCTGCTGAGAAATGAATCAACTAAATGTAGCAAATTGTAACAGTTCAGAATCTGCACCTGGATTACTGAGCTGCCAGACTGAATCACCAGATACACAAACATTAACATTTACACTGGTTTTGGAAAACCAGTAAGGGTGGTGACACACACTAAGATACGGGGAGATTTAGTCGCCGAGCTACAAATTGTTTGTTCTTGACTAATCTCCCTGAAAAGCCTTCCCGCCTGCTAGAATCTGAATTGCTGAAGGGATGGCACTCTGTGTTTTCCGGCCACCCGAAATTTCCTCGTGAGGCAACATCATATAAAAAAGCGCTGTGAGTGCTATCCTCACGGTAATTAAGATTCTAGCCAGTGGAAGAGATTAGTCGCCTGAGGAAGAAATTAAGCTGGGCGACTAAACCTCCACAAATATTTGTGTGCGTCACCACTCTAAAAAATTTACATTTATAGGCACTGTGCCGGCGCCACCACTACCCATCTTGGCTTCAGCGCTGAAGGGGATGGACATGCTGTTGGGCACTTGTGGCAATGTGAAACTTTGGAGCTGGTACAATCAATCTTAGAAGTAAATGTCTATGCAGCATGAGTGAGATACTTGACACAGACAAGAATCTTTATTTTCTAATTTATATTCAGCAATTAAATATAAACTGCATATTTATGAGCACATTTACATAAATCAGTTGATAAAGCACCCTAAAACTAAAGGGCAGGAGTTCAATATCCTTCATTTGCATAGACTCCCTTGAAGAAAATACAAATGCTTGGATTTTCACTGAAGAGGCTTGCTGTGTTAGAACTCTAATGGGCTTAAAACATTGAATTTTAAAGAAACTGATTGCTACTCCTGTAGCTACTAAATGTCTTGCTGTACCCAGTAGCATTTGTTAAAAAAAAAGTGTTAAATCATAAAATTATCCCAGCAGAGTCGGTTCTGCAAGATAACATCATCATCATCATCTTCATTGGTAGTGCTCTATGCAGGACCCAACAGCTCTGGCACAATATTGCCAGTCATTTATCTGTTGTCAGCACAGGTTACATACTTTAATCCTTGACTGCCTCAGAATTAGAATGTCTTTGATTTCCCCACAAGAGTTTTTTGCCTGAAGGCTTACCAATGCTCTGCAGCTCAGTGTTTATTCCTCGTAATCTTCCTCTCATCTCCAGGCTAGCAGTGACAGATGGTTATAGGCACACAATAGTATTAAGAGTTTAATATATATATATATATATATATATATATATATATATATTTATTTTTAATGCTGTGCTCTCTGTACAACAAATAGCTTTCAGACATGGGCCAGGGAACTGACATGGTTCACTTAGGTAATGGCAAACAAACAGCTCAGGTTGATTCTTTCTGTCATTTTTTCCTGCTAACCCTGCCTGTTTCCATTGTATACTCTCAAAGGTAAACTATATTAACCTTATAGACTGTTATTAAAAAGATATATCTATATGAGCATTTGCCTTTCTGCTTCCCTCTGTTCTTACTCTTTTGGTTATGAAAGTAATACTGCTGACATATTGAACAAATTTCCAATGTCAACATAAATTTTTACTGTGTGATAATATTCGCTTTGTATAGCTGTGTGTCACATAGGAATTCATGGATGATGCATAGTAGTAAATAATCCAAACAAAATTAGTTCTCTTGTCAGCCCCTACATTGTATATCCCGAGGCATCAGTAGAATTGACTACATGCTAGATTTTCAAAATTAGCCCTAATGTTGGTTTGCAGTGAGCCTGGCAACCTCTAAGTTCTAATGGTCTACTATATTAACAGTAAGGATAAATGTGTTACTTTTATATTTTGGCATTTTATTTGTGCTGATGCAGCATTCCCCTGCCCTCCCCAACCTTCTACAAATTAAAAATAATTTAGCTTGAACAATAATGATGTGCAGACACAATGCTACATATCTTTGAGCAACTAACTTAAGGCTATAAAACTAAATTACTGCAAAAATACAGGCAGCCGGGGCAGGGAATTATTCAATTTAATATTGTTAATTTTATTAAATGAGATTTGTCTTGTTTCATGCAAATTATTAATGAGCAAAATGATAAAAGAGTAGTTTTTAGGAAAATAATTACAATCTGGGAAACCTTCCGAAGGTTTCAAAAGGATATATATGAAACACTTCAAACACCAGACTAGTTTCCTATATTTTTATTGATGACATATTTTTTTTTTTGCTGCATCCTGGGATAAATGTAAGAATGCACAGACTTGCAAGGGATGCTTATCCCTTTTAAAAGGTAGACTGGAAGTGTGAAGTTGATTCAACTAATCCAAAGACTTCCAATCCCTAAATTTTATGTTCAGATATTAAGTGTCAAAGATGAAAATCCCTTTAGGTACCAGATGCTGCAGATCATCTGGGAAAGCTTCTGGAGTGTATGTGCTGCAAGTCAAATCCTTTTTAAAGGCGATTTGCCCTGCCGGTGTTGTTTACTTATTGCTTCACCTGCAAATAGTTGCTCTCGGAAAATTTGACCTACTGATCATCCCAGCATCTCTGCAATAAACAGTCTATAATCTGTGGATGAAGGGAACTCTAATCAGGCCACATGCAGATTAAACAAACTGCGAGGAATAAAAACTAGATTAAAATGTTCGTGCCCAATACCACAAGATTATCAGGACATTTTACCTCTTTAAATCCTAATTTATTTCTGAGTCAAGCTGAAATTTGTGGATTTCAGTAGCGATTATATAGAGCATTTTACATTTCTGTCAGATCAGATTATCTGAACAGGTACTATTCTTGGTTTATGACTTGAGCTGCATAAGAAAATATCGTAAAACAAATAAAGCTACAGTGGCGTGAAAAGCTATTTGCCCCCTTCCTGATTTCTTATTCTTTTGCATGTTTGTCACACAAAATGTTTCTGATCATCAAACACATTTAACTATTAGTCAAAGATAACACAAGTAAACACAAGTAAACACAAAATGCAGTTTTTAAATGAGGGTTTTTATTATTTAGGGAGAAACAAAATCCAAACCTGTGTGAAAAAGTAATTGCCCCCTGAACCTAATAACTTGTTGGGCCACCTTTAGCAGCAATAACTGCAATCAAGCGTTTGCGATAACTTGCAACGAGTCTTTTACAGCGCTCTGGAGGAATTTTGGCCCACTCATCTTTGCAGAATTGTTGTAATTCAGCTTTATTTGAGGGTTTTCTAGCATGAACCGCCTTTTTAAGGTCATGCCACAACATCTCAATAGGATTCAGGTCAGGACTTTGACTAGGCCACTCCAAAGTCTTCATTTTGTTTTTCTTCAGCCATTCAGGTGAATTTGCTGGTGTGTTTTGGGTCATTGTCCTGCTGCAGCAACCAAGATCGCTTCAGCTTGAGTTGACTAACAGATGGCCGGACATTCTACTTCAGGATTTTTTGGTAGACAGTAGAATTCATGGTTCCATCTATCACAGCAAGCCTTCCAGGTCCTGAAGCAGTAAAACAACCCCAGACCATCACACTACCACCACCATATTTTACTGTTGGTATGATGTTCTTTTTCTGAAATGCTGTGTTACTTTTATGCCAGATGTAACGGGACGCGCACCTTCCAAAAAGTTCAACTTTTGTCTCGTCGGTCTACAAAGTATTTTCCCAAAAGTCTTGGCAATCATTGAGATGTTTTTTTAGCAAAATTGAGACGAGCCTTAATGTTCTTTTTGCTTAAAAGTGGTTTGCGCCTTGGAAATCTGCCATGCAGACCGTTTTTGCCCAGTCTCTTTCTTATGGTGGAGTCGTGAACACTGACCTTAATTGAGGCAAGTGAGGCCTGCAGTTCTTTAGATGTTGTCCTGGGGTCTTTTGTGGCCTCTCGGATGAGTTGTCTCTGCGCTCTTGGGGTAATTTTGGTCGGCCGGCCACTCCTGGGAAGGTTCACCACTGTTCCATGTTTTTGCCATTTGTGGATAATGGCTCTCACTGTGGTTCGCTGGAGTCCCAAAGCTTTATAAATGGCTTTATAACCTTTACCAGACTGATAGATCTCAATTACTTTTGTTCTTAGTTATTTTTAACAAGGGGGGCAATCACTTTTTCACACAGGCCCATGTAGAGTTGGAGTTTTTTTTCTCCCTTAATAACGTAAACCTTCATTTAAAAACTGCATTTTGTGTTCAATTATGTTATCTTTGACTAATAGTTAATGGTTTTTGATAAGCAGAAACATTTAAGTGTGACAAACATGCAAAAGAATAAGAAATCAGGAAGGGGGCAAATAGTTTTTCACACCACTATAAATATACACATACATTCGCACACAAGCACTCATACTGATCTATCCACTCGCATTTACTGTGTACACTATATTCAAATGAAAGTTCTCTCCCTCTTATCTAACGGGGTGGCCTCTAGTGTATTTTGTTCTAAGGGCAAGGCCACACTTGGAGATTTGGGGAGATTTAGTCACCAGACTACTAATAGCTTCTTCTTTGGGGGGAATAATCTCCTTGAATTGCTTCCCCTTGTCTTCCACCTGCTAGAATGAAAAATCGACTGCGGCATGGCACTTGCAACGTTTCATTTTCCAAAGTCGTCCGAACTTGCCTCATGAGGAAACTTCGGAAATAAAGTGCCTAGGAAGCATAGGACCAAGTACTGACCTTTGTGGCACTCAACTAACAACATTAGAATGTTCCATTTACCAAATTTTGTAATCTATCCTTCAGTCAGTTGTCTGTCTAAGCGCAAAAATTATGTTCCAGTCCAGAATACTTAAATTTAGCATTAACTTAAATTTAGCATTAACCCTTCTGCAAACCACTGTATCAAATGCTTAAACAAAGTCTAAGTAGATCACAGTCATTACTAATCCAGAGTTGAGGTTCTTTTTCATGTCCTAATAAAAAGCAATTAAATTAGTTTGCAAGATCTATCACATATAAAACCATGCTGGCACAAACTCATTGAGGCCCATTTATCAGCATTCTGATTTTAGTGGTTTTAGAGTTTTTAGAAATCACAAATAAACTCATTTTCTGTAAAAACATGAATGCAATGTAATTTATTAAAAGATTTAAATATAAAAATAAAACGAAAAAAGAAATAGTGAACAATGCACTAAAAAATAACAAAAGCTTGTTGAATTTTTTTTGTTTTTTGGACAATTAAAATCAGAAAACCTATAAAAGTCCAAACTGATTACAAATGGTCCAATAGGATCAGTGCAGCTCCTATTGACTTCTATAGGACCTTGACAGCTTTTGCGTTTTTTTTTTGTCATTTTTACTTAATAAATCATGATTTTTTTAGAGGTTTAGAGAAAAAAATCAACATTTTTAGAGATTTGTGGAAAAAGATTAAATTTGAATAATATTAAATAGGCCCTGCAGTATTGTGATATTCAGTGTAGCCAAGTATCTTATCCCTTATTACCCCTTTTAAAAGCTTTCCTGCATCTGATTTCAGACTAATAGGCCTTACAACAGAATCCATTTTGAATAGCTGCACTACATTAGCAATTCATCAGTCTCTTTGCACCATGCCAGACCTCAATGAATTATGAAAATTAAGCAAAAGAGGTTTGGAAATCCCAGAGTTTAGCACCCTGGAAAAATATCTTCCCCTCCCAGACCTTGTAACCCATGCATCAGACAAGAATTGGGTCAATTAACTGTGAATTTATTGAGGTATTACACCACTAATAGTAATTTTAAGATGGATAGGGTTGTAGTAGTATGCACTTCAGGTACTTAAAATTCAAATCTACTTACAGAATGCACAAGAATACACAGAACTAGTTTAAGACCATAAACAAAAACTTACCATCTATGAGGCCACACAATATGCAAGGGCTTTTCCTGATGAATATCCCCAGCCAAGGTATTAGGTGAATGTAAAATCACATGATCACCACCTCCACTATTTTTTTCAGAGACTTTTGTTTTTTCTTTTTCAGCAGATGACTCATCAATAGAGCACTGGATTTGGTGATCACTGAATTCCGCAGACATAGGTCCTGTCTGAATTGGTGTTTTTGGGGAATGACAGATATCACTAGATGACTTGTTATCAGCTAGGTTATAGGGTATGTATTTATGCTCTGGCAGAAACCTTGAGGAGAAAAAAATAAAGAGATGAGCATAATATCAGTAATGATAAAACACAGGCATTCTTTATATGGAAAATAATCTAGCTTCAGTACAACTTTTTTTTTTGAGAGGAAACATCAACAACATAAATTATAAATTAATCTTAAAGGGGTTGTTCACCTTTGAGTTAACTTTTAGTATAATGTAGAGAGTGATATTCTGAGACAATTTGCGATTGGTTTTCATTTTTTATTATTTGTGGTTTTTGAGTTATTTAGCTTTTTATTCAGCAGCTCTCTAGTTTGCAGTGTCAGCAATTTGGTTTCTAGGGTACAAATTACCCTAGCAACCCTGCATTGATTTGAATAAGAGACTGGAATATGAATAGGAGATGGACTGAATAGAATGATAAGTAATAAAAAGTAGCAATAACAATACATTTTTAGCCTTACAGAGCATTTGTTTTTAGATGGTGTCAGTGACCCCCATTTGATAGCTGCAAAGAAACAGAAGAAAATTGCAAATCATTAAAAAACTATGAAAAATAAATAATGAAAACCAATTGAAAAGTTTCTTAGAATTTGCCCTTCTACTGTATAACATACTAAAAGTTAATTTGAAGGTGAACCACCCCTTTAAATGATAAAGAAAATAATATTCTGTGATCTCTAAGGTATTACATGCTTGCAGAACTTCTTTATGAGTTCTAAAATCCCTATAACCCCCAGTAAAGGGAACACTGTCCCTTATATACTGTAATTCAGTAGCTATTCCCACTTATCCTCGAGGCACCATCACTGTGTGCAAAAATTGGAATAGATCCAGTTCAATAACAATGTCACACTTTATCTCTATATTTACTCATAGATTACAGTTCTGAAAGAAAACATGCACTACCTTTTCTGTTTTATTTAAAGTTACCCCCTTCTCGTACAGTTAAAAAGTGTAAAGGCGGGGCGCATGCTCACTCTGTCCAAGGTGGACGCACCTTGAGACAGCTCCACCCCAGCTTGGCTCTTTTGAGCAGCTGGTAATGTTATCACAGCCTTAAAAGAGCTACTGATGGTTTTTTAACATCTCTAGATCCTGGTCCTGTATATGGCCAGTCAGCAATCCAGATGCACCTGGCGAAAAGGGACTAAAACCCAAGCATCACCAACCACGTGACAATCTATGTCAGACTTTCTACTGTGTCCTGATGCTCCCGAAACTGCTCGGCAAACTTCACCAATGGCGTCGCAACCTAGCCTGTTTGACAGTCAACCCACAACCTCTCCAGACTGTGAGAGAACGTCACGGACATCAAATGAGGTATTGTTGGGGAAATTTAAACTTTTATTGCGGCAAGAATTAGATGCAACAGCTGCTAAAATCACCTCGGATCTCACGATGCAGGTTGTTGAATTAGGCCAATGCACTGCAGACATTGGCCCAAATTCACTAAAGTGTGAAGCATCTAACGCTAGCACTAACTCGCCAGCGTGACGTCATTTCATAACTTCGCAAATTCACTAACACCGACTCTGGCAAATTTTCGCTAGCGAAATAGATAGACTTGTGCAACTTCGAACCCTTACGCCAGGCAAATTTGCGCACTGACGAAGGATCGTAATTACGCAAATTCACCAAGATCAAAATTTTACTGAACGTTACCACTTACGTTAGACTTTATTTCGCCTGGTCAGACCAATGCTAGCGAATTTGAGCTTCTTAGTGAATTTGCCCCTAGAGTCTAAAGTTGATATAATCACAGTAGTAGACTCAAACGAGCAGGACATCATTTCACTACAATCTCCATTGAAAGAGATGCAGGATAGGATCAAAGATTCTGACAATAGATCAAGGCGTAACAATATAAGGATCAGGGGCCTACCAGAAACCATTACAGATTTGCAACAATCTATTACAGGTTTAATACAGGGGCTATTACCAGATGTTCCAGTGACTAGGTTGGAAATGGACAGGGTTCATCGAGCTTTACATCCACGGAGACCTGAGGACCCATCCAGAGACATAATTTGAAGATTCCATTACCCCCAGACCCAAGTAGTTACTCTTACGGCTGAGAGTAATGCCAGTAAGTTGGAATATCGTTCACATTTGTACCAGATTTTTGCTGATCTCTCACCTATGACCTGGCAAAAAAGGTGCAATATGGGTCCCACTACAAAAATCTTATCACAACACAAGGTCCCTTATCGTTGCTTACTTCCCTTCTGCTTGCTCTTCAAATTACACAACAAGCAACATACCATTTCCACCCGCAAAGGAAGGCCAAAATACCCTCCTAAAATTGGGTCTCTTGGAAGCAACATCTAAAGAACCTTCATCTTTACCATGTTCCATGGGAATTTTATAACCTGGGTATATTCACTTTATCAACACATTGCAGATTTCTGAAAACTTGGACTCCATGGTTGGAATATAAATATGGGATGGATTATTATATAGCTCTGCTCAGTCTTTAAGACGCATCATATTGTGGTATCTCCCTACAGATATTTCATAATAATAGGACTATAGATAGGCGTGTCATTTGTATTTTTCCTTTCTAGTTTGTTAAAATGTTTTAACTATCTCACAAAATAATCACAAGGTACACAAGGACAGTCATCATAATATGTAATCATGATATAATGACAAAAAAAATAAAAATAAAATAAAACAAATAAAAGATAGGGCTTGATCTAAAATGTGGTGGAAAATTAAGATGTACATATATAAATGACTATTACAAGGTATAGTTAATACTCAAATGTATGTTTCCATTTGATATTGATGACTGCCAGTGTATTTTTGTTAAAACAAATAAAAATATTGAAATATAAAAAGTGTAAAAGCACTGAAGTATCATGTATAGGTTTGTACCACTACAAACATACATATTGCTAAAGGTTTGTAGAAAGGAAGACCTACGAGTGAAAAAACGGTGGATAGTATTAGACGTCAGCATGTAGTGGAATGGACAAGATTTTCTAGCCGTAAATGGACATTTGAGCAAAATGGGATACATTTTTTCTATATTCAAAGTGAGAGGTTTAAAGAATGATGTTTGTCATGTGATCCTAGAAGTAGATATCTGATTAGTAGATAGGGTTATTCAAGCTAGAGCAAGTACTGCATATATTTTGTCATGTAAATAAAAAGTGATAAATACATATGATTATTTGTATTTGTCTTAAGGTTGCCTTACACAAAATTATCTTACACAGTCTCTTCAACTAACTGGTGAGCTGCATTGGCTGGTGAACATTTCAAACCTACTGATCCCAAACAGATTGATATCCACAAAACATGAATATTAGTCGAAATCGGTGGGCCACCATACACGTACCAATAATCATACAAAACTATGTTAATATATTATTTGTAACTTAAATTTTATTTTATTTTTCAAGGTTTTATACAGTGTAATTACAATATATTATTACAAGACCGGTATCACTGGTTGCAATAGTTTTGCAATAAAACAAACAAATGTATAACAGGTGGACATACTGTAGTAAAACTGGTAACAATAAAACATAAGCACTCATGCAAATAAATTGTTGTTTCACATCTTCGATGGTTTCAGGCCCTACCCAGTTGTACCAGAGGGGTCTGTCAATTATGAAGAGGATTTGGATTGGGATATATAATAGTCCCATTTAGACCATACTTTCTCATGTTGAGATATTGTCCCTGAAAGCCTTGCAGTAATCTCCTCCATTGATTTCATGTAAACGTGAAATAACCTCACCTATAGCCGGTGATTCCGACGCCTTCCAGTTAAAGGTAAGAGTAAGCTGTGTGGCCGTATAGATGTAGTTTATGAGCTTTTGTTCAGGGGGTGACATATAAGGGTGGGGGAGACCTAGAAAAGCATTAGTAATATCTACTGGAAGTTCTTTTCCAAAATTCCGTTTGGACAGAACCACATAATGTGGGTGAGGAAGCCTGTTTGTTCACATGTCCTCCAACAAAGTGGTGAGGCCTCTGAGTATATTTTGTTTAGTTTCTCTGGCATGGAGTACCAGTAGAATATTGTTTTGTAAATGCTTTCTTTTGTCTCACACATGTGACACTTCTTTTAGCATTTTCCCAAATATCTAACCATTGTTCTAGGGAAAGAGTAGTGGATAGCTCGGTTTAACTATGTTAATATATTATTGGTATGTTCATGGCCATCTTTAGTACGGTAAAACAGATTATGTAGTTGCATTTAATAAAAGACTAAAGCAAAAGACAGAAAGTAAATATATGGGGAACAGAAATATATAGTCAGCAGCTATATTACTCTCTTGCCTTGAGATATATAAATATATAATTGAGACATTTTGTGCATACAGCTACTAAACACTTAGTCCCTTTGTAAAATTTATAATAAAGCAATAGAATTCTAAATGAATCAGATGAAAGTTGAATGTAGGACTGGCCAGATATGGGATGACTTTGAAGTAGTTGGCCAGCTTAAAAATATTGCAATATATGGCCAAACAATCCCTGTTTTGTTTAAAGGGTAAGGCACACACACACACACACACACACACACACACACACACAATCAGACATTTATAACGTCTGAATATTAAAATGCATGCAGGTTAGTGGTCTCCTAAATGATGCTGAAAGCCACACTACACCATTTAATGTGATCAATGCAATTTCATTTAATCTGAGTAAGTGCCAGTAAACACATTAGTATGGTAAAATTAAAGAAAGGAAATAACTACTAAATAATGTATTTTATACTTAGGAATACTAGCCACATGTGAACAGAAGTGCATTCTTACTCATTTCCCTTTTAGTATGCTGATTCAGAAGTGATATAGGTGACTCCATTAACTGACTTATGATTCTTTTCAGTAGATGTATGGAAACATCTTCCAACCCAGAACCTGGAACAGCTGTCCATATAGAGCCACCATCAGAAACCAATGTGCCACTTTAGGGAACTGCTTAGGCACAATGATTTGGGGTCACCTGTGATGTAATGTGTCATATAAAACATGACCGGGGGGGCCTGGGGCAGCGCTGACACAGGGAGTCGAGACATGGGAGCAGGCGGGGGCTCCGGCTCTGGATGTGTTGTCTGCAGAATCCGCATGTCTCCAGCGAATTGAGCGCGGCCCTCTCCTCGCTCCTCCGGGCCCTGCCGACTCTCCTCCTCATTCTTGGCACTAGAAGAGGAGAGCGGTGGAGGAGGAGGCGGTTGTGTGAAGGCCGGAGCCTCTTTGTCCACAGGCCCCTCCATCAGTGAAAACTCCCGATACTCCTCCCCGCCGCCTTGGACGCCTCAGCTCTCCACTCACAGCCAATGGTACGGAGCATGCACGCTCCAGCGCACAAAACTGCCATGCCCATTCCCATTCTGTCAGACACTGAGACTCCCCTCTCAAAGTTGCCGAGCATGCACACTCATGGCCTCAAACCAGACACACCCCCTACTATCCCTCCTCCCTCTCCGACCCAGAGCGCTGGACCCGATGTTGCCACTCCTACTCCCGTCCCGTTAAGGCTTCTACCAATGGAAAGCGATGAGGGTGGCCAGGGAAGCAGAGTGGGCGGGGTTAGGGCCACGCTCCAGCCCGAGAGAAAGCGAAGAATAGTTGATATACATCCTATATAATAAAGTTTTTGCGCTGGCAAATTTACAATAGATAGGAGGTTGAAAAAAAAAATGTAAAATTAAGATTTAAGATTTAGTTGTTTAAGCAGTGTTTCTGAAAACTGCTGCACATTTTTGTTGCATGGAGTTGACCAACTTCTGCCACCTGTTATGCTCCACAGTTCTTCTGCATTTCTTGGTTTTGCCTCAGAAACAGCATTTTTATATCACCCCACGTTTTCTATTGGATTAAGGTCCAGGGATTGGGCTAGCCACTCCATAACATTATTCTTCACTTTCTTTACAGTGTACCATGGCTTGAATTCACTGTCAGGGGGTTGTCTGATAATCTTTCTGCTGCCCCTAGACCCAAAATGAACAATTTTGCTTTCATCAGTTCCCAAAATGTTGTGCTATTTCTTTTTAGGCCAGTCAATATGTTCTTTGGCAAAATTGTAACATCTTCAGCACGTCTTTTTTTCACCAATGGGACTTTGCAGGGGCTACCTGCCGATAGCTTGGCTTCACATAGTCGTGTTCTAAGTGTAACAGTACTCACAGGTAACTTTAGACCTTCTTTGATCTTTTTGGAGGTGATTGTTGTGGAGTCTTTGACATTTTCGAGTCTACTATCCATTCAAATAATATCCATTCAAATGATAGTTTTTCATTTTCTTCTGTCTTTCAGGTTCTGGTTGCCATTGTAAAGCATTTGAGATAATTTTAGCTGGGCAGCCTATTATTTTGTGCACTGCTTTATATGTTTTCCCCTCTCTAATCAAGTGGTGGTTCGCTTATAGTATATTATAGAATTGTCAATTATAAGCAAATTTTCAATTGGTCTTCATTATTGAAAGTTTTTTCATTATATGCCTTTTTCCTCTTATTCATTGCAGCTTTCAAATGGGGGTCACTGACCCCATATAAAAAAATAAAAATTGCTCTGTAAGACTACAAATATATTGGTATTGCTACATTTTATTACTCATCTTTCTATTGAGGCCCTCTCGTATTCATATTGCTCTCTCTTATTCAAATAAATGTTCCTGAGTCCCCTAGCAATCAGATTGGTAAAATTGCAAATTGGAAAGCTGCTGAAAAAAAGCTAAATAATGCAGAAATACAAATAATTAAAATGGAAAGCTGAATATTGTCTCAGAATAACACTCTCTACACTATACTGAAAGTTACTTTAAAGGTAAACAACCTATTTAATGAAAGTACACTGTTCTTCAGATCAATGTCTGGAATGACCCATTTTACTCAGATTTTATGAGAGCAATGCACTATAGCCAGAATGTACAATATTTGCTGCCTTCCTTTAATAAGGGTGGTAACTGAGACCTGTTTTTTTCACAGAATGAACAACTTCACTAATTGAAGTCCACGCTGATATTATTTTGAATAAGCCTCAAATAATGATTCAGTTATACAAAATCAGCAGCATGCATGTCATGACTGTCGGTTTTCTATTACTCTACTACACCTACAAGTAAATTGTTTGCCATGTAGAAGTATAATTTCTGACAAAAACAGTGACACATACGTAAAATAAAAAGGAAGGTATAATGGACCTCTATGGGTGCTAGAAACAATTATTTTCTGACTATAAATATTTTATTTCTGGTCGGGAAACAGAATATTCCCAGCACTGTATATGAAGCAGTTGGCATACCCATGAGCATATTAAATGCAATATCTGATATTTAAAATGTTCAATGCTTTTTATGGTGACTTATTTTACAGTTCAATGGCACTGTAAAAAAAACTGATTTCTTCTAAACGAACATCATTAAGTTTAAAGGGAGACAGTATCAGAAAATAACTTGTATTTAAAGGGCACCTATGGCCCAAAAAAAATGGCCCCAACCGAAGGTGAGGACTGATAGAGCCTGCATTCCAGTTTGGGGTTCCAGTATCTTTTTTTTTTTTTTTTTTTTAAACAGCCCACAGCAAGCGCTGGCTTACTCGCACCAGGAGGAAATGTCTGGACAAAACCGGTTACCCAAAAAAGTTAAGTTAAGTTAGGACTTTTGCCGTCAATCTTGCTTAAAAAAAGGAAAAGTCACCAGCATTTTTTCAACTTTTAAAATTCCCTGCAAGTGCAGATTCCCTCAATCTGGACTCCTCTCACACTCTATCCAGGCACAGTTTCTGCTTTCCCTGTGCTAGCCTGAGCCAAATGACGGCTTTTTTGCCTTGAGATCCCTGTGCAGCTGGCTGCTAGGCAATGGCTTACAGCACACATGCTCTATGCCTGCTCCACTACAGGGAACTCGAGCAGAAGGGATGTAAGTGGGGATTTTGCACTACCTCGCCAAATTTATATATACACAAATAATATTTCAAGTAGTCTTGAAAAATCCAAAGAAGGTACAGGAAAGAGAATTGCAAGGGAAAGGAGGTAGTTTAAAGAGTTAAGCAACATTTAAAGGAAAACTATACCCCCAAAATGAATACCTAAGCAACAGATAGTTTATATCAAATTAAGTGGCACATTAAAGAATCTTACCAAGCTGGAATATATATTTAAGTAAATATTGCCCCATTTGGTGATGGTCTGTGTGCTGCCTCAGAGATCACCTGACCAGAAAATTTTCAACTCTAACTGTAACAGGAAGAAGTGTTGAAGCAAAAGACACACCTCTGTCTGTTCATTGGCTCATGTGACCTAACTTTATAGTTTGTTTGGTATGTTTGTGTGCACCGTTGGATCCTAGGATCCCAGGAGGCTGTCCTTATTTTTTAAAATGGCAATTTTCTATTAATGATTACCCAACGGCACATGCTACCAAAAAAGTATATTATTATGAAAATGGTTTATTTGCATGAAGCAGGGTTTTACATATGAGTTGTTTTATGCAATATCTTTTTATAGAAACCTCCATTGTCCGGGGGGTATAGTTTTCCTTTAAACAAGATAGGCCCAATTTTGGATTGGGCGGCTTTTTATGGTCTAATCATGAAGTAAAAAAAAAAGAATTGGGGACATGACCCAAATTGGTTTGTTTATATAGCAGTAGATGTTCTGTACTGTGTTTTTTTCCAGTAGCAAAGGGGTGGAGTTTTATGTTTGATAAGATGGCTTTATGTACTTAAAATAATACAAAAAGCATATGACTATGTGCAGTTTAAGTTGTGTGTTGGACAGAGGCCCAGAAAACTCCATAAAGGTTACTATTTGGAACTAGAATCTGGTGTGTTTATAATTTTGATAAGAATAAAATACTAGTAGTAATTATAAAGTCCCCCTAAAAGAAAAAATGCCACATTTGGTCAGCGGCAGTTACTGTACTTGATAAATGAGGAGTTCATTTACTCAGAGTGATTGGGTTTGCAATGGTAAAGGCTGTTAATCACTTGTAAATCGGCCACAAAGAGAGATTCATATTACCTTATAGCCTAGCTGACGTACATTAGTAATGACATATTTCCATTAAAAAGTGATATTACCAAGTTTCTCTCAAGCAAAAGCTCTGTGAAACATAAAATATGTTCAAAAGAGCAGAGATCACAGATATTTTTCCATGAAACGGCACTGGGAACTGGATAATGGCTAGTATTTAACGGCAGTAGCAGAAAATGATACTGTACCTTATTTCACCTCATCATTATTGTGTTGCATCTTTATTTTATTGAATTAATGCAGGGACACTAAGGAATGCAATTTCCTGTTTTTTATGGAAATTCTTCTAATCAGGACTGTTGTTCCTAAGCATGGATGCTCCTTTAAAGAATGCACTTTATAAGATGCAGGAGGAAATGTGGTCATAACACTTTAATAGTTAAGTGACTTAATAAGAAAAATGATTCCAAATGTTTTCTAAAGCTTCCAAACCGCACAAAAGAACATTATCGTAATATTATGTTTCCCCATGCCTCCATTATTTCGGCTCACTATCCTTAAAATGATACTTGGATGCAAATGTGACTTATGAATTGTTTAAAACAAAACCAGGAACTTGAGCAAGTAAATGTTTAAACTGCATGATTTGAAATATTCCTCTTCACAGTTGGCAAGACAATTATTTGAGCGGTAGAGGTAGAGAGAGTGAAGTTGGACAGAAGACATTTTGCATTGCAGTAATTGTCTTACTTGGAAAGCAGGCACTTGCAGGTTTACCATATCCTGCTCTTAGGAACAGAGATGACTTTTGAATCATATTTCACAGTTTTAAAAAGAAGTGTTTATGTAAACTTGAATATAAAATAAGAGGTAACATTGCTGTTCTCAGTATTATTATAATTTAGGATTTATAGCTCTCTAAATTTCACCAAAAAAAACTTACTATTGGCTGTAGTACATTCTATATAGCACCTTTTAAAGTAAAAACAAATGTTAGCTTGGCATGAAAAAATACAGCTTTAAACATTTACAGTGTTCTTTCAAAAGCAAAGCATGGTGCTAGACCCTGGAGCATGTCATATATGAGTCTGAAGGCCAATAACTAAAATTTAGTGGGGGTGCTTAGTTGCCCACATAAATATTATTGTTATACTCATTATTGTCTGCATAAACATATGTTTTTGTTTTAAGCAAGAATGTCTGTTAGAGAAACTATTTTACCAAGCAGTGCTCTAGTGTGTGCTTCTTCAGGATTACTGATGGTGCAGCCCAAAAGAAATGGGAAATAGAACTGAGAATCTAAAGTATGGTATAATCTCAAATAGGGATGGGCAAATTTAACTAATTTTGCTTCATCAAAAACGTGTCTCCATTCGTTGAAATGCATTAAAATCTAAGGGCGCCAAATTTATTTGGCGCATGTCATTTTTGTTGATTTTCTCCCATTTGTGTCTATGCTCGTAATTACCACGGCGAAAAAATTCACTCATCCCTAATGCCAAACCCAAGTTTGATGTACATGTACATCTACTTTTAGGACTTGTTTGAAAATCCGATGATGTTTTAGGTCACATTCATAAAATATACAACATTTTAAAGGGTTCACAAGCAAGCTTAAATCTGCTTACAAGGGCAATGTACCACCAACAGCTTTTAACCACAACTGAATGTCTACTCTTCTGTCTAGCTAAGAATGCTTTTTAGAACTAGTTAAAAATAAAGGAGGATTACGAGAGTTACCTTTCGATGACAGCTACAGAGGCGAAGGTTAGAAAGTCCTAATCTATCAGAACTTGTTAAAGCTGGGTCCAATTCATGCCCACAGACCACCATGTTCCATGCAGATACTGCTGTTAAAAAGAACTCCCTTTGTATCCTATTATTTAACATATTCCGTATGCAACCTACATAATCCTTATAGATTGCTAAACAAATATCTACAGTACCTAATTATACGTTCCACTGAACCTTCCATCAAAGGGTCTGCGGTGGGTTTCCTCTGAATTGATACTGTAATGTTCTGTGTGAGGATCAGCTAGCCATGTTAATATTTTGCCAACAACCTAGGCTTGGCAGGTTATTGGCAGTCACTTCTGGCAATGAGTCTGAGCAGTTAAAACTCTGCTTATGACTTACAGGTAAGTAATGTTATAAATTTATGTAAAATGTTCCACTTAGCACATCTGTTTCTGATAACTGACTTTCTGTGAAGAATCAAAGTCCAAAGTATTTCCACTAGAAAACCACTTGTGCTACATGAACAGCCTCATGTTGTGTATACACAAATCAATGTTAAATTAGTCTATAAAATTTGAATTTTAGAATGAAAAAAAAAAAAGATGCAAATGTTTGTCAGAAGTCATACTTGTGTTTTAGTGGCAAGTTTTTGTTTTTATGCAAAAGTTTATCAGTTTTGACAATACACACTAATTTCTTATAGCGTGTTTAATGTATTCTTCCCTTTTTTCACTGTATAACTGGTGGCTCAACTAGACTCTACTAGAGCTTACAGTCTACACTAGTGGATAACATACAGACACAAATAGAAAGGAAAAGTGCAAAAAGGTTTGGGCATTCTCTTTTACATATATCTGAATGATAAAGTAGGTATATGAGGTTTTTTTATCATTGCTCATAAGAGAACTAGCACTCAGGGATGGGGTACAGCGCAAAACATGTAACTTTGGGTAAAAACGACTAAATTAGCCACACACATAACCCTAGAATCTAATGCTAGGAGAAAATAAGACAATTATTTGCCTTTACTATATACACATATTTTATGTGAATAGAAACTTAGAAAATAAAGGGAAGTCTCAGCCCTGTTTGTGGTAAACTAGAATATACATCCATGTGACAGGAAATACATCAAGGGGTGCACAGCATCAGTCCTAATTCTACCATCACTGACTGAATGATGGTGGGAGTTGTATTTTAACTAGAAGCCCAGGAACCTAGAAACAAAGCATGCTTTTTCATTCTTGTATCATTCTCAAGCTGCCAGGTTTAAAATTCCCCTGGGTTAAACTGCATAGACATGAGATAAAGACATACACATATAAGCTGGCTATTTGTCAAAACTAAGAGCCTAATTTTGCAGCCAACCAAAACGATCTGGGTATTTTCATCAAGTGCTGCAAATCAGCGAAATATTAAATGAATCTTGAAAAAAGTATTATGAATCCACGGTTTTATTTGACTGTATAATCTATTTAAGATTAAAATTACTATCATAAAAGGCTACTTTCTGAATGTAATTCCACAAAAACATCATCACAAAGCTTTTACTGCTATTTGTGTCAGAATGTATTTTAAACTGTTCTAATCATTTACCTTTGTGGACACTTAATTAAAATTACAAAACCAATTTTAATCTGTAGCCCAATTAATATGCAAATGTATGCAAATGTGGTAAATCAAGGTGGTGATTAAGTTAAGGACACTCTATTTCATGTCTGCTTTAAGTGTGAAAACAAACAATCTTTCTTGTAATTGTACTGATGTATTGTGATGTTTATAGGGTTAGTATGGGGTACAAATGTTTATGCATTAACATTATGCCAAAACAAAGATTTTATACTCTGGAGTGATTTAGCATCCTGTGTATATTCAGTTGCAACAAAGTCATTCTGCAGTCATCTTGTGAATTAGATTAAGGTCAAAGCAAAGTTAAATTTCTATGTCATCCATTTGTATGGCTGTTTAAAATTCCACAATCATTTCTTGATTTGTTAAGTAAGAGCCAAGAAGGCTGGAAACAGCATAATATCATCCTATATCATTAACAGTTCCTAATGTGCTGGTTTTTCTTTGATACTAATGCCCATCCATTCTACCCAGGGTTTGAATTCAGCCTAGAAGGAAAGTAAGTGGAGACAAAAGGTCAGATTGCATGGTGCAGATGCATTAGATCAGTATGCAATTATTAGGTTTTAGCCAACTTTGCGGTGGGCTAGGGGTGGTTTAGTTCTCCTTTTTTTTTCAGTTATTTTTATAGTTAGGGAGAACACATAAGGGAGCACAGATGTATGGACTACAAACAATATAATGGGGCTCTTTGATGAAGATGGACCAAGGAATCATGGAATATTTGCATTAGCCACTTATGCCAGCCTTTAGCAGTTCCTTTGAGCAAAATATTATCCTTTATAAAAAGAGTAATTATCTCATACCCTTCACAGAACAGCACGTTTAGGGTTATATTTATGAAAGAGTGAAGTTCCGCCACTAGAGGGAAATCCCGCCGTCTGATCCTGCTGATGTTTTTACAAATGTGATTAATTTTCCTTTGAAGCTAACATCAAGAATAACTAAAAAGGCATTGTTTAAAGATATATAAACACAGTACCTTTTCCTCGCAAATATGATATGCTTCTCAAGTTACTTTTTTGCATATAAATATTTGGTTGTTTACAAACAATTAAGACACCATTTAAGTTTACTGGAGTATTAAAGAACACAGTTGTATAAGTCAGGCTAAACACTCAACTTGTGCTTATCGTTTCACAATTTGTTTTCGTTAATATATCCAAGGCCAATGTCACAAACAGAGCTTTTAGGTCTATGGTTCCCTGCTGCTTGAATGGCAAACAGTAAGCAATCTGGTGACCATTTTTGGGCTGAAAAGTGCTTACAACTGCACTTGTACATTTCCTGCTCAGGTCAATGGGAGTCAAGGGCACTTTGAAGCCAGTTAAAAAGCAGTGTGTGTTCCCCTGGCATTCAGCAGCAGTGTAAGGGTGCACTAAACAGGCCAATACAGGTCTTCGACTTTGTCAGCCCAATGTTTCATATGTGATTATGCAGGAGAAAACAATGCCACCTGATAATTATGTGATCAGGCACAAGCTGCGTCGGCTGATATGATTGTTGACTTGGGGGGCCAAACATGACATTAATCTGAACTGGTCAATGTAGGTGGTTAAACTGGAAATGGATTTGCTGCTTTCAAACCCTTGCTAATGAACAACATCTTCTCATATACAGCCAGATTCAGTTCCAGGTACAAAAAAAAATGATTCCAGTTTGGAGGAACTGTACGACATCCAATAAGGGATCTGCAACATGCCATGAGGATCTATAGGATCTATCCTATCAGCTGAAATAAACCAAAGGAAAATACAAACCAATTATCATTGGCATAAAAGTCCCATACTAAATACCTGCTCCCAATGCAATATTCAGCCACTAATATCAAATTATAAGAGCAGTGTAAATTGCACAATAGCTGACAATATAAAAAAGTTAGTGCAATTTTGCTGCCAAGGTGATAGTTATCAATTCTTTATTGGTCATAAAAATTATACTCAAACAACATTGACATCTAATATCAGTGGGATCTTGCTTTGTTTCCTACTATGCATCATTTAACGTCAAAAGTGAATGTGCATGCAACATAGAAGCAAAAAAAAATACAAAAAAAGACAAGAAATCTAGTTTGAATCTAAATTATAGAAATATAATATTTTGATTTTAGGTCAATGTCAGAGAATCTGATTGATGTACATGTTCTATAGAAATCAGCTTTATTTACTTATGCAATGGTATGCTCAGAGTCCCACCCACGAAAACACATGCAAAAAGCAACTCAGATCCTCCATGTACTCCTCTGTCCTAATAACATGTACAATCTTGCTTGTTGCACTTACTTTGGAGTGTAAGGCTAGAAGCAAGAAAGACTACTTCCTTAACAAGGCAGCAAGTACATAACTCAACTTATGTTGCACCAATTAAATCAAATGTAGGTAAAGAGAAAAGGAAAGGACATGGACATACCTCAGGCTCAATTTACAATCTCAGTATTTGGAGTAAAAAAAAAAATAAACTCTGCTAGACTGCAGTGGACACATTTATCCCAGAATTCTGAATTGTGGGTAAAAGCCAATTAGTCTTGCACACAATTGTTTTCTATTCTGCACTTTTTTTTAGTACATCTAACTGTACAAGCTTTTTTAGCATACTTTAGGGCAAAGTTGTCCAACTTATCAAATATAGTGGGACAATTATTTCTCACATAGCATACTCGAGGGCAGGCTGAAACCTTTAAACAGATTATGGGCTATAATCCTTTATATGGTCATTTCTGGCCTCCAGTTAGACAGTCCTGTTTTAGGGTCTTTGCTTGGACACCGATCGTTCAATTTCACATAAAAAATCGTGAAATTTCCTTCGAGCCTCCGAAAAATTTGTACGATCGAAACGTTCCATTGTACAAATGGTATTCGAGCAGGACTTCGCAAAAGAAGCCTATGGGGGGTTCCCATAGGCTTCTATTGGTATTCGGTAGGTTCGATCTGGCGAAGTAGGCATTCGAAGGATTTAAAAATTTTAATTCCTTTGATCATCGAATGATCGAATATCCAATGATTCGATCTATTCGATAAGTCGGTATTCGATGACCGAAGAGGCCAAATTTGTATATTCGAATATCCGATTTAATCGTACAATAGTAATTCGACCATATTCGATCGAACTTCGATCCATTCAGGTGAATTTTGTAAATATGCGCCTTAGTGTCCAAATAGGAACCTGACCAACGCTGAACCCAAATTCCTTCCCTTGTACACGATAACAGGTGGTCTTGCAAAGGTTTTAATTTGCGGCAGATTATCCTTTAATAGAGACCAATGACTTCTTAAAATTCTTGCAACATGTTTATTTAGAACATTGTAACGTGTCAAAAACATTACATGATCACTGATTTTTTTCCTCCTTCTTTTTTAACATATTAGCTCAATTTTTGTTTTAATCCCTGCACATTGTTTTTCTAAAAGATTTTTGGGTATCCCCTAGTTTGAAATTTTTGACACATCTGTTATTTTTACATCTACTTTCTCCTCCACAGCTACTATACGCTTCACCCTAGAGAGCTGGGATTTGGGCAATGCCCTTTTTAGCTGTGGTGGATGAAAAGAGCTGTAATGTAATAGAAGATTACGATCTGTTGACTTGACATAAAGATCAATAAGCAATTTATTATTTTGCTTATACACTAACATCTCCAAAAAGGGTATTTCTGATGTACTTGTGTTCAGAGTAAATTTCCAAAATGTCCAAGTGCACTATTGATTTCAGAAACAAATGCACAAAAAAGTTTGTTGTTCAATGTCTATCTTTGCTGCTACATAATAATTATTTCATGTTTAATGATGAATTTTATATGCAGATTAAAGGTACAGCAATGGGGTCCAATGTGGCTCCGTCCTACACAAACATTTTCATGAATCAGTTTAAAAATAAATTTGTGTATACTAATGATCTATATAAAAAATATTGTACAATATGGATTTGCTGTATTGATGATGTGTTTGCGTTATGGACGGGGCTACATTGGACCCTTGAGGCATTTGTTTCGGAAATCAATAGTGCACTTGGACATCAGATTTACGCTGAACACAAGTACATCAGAAATTCCCCTTTTGGATACGTTAGTGTATAAGCAAAATAATAAATTGCTTACTGATCTTTATGTCAAGTCAACAGATCGTAATCTGGTAATACATTACAGCTCCAATAAAGGCATATCATGAAATAAGTGGTGCTGTTTCATCTCAAAAGTTGTAAAGTATACGTTTTGAAAATTGACCACCGGGAAACTTGCACTACAATTAAAGGACAAGGAAAGTCTAAAATAGAATAAGGCTAGAATGCTACTAAACATAAACATGAACTTACTGCACCACAAGCCTAATCAAACAAATTATTTATGCTTTCAAAGTTGGCCACAGGGGGCTGTCATCTTGTAACTTTGTTATACATCTTTGTAATACATCTTTGCAAGACTAGACTACATGCACATGCTCAGTGTGGTCTGGGCTTCTTAGGGATCATCATAAATGATCAAAAAACAAAGCTGCTTGAGTTCTGCATGGCTGGTAAGTAAGGCAGGGGCTCCCTCTGCTGTTCATAAGTATGTTAGTTTCCCTGCCAGAAGTTAGGAACCGTCTGCAAATTCCTATCCACAGCACTAAATTAAGGGAGAATTTCACTGCATTCAGTCAGGTTTCCTTATAAAAACTGTACAGATTTTTTTAATTAAAGTATATTTGAGATAGATTACTTTTTCATTAAAGAAAGTAAAAATGGGATTTTATGTCTTTGCCTTTCCTTGCCCTTTAAGTAAAGGCTGGGAAGCTTGTTCAGGCCTTTTTTGTAAGCACTCTCCTCAAAGCCTGTCCAAGTCTGCCTATATTGCACCAATGTATCCAGTGGCAAACATATTTTCAAAATTGTCGGATGCCAATTTATTTGAACCAAGATACAGTTTGGTCAGAAAATATGGTCATAATGGCCCCAGAGATGAGTCAATGTTGCAACAAGTTCATGGCAAATTAAAAGATCTAACTGATTCTGATTGCAAAATATTAATTTAAAAAACATTTAATTGACATAGGACCCAATTCCCACCAAAATTCTGATACCATATTCACATATTTGTAACACAAGTAAAAACACTTATACACTGTAATATTACAACATAACTGTGCTCTGCCTGCATTTGCATAAGACTAGGTGAACGCCACACGAATAGATACAAAATAAAGACATTATGGTTGATCCCTTCCCCCCACTTAACAATTTAGTTAGCAAGAAGCCTGCCGAATACAAACTCCTTCAACCTAACCAAACTAATATTCCACAGCACAGCCTTTTTTGATTATCATCCAAAACCCACAAATTGGGAGATTATTCTGGACCTTTTCCCAGAACAAGGCCAACCTTCTCACAGAACAAGGCCAACCTTTATTCAAAAGGCCACCTGAGGGATGAAAGTGCAGGCATGCCCTAAACCGTTTATTGAAGGTTAAGGTTTGCTAGTCCTCATTTTTTTACTGCCAGGAAAGGAAACTATGATATTGCAATAAGAAGTATATAAAAGCCATGGTTATCCAGAGCAAGGACTTACTAACCATAAAAAAACCTCTAGGCACACATCTACTTTTAAGTGTGTACCAACAGAAATATGAGTGACAAGCAGAGCTGAAATATGACTCTCACACAAAAAGACAAGGGTAGTAATATACAGTATTGACTTAGTATGATTTTGGCATTCATTTTCAGTAGAGACTTAACTTTATTTATTCAACATTATCTCATTCTTTACTCTGGCAGCACAATACCAGAAAAATATGATGGGGTGTAACCATGGAATGCTGTAGCAACAGGAGTGATCTGTTTGTGAAGTGGATACAGCCGAAATAGTGAGGCATAAGTTGTGGGTGGGGTAAAAAAAAATGCATGAATGGTTCTTCCATTGTATTGTTACTTAAATGAATGATAGAGAAAGAGAGGGTTTCCCCCTTAATGTCTTGTTGACTGGTCCCTCATATTCTTTCTTCATTTTTTAAGAGTATATAAACACTACATGCTACACTTTTGAAAAAGTTAATTTGAAACTTGTTTTTTTATGCCTTCTCTGGCACAACATGAGTTAAACACGCTTACTATTATGCTTTAGTATCTTTATGCTGTGGAATCTTTCTTGTCTTACATATCTATATTTACAGGAAAAAGCCAAGCTTCTATATTCTTCTCTAACAGAACATTTATATGCTAGGTCAGTAATTTATATTAAACAAGAAAATTGTTATCTACTAGCATATTATCAGGGTAATAAGAAAAAGGTACATATTTGGCAGAACTATTTAGATGTCTGATGAGCTGTTCCAAAGTCACCAAATTGAGTTGTATTTGGCAATTTCACATTTTAAAGTTAAAGGTGCAATTAGTCCAAAGGAGACAAAGATTCTGTCTGTCACAGCAAAACACACTCTGCAATCATTTATAGTACATTTTCTATCCTAGAACACAATGCAGTCCTATTACAGTGTGAACTTTCATAATTCAGCAGTATAAAGTCTACATACATATGGAACCTAGATCCATATTTCACAGTGACAGCATATGACAGTGGAATGTGAAGTATTAATGCTGGTATCGGGGCAGTACCACACTCTGCTGCACTTTAAGAGAAAGCAGCTGCTGAGATGAAATGTATGCCAACCGTCTGAAGACAGAAGCAGGGAACATTTCTGCTGTTACAAAAGGGCAAGCAAACAAACAGAATTTCCTTTGCACTGACCAGGCACAAATACTATTTTGGATTGCAAATGTGTATTATGTACCACAAAGGAGCAGTCAAAGACATGGCAAATTAAATTACCCACTGAGTGTTAGAGATATCTTCATTCATGTCACTGGTACCCAAAAGGTTGAGTAAAGAACTTCAAGGAAATCTGAACATCTCCTTTTCATCTTTTGACACACAGAAAATATTTCCACATCACGCAAAATGAAGGCTATTAACAGAGAACTCTGAACATCTTAGATGTATTTTCATATTAATAACAGATGGGTCCAACCCAGCCTATAGCACTTTTGTTGACATCTGATATTTAAAATTGAGCTATTAGAAAGTTTGTATCAAGGTAAGACTTCAAATGTTAGCCTTTATGCAAGAGGTGACATACAGGATATAAATGGTTCCAACCAACCTGAATGGTTGTCATGTAATTATTGTATGTATTTCTTTAGTTTAGCCTTGATTTTAATATATTATAAGCTTTGTCATACTGAAATGAAAACATTCTAAATATAATCCATTAACAATTCTGACCCTTTTCTGAGCTAACCAAGTTTATTTTCACTATCCCTTTCCCAGAACCTGTTTTTTTTCTTCATTCTCGCTTCATGCAAGGTGCCAGATTTCAATGATAGATCCAATATATATTTGTGGGGCAGGAGGTCCCTTTCCTAGCAGATGTATTAGTGCTTACTCAAATAACTGGTTCCAAAATGTAACAAAATAACTGACTTTGGCAAAAATCCTGCATGTAGAAAGACAGGATGGTGATTTTAAGAGTGAGCTCTAATTGTCTTCGCAAATGGAACCCCTTCTAAAAGATTGTTTATTGTTTTATAGTAAAAAAGAAAATATATGACGTGTTACTTCTTTAGCTAAAAAGGGCAAACTGTGAAATTTAAGATACTCCATCCATGTTAGGTCCTTGAGAGCTAAACAAGATTACCAGTGTACAGATAATAACCCTACATAATGGGCTTCTGTTTATCTGTAATCCAAACAGTTACAACAAATGGGAATTTGGGGTAGTTTAATGGTAAATATAATCTGGTGCATTGGTATAGAACAGTTAAAAATTTGAAGCTGACATTAATGCTGGCAACATGGTGGTGGGAACTGAGTTAAGGAGGCCATACACAGACAGATTTTGTTGGCACTGTGAGGAATCGGCTAAATGATTGTTTGAACAAACTATTCATCTATCCAAGGTAAATGATATACAGTATGAGTAGACCTTGTTTTGCTGGCTGCAATATCTCACATATATTAAAAATTGTTCTCTGTCCCTTTGCTTAATTTTAATGATGATTATCTTATTGTTCCATCTATTGACCAATTTCATCATTTCACAATGAAAGTTTTTAAACCTGTTCGACTGACTATTGGGACAATTTTGTCAGAAAGGTATGATTGTTCACATCCCATCAATGCAATAATAAGTGACAGATTTTATCAGATTGTGTTGAAATTGTCAAACAACTAAATCTGCCACTTTATATGGACAACTTTAATCACATACAGGAGAATAGGCACACATTTGGTCAGATTTAATTCCTCATTTGTTGGAGAGTCTGTAGACTGCTGCACAATTCTTGCTCATTTCAACTTTATTCATCTGCTAATAAGTATGCATTGTACTCCTATGTGATAGACTATCATTTTATCAAACAACTTTTTCCAAGTGAAAACAAGCTCAAATCCTTAATTAAAACAAACATACAATGAACTGTACAGAGCTATGTTAGTCCTTTGCATCTGGAATTAGCAGAGAAATGATTAGTGTGGGAAATAATCTTAATTCCGAAGATATAACTCACTTAACAAGTTGTATGACCTTGCTGACCACGTTATCAAACAATTTATTGCTCATTTATAGACTGGACAAGAAAATGAAAGAGGTGCGGTATTAAGCATGACATTAGTTGGCAAGCGTATAGTTCAGATCATTGGGAATGCAATTCTGAAATTGAATGAGGAGGTTTCCCCGGGCAATAAAACTCACCGCATTGCCAGAGAAATGCATTTAAAAGAGAAGCTTCTAATTACTCCACTTATAAATCAGTATTTTGAACAATGTTAGCGACTAAAAAGTAACTGATATTATCAGCTTTTTCCCCAAAGGTTTAATTGCATTTATACAAATGCTAGTTATCACAGATCATGTCACCACTATTTTCATAGATACAGGTTTGTTTCCCTTTAAAGCATGATATATAAGAAAGCACAGTCATGCCTTTGGGAATGGACATTTTAGATAATGCAGGACTGGAACTAGGGGCAGGCAGAAGAGGAAGCTGCCTAGGGCACAATGATGTGGGGGCGTTGGCAGGTGCCTGCTCAAGATTCTTCGGCTTATCCCTAGTTCGGATTGGCTCCTGTCTGCAGATCTCGACTACCCCTGCCAAAAGACCCTCCTAACAGCACAAAGACCCCCAGAGCCTATATCTTTGGAAAGTGCACATTCTGAAGAGTCAAAAATAGGTAATTCTACTCCAAACTACCATACTGCAAACTATGCTAAAGGCAGCAGTTTTTAATGACATTTCTGAAAATCACCTAAAAATATAGCAATTGGCCATATTTATCTCACCCAATTTCTTACATACAATTGTAAAACACCCTAAATATTTACGCCAAGGGTCTACGGAACAGTTTGATGTCCGATATGCATAGATATACCAAAGCAGCTGGCATGTGCGGACCCCAAATAAAAAATAGTGCATATAAATTTTCTCTGCTGCCAATTCGCCTTTTATTTGAGACTGAGCATTATCTGCCAAAAGCAGATCCCTCCTAGCAGCACAAAGACCCTCCAGAGCCATATATTTTTGGAAAGTACTGTACACACTCTGATGAATCCAATACAGATAAAGATGTCGTTCTACACCAAGCTGCAAAGTTTTTCTAAACATAGAGGTTTTTACAACATTTCTGAAAATTGCCTAAAAATTACCCTAAATATGGACGTTGGAGGTCTACTGAATAGTTTGATGTCCAATATGCATTAAAATGACCAAAGTATGTGGTATGTACAGACCCAAATGAAAACCATACATATGAATTTTCACGCTAACCAACACAGATGCTGAAAACAGTACCCCGACTGTGCGTTATGTGCCGTAAGACCCCCAAACTATAAAAAGACCTCAGATAACCATATATTTTTGGAAAGCATATTTCTGACGGATCAAACTAAGTAAAATATACATTTCTATACCAAAGCACCAAACAGCAAAATATACTAAATATACATAAGGAACAATAATGCAGAAACAAAATTGCAATAAAACCACAAAAATAGAATCAATGAAATAACAAAATAACTGTCCAACAGCGTAATTAGTGGCCCAAATCAATTATCCAATAGTCACGCTGTTGAAATAAGTTTTTAGGCAAAGATAACAGTACAACGAATAAGTAAAAAAAAGAAAAAAAAAAGCTGTTTGTGAGTTTTTGTGTATACATGTTTGTGCACTAATAAAAGTTGTCTGAGTGTGCAACTATGTGTAAATAAGTGTACAAAAGGGACCACGTGTGCTAAAATACATTTTTTTTACTAAAATATGTAAGTGTATAAATGTATTGTAAGTGACTGTAAGTGAAGGTAAGTGTGTAAAAAATGTGCACCTTTTTTGTTGCAGGAGGATCGCTGAAGCACGTGAAGAGTCCTGGAAGTGGAGAGTCTCAGCGCAGCAGGAAGTGTGTGGGCAGCTCTGCAGGGAAGGAGAAGTAAGCAAAGTAGCAGACGCTCCTTGCGATGCGTCTGCTACTTTGAAGTTGGATCTGCGACAATCAAGTTGCAGATCCGACTTGACAGCACCCTATAATCATTGCATTTAACCATCAGAATGTACGCCATACGTGCTTGGCAGTTAAAGGATTAATAGAGACGTGGCTCATGCCATCATCAGCACAAGCTACCTATAAGAGCCATAATTATGGTGCTCACTAAGAGACACCCATTAACTAAGGGTCTAATGCTCTAGCTCACTACAGTACATCAGGTTCATGGTTTTGTTTAGTCAAAATTCATAGAAATTCATACATTCATAGAAAGTGAAATAATTTGTTACTGCAGAATTAAAAATTCTTAATTTCTCCAATAATTGTGTAAGGTGCGATGGTTGGAAAGGTTTGATTTCTCTTATGCCAGTTCAGACTGCTGATTTACTACCATACTTGTATTTGTTACTCAGGTTTATCTGAAGCCCTTTATTAAAAGAAGGCCTATTTTATAGATTCATGGGCAATATGCACCCCATTTCTTTATAGATTTTGCTATATTTTAAAAATAAAATGTAATGATTCCACTTTGCAACACTGAATCTTCTCCTGCAAATGACTGCAGACATGGGGCATGTGCAGTTGAAGCCAAGTATAGACTGGGACTAACTGTGCATGCTCAGTGTCAGCAAAATCTTTCAGAAGAGAAAGATAGCACTCTTTGATCCAGCTTCTTGTTTTCAGGGTATCATTTTGGGGAGCAAACTGGTATAGTGGGAATGGCTCTCCAAAAATACTAAGATGTATTTGAGGCTTTAAGCACACATTAGCCAAAGAGAAGCATTACACTATTCTTCAGAGAAATGGCATTCATCTGACTTAAAGCTTTGTGAAGGGGAATGATTAAAGAAACAGTAACACCAAAATAATTAAATAGTTTTAAAGTAGTGAAAATATAACGTACTTTTAAGTACATTATATTATCAATCCTTTAAAACAATTATTTTTATAAGTGCATTAGCTTTATATAAATCTTTAAGAGATAGACTAAGGGGCAAATTCACTAAAGCACGAAGCGACTAAGGCTAACACTAATTCGCCAGTGTGACATCAATTCGTAACTTCGCAAATTCACTGACTCTGGCGAATTTCCGCTAGCGAAGTAGACTAGCGCAATTTCTCTAAGTCCCAAAAAACCGCTGCCATGTTTTACCTTTTGTAGGGTGATAGTCTAAAAAATAGTAAAATTTTTTTGGGGGGGTTACCCTCCTTCCCCGCTACATTTCCTAACATATGGCAACTCAACTATACAGTGGGCACATGTTTAGGGCAATAGGACAACTTTATTTTATTTATTAAAGGTTTCCTGGGCTTGTGTAGTGTAATGTAGTGGCTGTAACATATACTTCTATTACACTTTGAAATTTGCGGCGTATGCAAATTAGGCATTGCTAGTGTAAATGCGCTTTGCCTGGCGAAGTAACACTAGCGCAACTACGCTACCATTTGGCAACCTGAGCTTAACTTCGCACTTTAGTGAATTAGTGTAGCACTGGCAAAAATTTGCCTGGCGAAGTGAGGCGAACATTAGCGAAGGCAACGCTAGAGTTTTTTCGACGCTTAGTTAATTTGCCCCTTAGAAACATAAAAAATACACAGTGGCATCACATACTAATGTGCTATTAATTCAATTAATTAAATTTCACTATAAATATGGGACCTGTTTCTTTCTGTAATCTGGATCTTCATCAAAAAATAATGTAATCATGAATTATAACTAATAAGTTGCTTTTGCCTACAAAAATCTTATAATTTAGTTTGCATCAAGAACAAGGTAATGTTTTATAACTACGGAGAAAAAGAAAAGCATTTTTTAAAAATTGGATTATCTGATTAAAGTCTATGGGAGATGGCCGAACTGTAATTTAGCAACAATATGAAATACCAAACACTTTGGGTAAGTGCTGCGGGGATGTTCCCCTGCGGTTTATTCAAAAGTCAAGTGATGTAACGTTTCGGGGGGGTGCCCCTTCGTCAGGCACGCCCCCGAAACGTTACATCACTTGACTTTTGAATAAACCGCAGGGGAACATCCCCGCAGCACTTACCCAAAGTGTTTGGTATTTCATATTGTTGCGAATTAATAGGAGAGGTGCCGATTCCCTCCAACCAACACAGGGTATCTATTGACTGGAGAGGTGTTGGACACAGGTAATATATTTGCACGAACTGTAATTTAGAGCATACTGGATAATAGGTTTCCGGATTACAGATCCCATACCTGTACTGACTTGCTAAAACCAACATTTTTAGTAGTTTATTTCATATGAATGTGTTAGAAAATAATATATTTTGTATTAATATTTAGAATATATTTATATTCTTCACGTAAAAATAATGTGTTTCTTTTAGCGGTCAATATATAGGTGAGACAGTCCCAAATTGCAGGCCCTAAAAGGAATGCCATTTACTGGAATGTATGGGGGCTGTTTAAAGGAAAACTATACCCCCCAAACAAAGTAGGTCTCTATAAACAGATATTGTATAAAACAACTCATATGTAAAACCCTGCTTCATGTAAATAAACCATTTTCATAATAATACACTTTTTAGTAGCATGTGCCATTGGGTAATCATAAATAGAAAATAGCCATTTTAAAAAATAAGGACAGCCTCCTGGGATCCTAGGATCCAACGGTGCACACAAACATACCAAACAAACTATAAAGTTAGGTCACACGAGCCAATTAGACAGAGTTGTGTCTTTTGCTTCCACACTTCTTCCTATTACAGTTAGAGTTGAAATATTTCTGGTCAGGTGATCTCTGAGGCAGCACACAGACCATCACTAAATGGTGGTTCAAGGCAAGAGATGTAAAAGGGCAATATTTACTTAAATATATATACCAGGTAGGTAAGATCCGTTAATATGTCACTTGATTTGATATAAACTATCTGTTGCTCAAAAATTTATTTTTGGGGTATAGTTTTCCTTTAATAACAATCAAATAGAGATTTTTTTTCACAAATCTTGAAAAAAGTTGTGTTTTCCTATATTTCAAAAAATCTCTAAAAATTCGAGATATATTAAGTTTAAAAACCACAAAAACCTCTAAAGGCTAAACTTTGCCAAGTAAAAGTTGTTAAGGTGCTATAGAAGTCAAGTGGGACTTTTAGAGGTTTTTTGATTTTTTTTTTCCGCTAGTAACTATCCAAAAATCTTTTAGAGGCATTGTTAAGTTCTTGTTTCTGTTAATACTTTTTAAATCTGGATCTTTTATAAATTCAATGACAATTGTGGTTTTAGAGTTTCTGAGTTTATTTGTGGTTTCCAAAACCTCTAAACCACTAAAATATGACCTTTAATAAATAAGCTTTTTAAATATATTTGAGATACATACAAAAATAAATCCCAGTATAGGGCTAGGTAAGATCCTAATTTCAAAAAGAAACTGAAACATTAGGTTTGAGCTACACAATACAGAACATTAAGGGGGGTTATTAAGTGAAGTCTGAAAAAAAAAAACTAAAAAAAAAAATCAAGTTTTTTTTAATATAAAATCTGAATTTTGGGAAAATACTGGGAAAATAAAGCTTAAAAGAAAGCTTTATCGAATAGTTTTAGGCTATTTTTACTTCGCTATTCAATTTCTCGAAAAAATCGTACAATCGAATACCGATTGTTCGATTTCACGAAAAATTGTGAAATATCCATCAATCGTACGAATGGTATTCGAGCAGGTGATAGGCTTCTATTGCAATCTGGTAGGTTAAATCTGGTGAAGTAGGCAGTCAAATAAAATTTTAAAGTTAAAGCATTCGATCATCGAATGGTCGAATTATCGAATATCCAATTATTCGATCTATTTGATAAGCTCGAATTTTGAGTACTCGATGATCAAAGTGGCCAAATTTGCATATTCTAATGTCCGATAAAATCGTACGATTGGAATTCGATCGAACTTCAAATTATTCACGTGAATTTTGTAAATCTGCCCCATAGAGTTGAAATTCTGATCAGGTGATCTCTGAGGCAGCACACAGACCATCACTAAATGGTGGTTTAAGGCTAGAGATGTAAAAGGGCAATATTTACTGAAATATATATTCGAGTTGGTAAGATTCTTCAATATGACACATGGGGCAAATTTACAAAATTCACGTGAATGGATCGAATTCCGATCATACGATTTTTTCAGATATTTGAACATGAAAAATTTGGCCCCTTCGATCATCGAATACTGAATTATCGAACAGAACGAATGATCGGATATTCAATAATTCAATCATTCGATGATCGAAGGAATTAAAATTTTGAAATCCTTTGAATGCCTACTTCGCCAGATTGAACCTACCGAACACCAGTAGAAGCATATGGGAATCCCCTCATAGGCTTCTTTTGCCAAGTCCTGCTTGAATACCATTCATACGATTGAACGCCGTGTACAAATTTTTCGGAGGCTCGATGGAAAAAGTACGGTTTTTTTCGTGAATCGGTATCCGATCGTACAAATCCATCAAGAAATCGAATATCAAGCAAAATGATAGCCTAAGAGTTTCGAATAGATTCGTAGGATTTTTGGGGAATTTTAGTAAATTTGCCTCATAATTTGATATAAACTGTTGCTTTAGTATTCATTTTGGGGGTATAGTTTTCCTTTAACTTTTTCGAGATTTATTATACCCTGAGGATGCAAAAAGTCTGAATCCAAAAATACTCCATCTTCAACCTGTCACGGTCCTGTAGAAGTCAGTGACAGAGGTCCTATTTCAAGTTGATATTATGGTCTGTGCTGGGTTTCGTACAATAATCCGAACATTTTGGGCTTTTCTGATGATTTCACAAAAAATGTTTTACTTTTCTGGCATCAAATCCAAAAATTCGGATTTGTCCCCCAACAATTCCAAAAAGGTCATGGTTTTTGTACAAAAAATATGATATTTTTGTGTGGGTTTTTAATCATAAGTAAGGGTAAATCCTGGATTCTAGTTTGGCTAACTTTATTTATTTAAAACATTAGACAAATTTGTATTTTAATAAATAACCACCTAACAGTAATGGAAATAAAGAGTGTCAAGATGCACCCCGGCTAAACGTTCCCTTAAATTTTTCTGTTTGTGTAAAGCGTAAAACAATTTATACATTTAAGAGCAAATATAAGTTTTAGGAATGTGCTGAGAAACTCTAATGACCTTCTAAAAACCACAACCTGAACGCCTACAGCTTTAGATGGGGGGGGGGGGGGGGATTGTGCCTTTCATGGTTTAGCACATTCTCATATCACTGCAGTTTGACATAGCCAAAAAAACAGAACAACACAGGAGGAAAAAAAAATACAATAGATTAGATTTTTTTTTTTTTTTTTTACTTTCCTGTAGTGGGCAATTACTTGTGAAATTATTTTGATATGGTATACCTTACTTTTCCTATTATAACAATTATATTTACTCTAATGCTCTTTGAAAAGGGTTGAATTTATGTCCATGGGTGTGATATCCGGCTCTCTACCACTGTGCTTGCCCTCTGCGGCTTCTCACACAAGAAAATATGAGCTGTAATATTGGGAAAGGTAAGAAGCCCAGCAGAGACCCTTAGTGATAAATGAGTTTGAATCATGTGTCATTCAGACGTCCTGCCAACAGGTCACTTACTATTAAATTACAGCTTGTCAATGTTTTGGACACTGATTGATAAATGGCAGCACAAGAACTGATTCAGGTTTTAAACAAGTATTTCTAATTTTTACAAACACACCTAGAGAGGAGTATAAAAGCTGACTGGGGGATAAAAAGGGTAATGCAGTTAAATCAATTTCAGCTCTAGTAGGTAGAGTAATTGTTCATGAAGTATATTTCAATCTTTATTTTGTGCCAAAATAAACCTTGCAGTGATATAGTGATACGGATAGATCCAAGTTTCACATTTCATCAAATGCTGGTAATCTGTTTTATCAATACAAACTGCATTTTAATGAAAAAATTCTTTTCTTCAGAACAGTCCTCTTTGAATGCTCTGGAGTTTAATAATTCGTTCATGCTGTAGAACAAGAATGTTTAACAAGACATTAATTCTCAAGAGAAAATTCAGCACAAATACAAAATACAAGCTGTGTGGGAATGTGTTGCATGCAACATGAGTAGGACTCAAAATATTAATCAAACACTGGGTTGCAGAGCACAAAAAATATCAAATAAAACTGAAACGAGACAAAACCATTTTTTATAATCAGCCTATGAATGTAAATATGACAACCAAGAAAACTGTTCGGATATGAAACAAGTATTTTTAGTGAAGCAAATTAATCCTACATTTAACATAAATAATAGTATTCAGTCAGTGGACTGAACAAAATTTAAACCTCAAACTATTTTTTTTAAACACAAAGAACAGTTTGTTAATCGATATACTTGTATTTTACCCAAATGTATTTAATATTGTAGTTTATACTGTACAGTGTGATTGCCAAATTAAAAAAAAAAAAAAAAAACATTTGTTGTACCGAATAGCATATGAATATAAATAAAGGCCTGTGATTGTTAAATAAATAAATAAATAAATAAAAAATATAGATTTACATTAATAGATGTGTATTATAGTGTGAAATCAAGCAGTCAAACATTTCTTGAGGCTCTGTTAAATATGAGAGTTTGCTGAGGAAAGAAAAAGCAGGTAAAGGTTGGGTTTAGAAGGGGGACATGCGTGGTGCATGCATGGGTAAGAGAGGGAAAAGGGAGGGGGGTAGTCGGAGAGGAAAAGTTAGGTGGGTGGGGGAGATGTTAAGATTATAGGAACAGAACCAGAAACATAAGTATTTACATAAACATTCAGCCTTGAAACTCTAACGTAGGTTAGTTGTATTTTGACATTGTTTGCATAGATGACATTTCAAAATCTAAGATTAACACTTTGAGTAAAAAGTTTTATATTGCCAGACCCTCAAGCACCCAAGCAGACCATATCTTCAGATATTGAGGGAATTTGTTTTGTAAGAAGGCTATCCTTTCTTCAAATTTCCGGCTGCTGTTAACCCGGGCTATTACTTCGGATAGGGTTGGGGCTTCTAATGTTTTCCATTTAGCCACTATGGCCAGTCTTGTGGCTGTTAAGATTTGATTAGCCAGGGAATTATATATTTTTCATACAAAATGGTAAGGCAAGGTGAGTCAAGCTAAACTAAGCTTGATTTGCCATATGGTAGCCATCTAAGTACCGCCTCTAAATCCATGCTCCAATGTATTTCTCTTAGCTAAAGGAGATGATTATCTGTACTGGTAGAGACATTTAGCTCAAACCTCCCAACTGTCTAATTTGCGGGACAGTCACGATTTTGACAGCTGCAGTCCCGGATTGTTACTGAAATGTCCCAACTAGTGATTGTCGAATCTGTGGTGTTTGGCTATGCCCCGCCGAAAAATGTGTGAAATGCATTGAAGTCAAAGGGCGTTAAAATAATTCTGATGCGTCAATTTTGAAGCGATATTTTTATATGGGTGACTATTTGATCCAAATGCATTAATGGTTGAATAATTTTGACTTGCAACAATTTTTATGCAAGCACTATTATTTTTTTTTTCACTGTCAAATTGTCGCTGCAGTTTTGCAAATGAATTAGCTTGTGGCGAAACACAGAAATTCACTGCATATTCATGTCTGCCGAATTTATTCACACATAACTAGTCCCAACTTTCTCTTTGATCTCCTGCACTGAACAGCCATGTTTTTTTTTACAGGATTGAATTTCCTTTAACGGGTAGACAGACTAAAAAAAGGACCACTGGTCAGATCAGTGTCATCCTACACTGAACTGTGCTACTTCTGCAAAGTCTGAAAAATAAAGTAGTCTGTAGTAAAGTTTGGGGTACATTTTATATACATGCCTCACTAAACATTTGAGGATTAGTCCATTATTATCATCACTATTCACATGTAGGGTCTTATTTGTTGCATATGTGTTGTACTGATTATACTATATTTATAGGCTTTTCAAAATGGAAAATAATCTTTGTGTGAAAGCTGTGTACACTGGCACACACTTTAATATTATTCTAAGCCTACCAGAGGATTGTACTTAAGAACCCAGGATAGAGCAGTGAGAAGTACATACACACACCACACAGCATGATGAATCATGATGTGGCCAGTCTATCATTCCAGTTCGACAATGCTGAAAATTAAGACACATCGTTGGGCAGTAAAACCACAGCTATAAATGTCTAATAACGGTGTTAAATAGATGAATATACGAGAACTTCCTCTGGACACTTAAACTGCTGGAAAAAGGCCAAACTTAGTAAATACATATCTTAAGAACTTTTAAAAAGGTTTAAAATAAATCTGTTGAAGTCTTCCCATAAGTGAAAAGAAGGTACCTATAAAAGCATGAGATAAATGTTGTGGCTTGATGTATGTTAGATACATCAATGTATTTCTAAATACAGAAGAAAAACATGCTAAATTATAAAACTGTTATAGAAAATACATGTGAAAACATGTCAGTATATCAGCAGAGCATACTATAAACTTAATGACTTGCAACTTGCAACAAACTTTGCAGGGACGAAATAGTCATTTACCAAAGAAGTGTGAGGCACTGGTGCAATTCAGCATGTTTTTAACTACAGTGCAACATTTGTTTACAGAATTCCATTGGCTGTGTCCACTACAATCAGAAAAAAACCTGGTGTCAGATTCACATAGATTTGTGACAGCTAGTAAATTGTATGCAAATTGAAAAGCTTGGAGCTATAAGGTAAGGTGTGGCATGTGGCTTAAATGGCCTTCAAATTAGTGTTATTCAACTAGCACAATATAAAATGACTATATGTGCAACACACACAAGGAGTTCTATACATATCTCCCGGGCATAGTAGGTACAGGCCCCCTTTGCTCCATTTTAAGCAGGCACAACCATCAAACTGAAAATTTCTGTACCCAACTAGTACATGAGCCCTTGCCTGGGGGGGGGGGGGGGGGGGGGGAGCCTCGCTAGTGCAATGAGCATTATAGCAGAGAATTGTGTTTTGGTGCACTGAATTCATTGGTAAAGCACAGATCCTTGACATACAGACCTTGTGACCACAGATGGTGACAGCAGGATATGGTGCATAACCTTTGCATCATACTTTTTTTCCCTGCCATAGGTAAATGACCCCTCTGAAATGTATAATAAAGAAATTATAATGTGAAACCTGCCTCAAATCATATTTGCTTATCATCTAGTATTAGCTTAATGGCATGGTCTACTTAGGGGCATTTTATGAAGAATCAAATTTGTGAGTTGCGTGAGGGTTTTTCTACTTTGGATAAACTCAAGTTTCAAATGCTTGGGTATTTCTGAAAAAAACCAAATGTCAAAAATGACAGGGAAAAAAAAGTAATGATCAAGTTCATGTCCCAAAAAACATGAATAGCTAAAATTGATTGAGTTTATGCCACGAAAACTCTAATTGATGTCAAATGTGTGTTCGGGAGCAAAACAAAATTGTGGGAAAAAAATTAAATACAATTTCTGATAAATCTGTCCCTAAGTCATGGCGTGTATGCATAAATATCCTTAATTTAAATTTTTGCCATATTTAAAAGCTCTTATGGACATTCACAGTGTGAAAATAAAAATTGCAATTCTGTTTCTGCTTTATAAATATAACCATGTGCAGGGCAAATATACTCACTGTGCGAACAAATCTTCCCTGTGTGAAGCTTATAAATGAACAGCAAAGCGATAGGGGAACCGCTCACCTTACACTCCCAATAACCTCATTCTTGGTGCTCAGTGATGGGGGAATCGGCAACCTCCGTGGTAAATTTGAAGAATTTCACCGGCACACAAGAGCTGCAAAATTTTATTTAATGCAATGTGCAACGTTTCTGGGTTTAAGGGTGTGTCCCCGAAAACGTTGCACTTTGCATTAAATAAAATTGCAAGGGCTTGCCCTGCTTTTCGCAGCTCTTTTGTGCCAGTGAAATTCTTCAAGCTTATAAATAAGCCACACTGACACAGTTGAAATGAAAGAATATACTTAATTATAGCAGAAAAATGTGGCCTTCGCAGACTGCCCTTCTGCTGTATAGGAATGTTGTTGCTAATATGCATTGATAAACATTCGCCACATTTATTGTGCATTTTATTTATGGTTTCATATTAAAGAATACCAACAGGCAGCGTAAAACACTGACACACAATGAGGGTCATTTTCTTTTTCTATGAGAGAAAGAAGCATGACTTTTTTTTTTACTTTTATTTCTCATATTCATTTAGTATTTGTAGAGCAAACTACTCAAAAGCATTTTTTATTCCTGTTACATGGGTCTTCCATTACCAAGTGATGTTTCAAGCATCACGTACACAACACATTTTGTGGTTGTACTAAAGCCTGAGCTTTAAAAAACCTAAAAGGTGTAAAGTAACAGATCAGGAACTAACACAATTGTCTACCTCCATTAACCATGCACAATAAATTTCTAAATGGCTGTATAATGTCTTAAGCGACATTATATGCCTATTCTACTAGAAAAGAATAGATGTGGCTGGGAAGTCTGCCGCAATTGCATTTACACCAGTTGTTCGTACCAAACAGCACGCTTGCAGCACCTCCCAAAAAAATGCTGCTGAAGTTTTGTTGCCATATCAACCAAAGCATTTTCTGTGTTAAATTTTCCACCACATCAAGATGCATCAGTCTCTCATTGCTCACGCTACCTGATTTATCTGAATATGTTTCATTTGTGGCATGACCGTTCATCTGCCTTATGCTTTAAGTATAGTCTACACTGATAGATATATATATATTGGATATCATTCTAAATGATATCAGCACTCGCGTTTAAATCCTTCACATTGCCAGTGTGCAAGCCATAATCTGCTCAATCAATACACGATTCGCACCAATAACTTTGTACTTAAGGGTGGGTTTTATTGTGTTTTGTAACTTTGAGAAAGGCTGGGTGAACATCCAAGGGTTGCCAGCACTCTCGATAAAGTGGCTTGAAATTGCCTGGGTGCAGTGCCAATAAATTATCCATAACTACTACAAAAAGGTCCAATAAATTATCCATAACTACTACAAAAAGGTCCGCACTCTCAGGACTCAATCATAATTTATTATAAATGGCTAACGTTTCAGCTAGGTCCCTAGCCTTTGAGAAAGTCCTGAGAGTGCGGACCTTTTTGTAGTCGTTTTATATATATATAAATATATAATAAATCCTTGAAACCGGCACTCACCTTTCCTTCATAGCACAGGCCGGGTGCTAACTAAAAATGTTCATATAAAATATGAAAAAAAAAGCACTCATGGCAGTGGTGTTATTATAAGCGATAACAATGCTTGGGAATCCTTTGCCAAATTAAATACTGAAAAGAAAAGAAGTGCACAACCAATGCAGCAATCAGTGGTGTATAAAAACAACAAAATATTTTTCAAATGATAAGTTAATGTCAGTGGCATAACTACTCCCTGGTGGGCCCTGGTACAGGATGGGCACCTGGGCCCCCCTGTCGGGGGTGTTGATAGCATGTGTGCTGTAAAAAGTCCTCTTAGATAAGCGCCTGCCATTAACATTATCGTGGCTCTGATGGGCCCCAAGGGGGTGGGGGCCCTGGTGCAATTGCACCCTCTGCACCCCTGGTAGTTACGCCACTAGTTAATGTCAAGTTATATTTTATTTCACAAATGTTAAACACAGGAACAAATAATAGAGTAATTGTGGTATGTGCAAAATTATGGAAACCTCAGTATATAGCAACACCACCTTTTGGCACAGATCACAACTTTCACCTAAGACTATTTCAGTTCTTGTTTTTTGAGCATTCTTCCTTGCAGATAATTTCTAATTCTGACAACTCTATGGGCCACATTGCATGCTTAAGTTCTACCTACAGAGTATGGTGAGGCTGGTTTCAAAACCATCCAGAATTAGCCGATATTCAGTGGAATCCATAATTCCCTCTACATGTACAATGATTCCTGTGCTACTTGCTGGTATAATGGATACCACTCAATGTTTGACATTTGGCAAGTACTTTTTATTTAGTTGCTGTCAAATACTGCTCCTTTTTTACCCCAAAGAAACCTTTTTTTCTGATTTTGGTCAACAAGCTCAATTTGGACTTCTTCAGACCCCAGCAATTGTTTCCAAAATACAGCGCTACAAAATAAGTTGGTGCTATAGAAATACATGTTAATAATAATAATAATAATAATAATAAAATGTATCTTGCTCGATGTTAGCTTTTGTAAAGAAATCAGAGGTAAGGCATACTCATGCAGATCATGTCTTTGCAGGCAATGCTGTAGTTTGGAACAGTGCAACCGCATGTCTGCATCAGCAAAACCTTCCTGCAGCTCCTTTACATGCATATGAGGGTTTGTCTTTCTGGACTGCTCTTTCTGAAAGTTTTCTTGGTCCTTCAGATCTTTTCTTAAATTCCACACATCATTTTTACTGCCATTTCATGAAGACATTGTGGACAGTAAAAAATTGTGAGCAGGAAGTGTTTTTCAATATCTATTTAGCCTTCCCCTGTGTTGTAGGCATTCATTAGCTTTATTTTCAGATCCTGGCTTAGAGATGATGTTGAGAGGCAGCCCAAATGGTTGCTTCTATAATCGCATGCACAACCTTACACCCCTGACTGTTATTAGTTTTTAGATATAATTAAATATATTTTACAAATCTGATCAAATCAGGATGATCAATCCAATGTAACTTGCAAGCATGTCTATAGGTCACATGAATCAATATCTAAGTACTGCCTAGACTAGTGTATTACAGTCAATATCAGACCAATCATTCTTAGGGTGTCTGGCATATCAAACAAGGTGGACTAAATAAAGGAAAGGTTGACTGACTAGCCATGCTGTGAATGTATACCTTCTCAGGTGACCTGTGACTTGTAGGCAACATCATTGCGTCAATAAAACCAAACACAGTTCTGACTCTACTTAAGTAATAGTATAAAGGGTTAACTAAACACAAGAATAAAAATTAGAAATCAGATTTAGGACAAATTAATCACCTTAGTTATTTAGCCTTAAGATTTTTTTGATTTTTTTTTTTTTTGCATCTCTGCAAAATTATGCATTTTAAAAAGACTGCAGGCAGTGAAATGATTGCCACTCATGCAAATAATCACTTACTTACACTATGTGAGCTTGGTTTGGATAAAGCAAATTACCATTTGAAAATAACTCAAAAACACTCTGGGCTAAGAGGCTGCTATATAAATCTTAGTTTGGCCATAGTAATTCTTAACCTTTCTCGTCTCCTTTTCCACTCAGCTAAGTTTCACAGGAACAAGACAATCTGTTAGCAAAATGAACTCAACAGTGAACCATTTATTACAAATTCTACCACATGATTAGGAAATATGAATGCAAGACCTTAATTCTTGTCTCATATTTATGGACCAGACACACTTCATTCTAAAATTACCTTCATGAACAGAAATGTTCTTTTGCCTAGGAAGAAATAACAAAGGAAACTCAAACTTAACCATGTACCTGCCACAGAATGCAAAATTGAGAACTTGACTTTAAAGTGCAGTAGATGTTTCTGATTTCCACTATAGTCTGTGGGAAAAATAAACCACACAAAGACATTTGGTGCTCACTATTGCCACCAGGAACCTTATATTAAATAACTGAGTACCCTAAATATTAAACTATAATTAAATAACACGGTCACCAAAAAGTTCTGTTACCATAAAAAGGAATAAAGCTTAAGGCCAATACTTTCATATTAGTCACAGAACTCTGTGAGGAATTATAACATCCTTTACAAATTCTTTACATGAATTACATCACATGTATTATTAACAAGACAATATATTCCAGGACAATATATTCTAACCTAAAAATGTATCTTTAGGTTGCTTCGTTATGTGATTTCATTCAAAACTATCTTTACCATAGAACATTATATTTAAAAAAAACATGTTTTTGGTCAGTGTATAGCGGCCACAGATAAACCTGCCAATAAGATATCTGACCAAAAAGGTCCAAATATAAATTAGGCAGGTTTGAAAATCCCAGTGGAGAAGGACTGCATGCGGTCCCAATGCCCATCCTATGGGCCTTCATAAGCCCAGTGTGTGATCTGATAATTGGCCTTAGATGTGGCCAAATAAGGCACAGATCTGGAAGTGTATTGCCACCTTAATTCAAAGCCACCAATTAGAAAAGTGTTATCAAACAGCTGGTATGAAATCGATACCTGCTGAATGGTTTCTATGGGTTACTAGACATATGCACATTTTTATGCAATTAGTTTTGGATCAGGCATATATAAGTTAAGAAGAAAGCAAGGCAAAGATTGCTTTGGCAAATTGTACAACTTGCCACAAATGGAAAGACACCAACTTAATAGTATGAAAAGACAGGAAGGACAGCATTGTCAATATGGTATAATATGTAACATAACTGGTTTTAGTATTTTTTTTGTCTACTACAAGAAAAACATAAGAAACAGAAAGAGTCATGCTACTTACTGTCTGATGTCTGGAAAATTAATGGGGAAATAAAGGACACGGCATTTTGGTCTGATAATTTCTTCCAGATTCTTGGGACGATGGTCAGGTATCTTCTTCAGAAAGGTTTTTATAGAAGTTAGAAAAGATTCCATGTTGAAAGCAGAATTGAACACCACAGTATCTGCAACTAAACTGGAATAAAGTTTGTTGAAAAAGATTGTTATGGTGTTTTGTCACTCATGCTGAACAAGAATGTTTCACAGGGTTTAGACTTTAAGGAAAGGTAACACCAAAAAATGTAAGTAATGAAAATATCATATACTGTTGCCCTGCACTGTTAAAACTGATCTGTTTGCTTCAGAATCACTACTATAGTTCAAATATACAAGCTGCTTAGTAGCAATGGCAATATTGAAAAAAAGGATATATGGCACAGGCTAAGTAATGGATAACAGATAGCATTATGTTCTACAGAGCTTATCTGCTATCTGCTGTGTAACTTGAGCCTTTTCTCCTTTGAATGGCTGCCCCCATAGCTACACAGCAGCTTATTTATTTAAACAATAGTAGTGTTTCTGAAGCAAACAGATGAGTTTTAACAGAGTAGGGCAACACTGCATTATATTTTTATTACTTTCAAACAATTTAATGATTTGATGTTACTGTTCCTTTAAGGGAATCTAAATATGTTGAAACTGTCCAATTTATCTAAAGGTAAACTATACACCCCCAAAGAACATATATAAAAATATATTGCATAAAACAGCTGATATTATTCAACTATAGGATCTGTTATCTGGAAACGGGGATATCTTTTTCTCCTTGATCTAAAATCAAGACTATAAACTGACAGCCATAGGGTCTGTGTTTCCCTTTTTTCTTGCTCCTAGGGGGTAACCTAGGGCTGGAAGATGGAGCATCAGGTAAACTATAAAACAGCTGTCATCATAGGCTATTCACGAGGCCTGTACTTGCTTTATTTTTATTATGTACTTGCTTTTTCTATCATGCATGCATCTCCCTTTAGGGTGTCTTGCTATTTCCAGAGAATATTTCTAATGACATTCAACTTGTGAAAGGATATGTAGCTTTATTTTTTAGGCAAACCTACACAACCTGTATATGCCATTAAATTGTTTTAATTATATTGTCACCTAAAAAATACATCCCCAATGCTGCATTTTATAAAAAACTTGTTTACAGTGGAACATCAGTAACATATACTGTGTGGTATTACAAAACAATTTAGAAACACATTATATTAAAATGAGAATGCTATTTAATATTTTATTTTAATAATTATTGCAAATTTATGTGCTCTATGCTGTATAAAATATTACACCACCATGCAGATAGTTCCTTTGGCTGTAATTTGTGGATTCACAAATTAGTGGGAAAGAAACATATTGGTGACACAAACATTTTTAGAATTCATTAAAATGAAAAAAAAAAAAAAAAAAAAAAAAAAAAAAAAAAAAAAAAAAAAAAAAAAAGTGCCTATACATCCATTGGCATAGACTCCTAATAGCAGAAATGCTGGTTAAAAAATTATATGGGAAGGAGTCAAGTTTTTCTATGGGCTATGTGTACTGTCCATCTATAAGCAATCTGTTGGTCTGGTAACATGTGATCACCATGATACCTGTTATCCTATAACACTGACCGTATAGAGTGCAGACTAAGGGGCACATTTACTAAGCTTGGGTGAAGGATTTGAATACAAAAACTATGAATTTTCGCAAATTTTTTTGGCTACTTCGACCATCGAATTTGCTTAATTCGATTGAATCAAATGAAAAATTTGAATTAAAAAAAAAATAATCAATCATTTGACCATTCAGTGGTCGAAGTACTTGCCCTTTAAAAATTCCTTTGATTGCCTACTTCGCCAGATTAAACCTACTAAGTTGCTATATTTGCCTATGGGAAGTTCCCATAGGATTCTACTACGTTTTTTTGATTGAATAGAAATTATTCGATCAAACGCTTAAAATCATTCGAATCGTACAAATTTTAGAGTATTTGGATGATTTATATTCGATAGTTCGATATATCGAATAGCAGTAAAATCCTACAAATTCGATATTCAAATTAATTTTAACCCTCAAAATTCGACCCTTGATAAATCTGTCCCTTACTGTTACAGTTTAGAGCTTTATAGGAACAAGGTAAGGTATGTTTAAATTTAAAGTCGTTAGCCATATTCACCTAGCATGGATGGCCTTTGTATCTGATAATGCAGTTAGAGAGGTCATATGACACTTTTCTACAGTAAAAATCAAACAAGTGCCTCAAGAGCACAGAACTTGAATCTGTTCTTTTATGGAACAAGCAGCTCTCTCAGTATGATTATAAGTGAATAAAACTGTTTGGCTGGCATGTAAGGTCAATATCCCCTCCAGTTTATGTTTTACCCCTATCCCCATGAATAAAATGATATATATTACTGAATTTTGAGCTAGTAAAGTGTAATTAAAGAATTTACAAAAAAAAATTGTCAGGTCTAAAAATTGTTGAAGGTCGCTAAGATCAGGAATGTTATGGAGCAGGTAAGGAGAGGAGATTATTATTACTCTGCGGCACCTCTGCTGCCATTATAGGAACCTGAGAGGTTAGGCTCAGGATTAGGTAGATCCTTCAGTATAAAACCTCTGAAGGTTTAGCCTAGTGGTGTAGATTTGATGACAAAGAGGCAGGCTATACTACCCTTGAGAAAGTTGGTGAAAGAATAAGATTGTGAGTATTCTATATGAAATTGACCTGCTTCCACTAGGATGTACCATTTGGCTGTACCAACTGAGCACACGCCTTGCAAGCTGTAATGATTGGCACCCTGAGAGGGTTGAATATGTTCAATAAATTGTTCCACTGTTTTTAGGAACCATGGATGTCCAAAGTTAATAAGAAAGAGTGAATGTTGTATGCCTATACCAGTGTGATTTCCCTTCCTCCATTGCATAAGTGAGGGTTCACCGGAAGATACAAAGTCTAGTAATATTAGTGTTTATTGGGAGTATAAGAAGTTAGAACCCTTGCCCATTCTATAGTAACTGACAATAACCAAGGAAGCATTTGTGGGCATCCCAACATACACCTGTTACATAAGTCTACTGTGTCATTACAAATAATTGCCAAGGGTTGCACTGAACTATACCTGACAACCTCCAACTACTGATCTTGAGTCATCCTGACCAATGGTCTTTTAATGTTGACAAAGAGCTAGGCCTGAAACAAGTAACTGATTTAATTAAAATGCACAGTTTAAAATACTGCAGTTGTTCTGTCTGAATCATTACTACATATTTCTACAAGTGAATACTGTCAGGTGGTGCACAACCACCATTTGGATGAGCAGCCTTACTGATTTTTCAACTGAGATAACTGAGGCAAAGTTGCATTATTTAATGCTTTGCCTGTTCTTTAATGTAGTCTGTCTGGGTGTGAAAATACTTTTATCACCACATCTAAGAAATTTAAATATAAGCTAACTTTGGAAATGGTATAACATTATTATTGCCAACAATAAACATGGGATTATTGTTGTTCTACAGGCACTAAATCTGGAAAAAGGGGATTGCTGTGCGTGCAAGATGTCCTGTGAGATTGATTGGTATGCAATTCCAAGTTTTGCTATTCATATCATGTAATTAAAACCCAAGTCAATGTTATTGGAAATATTGGAAGTTCATAATGACATTTTTTGGATCATGCCCTACTTTTGTATAGAGCTAAGATTAAGAAAAAAATTGCTGAATTGTCACTTGTGGGCATGGATGATGATCTTTGAAATTAAAGGTAACAAAGAAAGCAGAGTTTCAGAGATGATTCATGCAAATTCCTTTAAAATGCACAACTACTTAACCCCTTGTTGACCAGGGCCCAATAGCCAATAAATACAGTAAATAAACAAGTAAATAGCCAGTAATGCATTCAAACAATGGGGTGAAGTTAGAGATTGACACAGTCCTACACAGTGACATTTGACTACTCTCAATAGATTTCTATGGGATTTCTATGGCAGAACTGCACTGTGGTGATCTCTAACTTCACTCTTTCATAAATATAGCCCACTGTAAAAATATTATACATACCATGAAAGAATTTGGTTATAGCCATACTGAAAGTCTCTCTCTTGACTTTTTTGAACAGGATAGATCAACTGGTTCTCGTGGAAGTAGAGAATCTTTTTTAATTTGCCCAGGTCTGGTCGAAGCGCCACAAGTTCTGCCAGGTTCAAAACTGAACTTGTAAACAGAACCCTAAATATAAAAATAACATATACAGAATTTTAGTTACCAAGCATATTTGAAGTTTTTGCTCTTCCTTGTTATTCTGTGTTTTTAAATAATGTCTGAATAAAATCAAAGAAATATGGCAAGTAAAACACAATAAATCTCCTCTCTGTTTGGTCTAAGGAATTTTGAAACTTTGTAAATACTTATAAACAATGGGCTAGTTTGCAAATTAGGCAGTAACCCACAACAAAGAATAAATAATTGGATTTTTCAGTCAGCTACAGGTTGAACAATGAAAGAAGGCATTGAATTGGTTGTCATGGATTACTGACTAGGTGCAAAAATGTATAAATGAGGCAACATATGTCTTCTGTTGCTCTTGTGGAGCTGCAAAGAAATTGTGTCTATTCAAATTGTGCAACTTTTTCTAATAGTCACCTTGACAACACGAATTTATCAGATTATTGAACGAAAACCAGCATCAAACAGACCAAAATTATTGAAAATCATCAAGGCACAGAACATGCTCCAATTGTTAAAGAAGCCACCTGCCACTGACTTCTACATGATTTCAACAGGTTTTAGCTGGAGTATTTCTGGATTTTTAGCAGCTTGAAAGCATAATAAATCTTGAAAAATACTATTTTTTTCCTATAAAATTCAAGTTTTTCAACACAACAATTTGAGGTTTAATAAACAGACCCCTTAGTGCTCACAAAGGGCAAATGTTTATTATAAGCTTTAGTTAAGTAATTTGTCATCCTGTGCACCAATACATCTTTTAATACGTCCCAAGGATTCCGAAAGAAATGCAGAAGATAACTGGAAGCTGTAGGTCATACTAAAATGGATTGTTGATAGTTTAGGTCTCTATAAAAAGATATTGTCTAAAACAACTCATATGTAAAACCTTGCTTCATGTAAATAAACCATTTTCATCATAATATACGTTTTTAGTAGCATGTGCCATTGGTTAATCATAAATAGAAAATTGCCATTTTAAAAAATAAGGACAGCCTCCTGGGATCGTATGATTCAACGGTGCATACAAATATACTAAACAAACTATAAAGTTAGGTCACACAAGCCAATTAACAGACAGAGTTCTGTCTTTTGCTTCAACACTTCTTTCTGTTACAGTTAGAGTTAAAATATTTCTGGTCAAGTGACCTCTGAAGTAGCACGCAGATCATCACGAAATGGTTCAGTATCTGGAGTTTCAGTCTGGCAGCTCAGTGATCCAAGTGCATTCTGAACTGTTACAATTTGCTACATTAAGTTGATACATTTTTCAGTAGCATCTTTGGAGTATTAGCAACTATTGTATCAGTTCTAAGTTGTAATGAAACCCAGGGATTCTGCTCAACAGGGACAAATATAAGAAATGTATCCATTAAATGTATCAATTTAGAATAGTTTTGGGAGGCCGTCGGCCCCCCCTGCCAGAGCAGATTTAAAAGGTGAAAAATTACACTTTACACTTCAATATTAGAAAAATGGTCACAAATAGAAAGTAATTGGAAAAAAGTCGTTCTTTCTGGTGATCTATCTGAAAACAACTACAGTAGAACACCCATTTTACATCCCCTGATTTTAAGTTTTCCCTCATTTTACATTGTTGTTTTGTGGTCCCACCTATATATTATGCATAATACATTTCCCTGATTTTAAGTTTTCCCTCATTTTAGACCATTTTTTTCTGGTCCCCTGAAAAACGTAAAATGGGGGTTCTACTGTAGTTGTTTGAAGGTGAACAAACCCTTTAAAATACAGCAAATAAACCCTATGTAGAAAGACAGTCAGCATTTTTTTTTTTTTTTATATCCATTTTTCATTAACCAAATGCTTTTTCTCCAAGTACATAGGTGGCACAAAATGGTGTGTGTGTGTGGTGGTTAGCGTTGCTAGAGTACTATCAATATGTTCTCAATGTGTGAGTGTCATCTCACAATATAAATGATATAGGAAGGTTATACAGCTCCCAATAAAGCTGACTAAAGTGCATGCAATAGGGACCTTAGATTGTAAGCCTTTTATGAAAATGTTCACATTAAATTATGTATTTGTTGCAATAAAATTACCAAATCACAACCATGCATCTGACAGTATCTACTTCCACACATTTTATATATACAAATACATAATCATTAAATTAAATATTAAACCCTAAAAATGTATAAGCATAAAATGCCATATTTTATATACTGAACTTATTGCACCAGCCTAAAGTTTCAGCTTTTCAATAGCAGCAATGATCCACGACGTCAAACTTGTCACAGGGGGTCACCATCTTGGAAAGTGTCTGCGACACTCACATACTCAGTGGGCTCTGAGCAGCTGTTGAGAAGCTAAGCTTAGGGGTTGCCGCAAAATATCAAGCAGAAAATTGGGTTGGCCTGTAATATAAGCTGATGCTACAGGGCTGATTATTAAATTCTGATGCTAACTGCACTGGTTTCTGTGCTGTAATGTAGTATTTATCTGTATTAATTACTAATCAGCCTTATACTGTAACATTTCTATTCTATGTATACTGTATATTGTGAGAGGGTCCCTAAGCTCAGTAAGTGACAGCAGCACAAAGCATGTGCAGTGAATCAGCAGAAATGAAGATGGGGAGCTACTGGGGCATCTTTGGAGACAGAGATCTTTACTGCTAAAAGGGCTTTGGTTACCTTAGGCTTGTACAGAAGCCAACACATAATGTACAACACTTCTAGTAGACTTCTTTAGTTAAGCTTTAGTTCTCCTTTAAGCCACAGTAAATTAAGTCTGAATCCTTTGGTTTTAGCCCAGCATGAAACACTGTTTTGTTGTGATTTGGACCTGGTGACAGTCCACGTCAAACTAAAATGCCTTGACTAAGACCTGTTGAAATGTAGCAGAATAAACTTGTATCTGCTTAAAAAGGCCCCATGAGTGTCTGTGTTTTGCAAATTTGGAATTCATATCCCAGTCTCTGAAATGGAAAATAAATGGATCCAAAAAAGTAAGAACATTTGGATACATATTTCTTTTCTAAACTCTCATTTAGTATACTTATGTACATAATCTCTATCATGGCAGTTATTAATGGCTAACAATGATTTAGCACATTTTATTTTGTTCCAAAACAAAGTCATTGGGAGGGGTACAGCAGGGAAGTGCAACTCACATAACAATAATAGAGAAACAGATTACTATTACTACATACTTTTACATCCAATAGGCAATATGTATAGGATCAAGAAATCATGCCCCCTAAACAAACGTCTGTCTCTGTGCACCGATAATTGTCGACCCTATCACATACCTCCTAACATTTTGGAAACCATGTTCATTTTACAAAATGTGTCAGGTTATGAAAGTGTGAATGCATTTTTGTGGTTTTTATGTGTTATTACAGTTTTGCTAATGAAGGTGAAGTGCCCTTTAAGATGCAAATCACAGTTTCCCCAAGATACCTGCTTATCCTAAATTGTTACAATTCTTTCTTTGCCTATATAAATTGTTACAAAAGTATTTAAGTATCTATTCTGGGCTCTCTGCCAAAATCCAATTAAGTTAGAAACTTATATTTTTCTGGCTGTTCAGTGCAGGAGATCAAAGAGAAAGTAGGGTCAAAATCGGGACACTCCCGTGAGGTATACTATCATTTTTGATTATACGTTGCTCCCTTCACACTACCAACTGGTCTATATCCTATTCTTTGGTGAATGGTATTATTTTTTGTGCATCTAGAAACTCAGATTCTACAATCTAAATAATAAAAATAAAAAAAAATAACTATGTAATGTACCAGACTCAACGCAACCTGTATTTCTACCTCCACTATCCAGAATAAGCTACAGCATTTTTAATGTAAATCAAAGGGAACATCTGCAGTGTAATATGAATTACATTACATGTCAAATATGATAGGTATCTTAATACAGCTACTGTGTTTTGATATAGGGCCATGAGTTAGAAACCATGAGTGATTTTTATTTTGTTTTGTTAATTTTGCTTCTAACTGTACAGTCCATTGTGTGCTACTATTTAATTTCTTACTTTCAAGCAGGAATATTGAGCATCCGTTTTTGATGTATGTAATGGGTACCTTACTATATAACGTGTGGTAAGAAAAATAAACTACAGGGAAACGGCCATTTCCTTTTATACTTCAAGTAGTACTGCCCAACATCATTACTGGGAAATGGAGAGGACTTTACTAAAGCATCTGGCAAAACATGAAAATGGTAGGCTGTCAAAGAAAGGTCTAGCCATAGAAAACTGGAAATAATTGGGTCTATGTGCTTCTGTGTGCATAGCTCTGCAGTTCTTTTTTACATTTTGCCTTAGAGAAAGAGCAGTTGGACTATTTGTGGGAAACATTATGCCCATACCCATCCAACTAATACAGGTTTTGTCGTGCCTAAACTAAAACCACACACTTGCATGTGGTTACTTCATTGGCATAAAAAAACTGTATGTTGATTTTTGGCAGATGCAATTATATCAGATTTATGGAAAATGGTTGCATTGTTGTTCAAAAATGGAGAAGTGCTTCATTTGCAGTCTGTGCCCTTATTTAATAAACCCTACTAAGCTCAGTATTTCCATTTTGTATTTTAAATATCAAGTGATCAGGATTTTCCTGGCTGTTACTGCAGACTTGTTTCTGTCATATGAGCTTTATTTTAAAGTTTCAAATTCCTCCTTTCAGTGTACCAATTCTTATCCAGGTTGCCAACATAAGGGCATGTCCTAATGGCTAATATTTCCAGTTATTTGTCAATACATTTTCCCCAAAAATGCCAGTTTGGGGTAAAAACTTGAAAATTTTAGAAAATTCAGAATTTTTTCTATTTTTCACCGAAAACTCGGATCTAAAAAAAAAAAAAAATTTGCCATAAAACCAAGAAATCTTAGGATTTCTACACAAACCCCAACACAGATCAAGTTATCATCGTAACTTTTACCACAACCTTTTGGATTCAGACTTTTCCCATCTTTGGGTAAAATTAATCACAACAAATTTGTGTTTTATTTCTCACTTAAAATTCGGATTTTATAGTAAAAAAAAAAGGGCATTTGGACCTAAATAAATAAACCCCTAAAATTTGTAAAAAGAGCAAAGTTAGGCAAAATAATAAAGAAGCTATTCATTATGTTTACTTACAGCAGGAAAAGACAGACAACATGCATGAACAGTATGGCCCTAAAACACGCTAAATTAACAAGGCACCCTGCTTCAATACTTGGTAATAAGTAGAAAGCAGATTTAAAAAGATGCCATTCAGTTTAAGATATCATGTGTGAGCTTCCTTAAACACTCCAGAAAATCAACGTCTTTATTACTGAAATCTCCCTTTGAAGTACAGCCAGACAATTCATTTCACCTTCATATATAGCATTTCTGCAGAGGTGAGGAAGTTTTTTTTTTGTCCAGGTTCAAACAATTCTGTCCTATCACAAGAGAAAGAGTGTTGTTAATAAAGAAAAAAGGGAAAACTTCTATTTTAAATAGGAATGGTAGTCTACAGGCTTTGAAGCTCACACATACTTTCTAACTTAACCCAGCTTCAGCTCATCTGGTCTCTAAATGACTCCTTTCATGTGGTCAGCCCACGAGCCATACGTACAGCTACACAATCACGCCACTGTACATCATCAGTGTGAGAGGATGATTTGCATTTCCTCTGTCGTTTCAGCTTCAATGAGTTCTAAGCAGCACATTTGAAAAGAACTACCGCCAAGCAATGCAATGATTTGACTCAAACCAGATGAGTCTCTATTATAGGTTAGGACAAAAATAATGATAACATTAATACAAAGAGTCTCCAGGAAATCCTGCAAAGAAAGGATTTATCTGCAGAATCTCTGAAATGGATAGCAGTAATTACAAATGGTACGTCCACACTTGGAGGCTTACTAAATCCTTTAGACTGACAGTTTATCTCTCAATTGTTTTCATGTTTTTTCGAGAGATAAACCTTACAATGAAGACATTTCTACTGAAGCGCTTAAATGCTACTTTGCAAAAAATCAGTGCAAACATAAGACAATCTAGCACAGCATGAAGGTTGGTATAAGTAGTAGTGGTATAATGCCAGGCCATGTTTCAGCTCCATAGAACCAAAAGCCATATACTAATTATTGTTCATTTGCACCCTTTATTCACACATTCTGTAAAAGAGAACCTATTTTGACCTTCAATAGCATGTGCAGGCAGGCTCGGACTGGCAATCTGTGGGTTCTGGCAAATGCAAGAGGGGCTGCTGTAAGTTGCCATAGAAAGTGACTATTAAGTGGGCTGGTGGGGGCTGTTTGGGCCTCTGTGTTGTAGGAATGGCAGGGCCTATTTTGAATCCCAGTCCAGTCCTGTGTGCAGGCACTGTGTACAAACCTCACTCAAAAACCCATAAGTGAAACAAAATATACATATATTATATATATAAACATATATCAGGGGTGCTTTCATATTAGAGATCCCAACATGCACATGTCATCCTCTACAATCTCTATGTTACCCTGTTAATAGTACTGTAGGTACCATTATGTAGACTGCATAATTGCCCTGTTATGAAAGAGCAGCAAGGGACAAGATTGGTCCAAATCCAGTAGTCCACAGCAACCAATGGTAAATTTGTTTTCATTGTTCTAACTGGACTAGAAATCAGCTTAATTGTTACTTGCAATAGGTTTCTGCTACAACACTTCTGCAATTATAAAAAAAAAAGTAAATGCCAAATCCATATTCCTTACTTTAAACCCCTAGCTATACACCCTACAGTAGTGATCCCCAGCCATTAGCTTGCAAGCAACATGTTGTTCACCAACCCCTTGATTGTTGTCTCCAGTGGCCTCAAATCAGGTTCTGATTTATTAGATTGCTAACATGGAGGCAACTTTTGGTTGCTTAAAAAACATGTACTTCCTCCTGTATGTTGCCAGTTCACATAGGGGCTACCAAATAGCCAATCACAAAACTTATTTGGCACCCCAAGAACTTTTTTTATGCTTATGTTGCTCCCTAGGTCTTTTTCCGTTTGGATGTGGCTCATGGGTTAAAAAATCTTGGGGGCCCCAGCCCTATAACTAACATTAAAATATTAAAACCTAAATAGCATTAAAAAAAGCACCAATAACCAGTCTTAAACCAAAACAATAACACAATCTCCAAAACAAGTTAGAAAAGCCTCCATCATGGAAGCCACATGTACTACTCTGCAGTACGGTGGGGAATGGTACATTGTGGAAAGGCTGTCTAGATGTTATCTGTCAAAACTTTTTCCTAGTACATATATTTTGCTGTCAGAAATCTTTATATGGTATTATCTAGTCAATGCCAGCCATTAGCTATTTAGTTAAACACTTCATGCCAGCTCAGCTGATTACACCAGCTAATCAGTGGCCGACAATTTCGCATCATAGCAGTCTTAGAGATTCTTCGCTAAGGACATTCAAGGCCGCAAGTATGTGCTGAGTAAATTATTGAATAATTATGCTATCATGAAGATCACATTCACATCTGAGGGGTTCTGAAAAAAAATATATTTTCTGCTTTTTCTTATTTCAGATACATCTGAATAAGTAGCATAACGATTGTATCTTGGCAATAGAGAAAGCAAGACAGGGATGTATCTCAATTGTGTCATTAAACAGAAAGAATGTAATTCTTAGGTAGTGTTTACATGTATGTGATTATAATATAGGCACAAATTATATTATTTTAATGTCAAGCCTTATCTCCACAGTTTCAGGAGCTGGGAAATTTGCAACTATTTCATAATTTCCTGGTCTCCATTGATAAAATATGTCTATGCACATTACACACATCACACACATTATTTGGAGGAAAACAGCTACCATACCTGTACTGAAACTTTAACCAAAAGGAACAGTTGCTTATGGGTGCCAACACAAACAAAATGGCAGCTGTTTTAAACAACTCCATGGATGGAGCACACGATAGGCAGTCTTTGCTACAATAAGTTTTATTCGAACCACATGTATTCAAGGATCCATGCCGATCTCAAACATGTTGTGGTTCGAATAAAACTTATTACAGCAAAGTCTGTCTATTGCGTGCTCCATTCAAATCTATTTCGAATTATTATATATAGGGCTACTGTGTGCCCTCTTTGGAAACTATTTTAAACAACTATGCAACTGGTCATTATTTAAGTGTTGTTAGGCTGCTAAATCATATTGTATAAATGTTAAGTTCACATAATCCAGGTGTGCTTTCAGTAAAATACTATATATATATATATATATATATAAAACAAACTTTATCCAGTGTATGCACTCTTACCGGACTTCAATAAATACGGGTGTGTCAGTCAATATCTTAGGTATATTTGCAAAAGGACTCGCACTCCAAATATTCGTGAATAATCGTGTAGTTTATTCTTTAATGCATATCCAACGTTTCA
>CM044448.1:54612310-54671646 GCA_024363595.1 Xenopus borealis
ACTTCATAAGTCCTGTGAGTGCGGACCCTTTTTATGGACTATATATATATATATCCATAAGACCAAGTTTTCATATTGAATATTTTTCTGTAGAAAACGTTGAACAGTAGTGAATAAATAATACGGTTCAGTGTTGTATTACTGTATCACTGTACAAGCTGAGATACTAATCTCATAAAACAGTGCAGCATATATTTTAAAAAGAGCACCAGTCTGAACTGTGAGAAGTTAAATTATTAAGATAATTAATATCTCTCATATATTGACTCCTTCAAAACATAAAGAACTTCTCACACACACAAGAACGGCAAAAATGTTTTGTTCTCCCTGTAGCTTTAACCTTTAAATCTTTTTGTATTTCTCCTGTTTCTAATAAGAGTTTTGGTGGCATAATGTCATCTTTAGCACATCTGTGCAGAAAAAAAAGCTTGGCCAAATTTGTTCTAAAAGCTTGGCTGCTTTTGCCAAAAATTCTATTAAAATACGTCTCATCTCATTCCAAGCTGGGATGTGTTTAAACCTCATTCATATGGGTGACTAAATTACTGTGGCAGATCCTACCTGAACCTATGAACGCCCATTAGTATATTTATACAAGTTGCAGTCACTCTTAGACACAATAATCTACAAAGATGAATCCTAGTAAGGGCTATGAAAGTGCAAGCCAGATACTTACACAATAAAAAGTACTACTGTATAATTGTTGTACATAAGCAACCCTGCTCTATCAACTACACCCATGAAGTTCCCAATACAGGTATAGGACCTGTTATACAGAATGCTTGGGACATGGTGTTCTCCGGATAACGGACATTTCCCTGATTTGGATCTTCATACCTTAAAGGAGAAGTAAACCCTTCCATAAAAAAACCCTCCCTCAGTAGATATACACCAGGCAAGCATCTTCTTCTTCTTTGGTAATCATTGTGTCTTCTTTGGCGATTCCCGAGTTTCAGCTCACCGTTCAATACACGAAGATTACAGAAGAAGAAGATGGCTGCCGTGAACTCCGACGCCTGAATCTCCCGCGAGGTACGATTAAAAAGTTAGGGGTATTTGCCCAGGTTGGGGGGGGGGTGCAGGGTCTACGGATCTTGTAAATATTAAATAAACAAACTCAAAAAGCTGGTTTTGCTTCTAATAAGGATAAACTATATATTATTTTGGATCAAGTGCAGGGTATGTTTTTATTTTTACAGAGAAAAAGTAGCTTTCTTGATAATGGGTTTTCAGATAACAGATCCCATACCCATACATACTTTTCTTTTGCCATATTATATATTTGAAATTAAATATATTAAGTATATAAGTTACAGATGCACTGAATGACTTGAGTAAAGTTGGCTCAAAATTGTACTATTATACATGTACATGCAGGGCCGCCATTAGAAATCACGGGGCCCCGCACAACAAAATTTTCAGGGGCCCCGCCCACACTGACACCCAAGCCCCACCCTGGTGGTCACGTCTCCCTTATAAGTTAAAAAAAAACCATTGGCGCCAAGGCCCCCTTACAAATTAAAAAAATTTTGGTCCCCAAAAAAATATTTTTTTTTTAAAAATTGTCGCCAGGGCCCCCTTAAAAAAACATTGGTGCAGGGGCCTATAGAGTATTAAAATAAAACATTGGTGGCCAGGAGATTTAAAAAAAAAATCCACTTTGGTGTCAGTAGAATTGAACTCGTGGCTTCAGGACTTCAGTTAAAGTTGTTTTCATGACTTTGGGTCTTTTCGCCGCTCCAGGACTTCAATGTCGGCTCCTTTCGTGACATCGGGTATTTTCGCCGCTCCAGGACTTCACTGTCGGCTCTTTTCGTGACTTTGGGTCTTTCCGTCGCTTCAGGACTTCGGCACTTCCGCATTCATCGCAGCACGGTTTCGGCGCTCGCGAGGGGGGCCCGGCTCTTGGAGTGAATATTGGTGTAAAATTGCAGACTTTTGTGTCTCTGCTCCAGTATCTGCCCTGTGTAGTTCCACACAGGCTGACACCATGCCTGTCGATGAAGCTAAAGGATGGAGCACAATAAAAGCAGATCCTTTTTTTCTCCTCCTTCATAATAAACAGTCGAAAGATATGAATTATCTGCTCCGTCTGTCCCTGGCCCAAGAACCGGTTCTTCTGGCTGTGCATGGAAAAGTAAGCCACTATTTGGGAATTTGTTTCTAAAGAGGCAGGATTCTCTGGTAGCAAGGTTTGTCTACTATCTGCAACTGTAAAGACTTGAGTACAAGCTGCAGCTGGGAGAGCAAATGGAATATCCAAAGGACTTTGAAAGTCATTCTTATTTTGTTGTATTATATTAATTTGCCCAAAGTGTGGATCAATTGCGAAAGGCCAGATTATTTGCAAAAAAGACTGCAGCTGTTTGCTTTACTAATCAGACATATGAACTTTAATTCTTCTGTCTAAATCTCCTTGTGAAATAAATACACAAGTAAAGATCTATTTGAAAGCCTGTGTATCTGTCTCTAAACTGTGCAAGAGGAGCTGCCACTACTACCCCAAGAAAAATTCCCTTCCCACACATACTACATGACAAAGTGTATATCTCTTTCTATATCAGAAATGCAAAGTACAGTGCCCAGCATGAAAAATACCATACAATGCTTGAAATAAGGTACCAAGATAATAAAAGCTGTCTACATTAGAAGAATGAACTTCCATTTTCAAAGTAAGGTTCTAAGAACAGTAGGGGTCATCTAATAACACTAAAATAATTTACCCCATTGCAATACTCTTCAGCAACCAATCAGCAGGAAGATAATTAAAAACAATTCTATCATTGGTTGGTATGGGTTACTGTATCAGCAAAGCAAGCAAATCTTTATTTGTCATATTTCAACATTCACTGTATTTACTCTGTGTACCCTGGTTATGTTTTAAACACTTGTTTTTCACATTTATGGGTTTTGCTATAAAACATGTTGACCAATCAAGTCACATTAGCACACAATGTTAATTACTGGACTGGGAGGAGTAAGTTCTCCTCTAGATCTGCTAATTAGTTGGCTTCTGCAACACTATTTCAGATGTAAGAACCATAACAGCTGAAAATAAAAAAGGGCATACAACAATTACATGTACAAATAACTTTTTAAATCATTAAAATAATGAATATTTTGAATAGGTATATAATATAGGCATAATGAATATAATGAATAGGCATATTAGAAGTTGCATATGATTATATATGGTTTCATTATGCAACAAAGTTCTGGGGTGGGGATATCCTTTATCTTTTATCTATGGATACGTTGGCAGTTGTTAATGTAGTTTTACTTTGAATGCAAGTTTGTACTTCTTTATCTAACTGTGCTTGCAGTTTTTACCACAACTTTTCCCAACTAAATTGGTTACTAAGATGTTTCTGCATATGCAGAATTTAAAATAATATACCTCCTTAGGCTTCTACTGTAGAGATGTCACAATGTATAATTTGCTAGTTTAAAACAGCTACTAACAGCTATTCTGTCACAAGTAGGAGACGCTGTACTGGGCTGATAGGGCCAAAGGCCTAAAAGCCTGCAGCCCTTTCCAAATAGTAAGACCATGCCGCCGCACAGCTATTTGCAGAAAATAACCCATTTAAGAGCACATAAGATTATAAGGAGCTAAAATTCGGAATGCATTTAAGATTTAAAAAAAAAAAATAAATAATAATAATTTATTTTATTTTCCTATTGTATTACCATTGGGTTCAGTAGTTTTTATGTAAACAATTAGTAAGATAATCGGAAACAAAGGTGAGCCTTATTTCTACTGAGTAAGGTTACTTGCAACTTCTACATCACCATTTCCAATATATGTTATACTTATTAAGTTTGCTGCAGCCTTTTACACTTTACACTTGGGGGCACATTTACTAAGAGTCGAAGTGAAAATTCTAATAAAAAAATAACGAATTTTGAAGTAATGTTTGGCTGCTTCAACAATCGACTAGCCCAAAATTCCATTCGAATTGAAAACATTTTAAAATTCGAATTTCAAAGTACTATGTCTTTAAAAAAAATTGAATTTGACACTTTGCCACCTTAAAAGCTGCCAAATTGCTATTTTAGGCTATGGGCGACCTCCTGGAACCTTTAAGGAGTGTTTTAGAATTTCTTTGAAATTCAAAGAATTTTTTCTATAATTGTTTGAATCAAATGTTGCTTTCAAATGATTTGAACAATTTTTCTTCAAAAATACCCTTTAAAGAAATTCAGTGGTCGAATTTAGAATTTGTTTTTTTTACTTCGAAAGTCGACCCTTAGTAAATCTGTCCTTTGGTGTTTCCAGATCTTCACCCTATTTCAAATGATTATTACTGGAGGATAAAAGCATTTGAAAAAAAAACATTAATGAGACATGATTAATTGTTTTATATCATCAGCCAAGTATGTTAGTATAAACTGTACTTTCTGGTCATTTTTAACTCTCTGTCCTTCCCTCACCTCCTTGAATGCTTACCTGAACAGCCCATTCAGGGCCGCATCAGGGGAGGGGGTACTTGGGGTCTTGCAGTTAGGAGCCATGTGACATATGGGAACCCTGAGATGGAAAAGAACCATTTGAGCAAAAAGGGTGGGCTGATGTTGGAGTGGTCCAGGTGGACTGATAATTGTGGCCTCCTGGGGGAGTGTACTGCTCAGTAGTATGGGAAGTGATTAGTGATGGTTGCCCTCAATTCATTTATACCCTCCATCACCACACCCATCACATCCCTGCATTACTCCCAATCTGTCAATTTCTTCACCCAGTCTGACCATTTTCCACCCATGAAGTGGTTGCCCCAACCTCGCTCCTGCAGGCACATAACATTAACTGAGAGGTAGGTGGTACCTGACTAATAGCACACTTTAGTTTTTTTCTGGATTGGCCAAATACTGAACCAAATTCAAGTCCTAATTTGTATATTAAAAATTGAGGGGAAAATAGTCACATTCAGTTCTCCAGAATGACTGGCCATAGATGTAACAATTACGATCTTTCCTGGAAAAGATGTTTCCAAGAAAGATTGTTCATTACAACACACATGTGCAGAGATGAATCATCAGATATACAGGTAGAAACAATAAAATACTACTTGTATGTGATGATTCAGCACTTTCCAATGGCTGATGTGTGGATGCCTTCAATCAACAAGCTGATATCCAAGTCTTCTCCAGATATCAGTCCGCTCATCTGCCACCATGCAGCAACAAACACCACACTAAAATGTGTTTGTCGCCCATGTCCACCCTTGTTATGTTTCCTTAAATTGGCCCTGAAAATTATAGTACTGTATAGTGTATCAGTATTGTTAATAAATCTCAGAAGAAATGGCATGCCCTGATATAGGAGCATCTCTCATTTTTCCCATGATATAATACAAAACAAAATAAAGTTGGTGTGTCTTACTTAAAAACCTGGCTGTGCTTTTGTTCCTTCTTAATTTACACGACATATTGACTTGATTTAATTCATCAAAAGTGATTTATATACTGCAATTACTCTGTCCTATCTGAAAAAACCCTAAAAATTCTAATTAGCCGAGTGTCTACCTTGTCAAAATCCCAAATATTTACAAGTCCATTATATGCATTCTTTCCTTACAATTAAGGTCTATTAAAGCAGATTGTGGTTATATTATTCTTACATTCAATCAGTGCTCCTAAATTTTCCCCTACTACCTGGCTAGTTAGAGCCAATTTTTTGCGTTTTGTTGCTAAATAGTATCTTTATTTTGACACAGGGGAAAAGTGTGTTAATACAAATTTAATATATAAAGTAAAAAGGAAACAACTAATACCCCCCAAACACTGTAGGTCTCTATAAAAAGATACTGCATAAAACAGAGCACATATAAAACACTGCTTCGTGTAAATAAACCATTTTCATAATAATGTACTTTTTCAGTAGCATGTGCCATTGGGTAATCATAAACAGAAAATTGCCATTTAAAAAATAAGGACAGCCTCCTGGGATCGTATGGTGCACACAAACATACCAAACAAACTATAAAGTTAGGTCACATGAGCCAATTAATCTGTTGCTTTAGTATTCATTTTGGGGGTATAGTTTTCCTTTAAGTCTGTTATAGTCATATGTAGGTTGGAAAAGGAAATGTATGTACTTACCGTTAAATCCTTTTCTCTCCAGTCGTCCAGTCTCTCCAGAGACACAGAGACCGTGGGGTAAAGGGTCCCGCCCATCAGGAGGAGGACACTAATGATGTCAGAGCTGACTGCCCTACCACTTTCCCTTTATCCCCTGTCATGCCTAGAGGGCGCCAGTTTGTAACCAAGAAACACAGTAACGTAATTGAAGAACAAACTCTCAACATGTAGAACACTATAGAAACGAGTTCAGGGGGGGGGGAGCGTACGTGGGGACGTACAAAAGCACCCCCACAGAACGGAGGGAGAACTCTGACAGTCTAGGGAACTACTGTCTGGGGAACCTTCCTTCCGAAGGCTGCCTCCGCAGACATGTAGGTATTGAAGTGGTAGAATTTTGTGAACGTATGTAGGGAGGACAATGTAGCTGCCCTACACACCTGCTCAGCCGAAGCAGAATTTCTGTAAGCCCAGGATGTTCCGAGGGTTCTGGTGAAATGCGCTCTAAGTCTTATAGGAGGCATTCTCTTCCACACCAGGTAGGATCGTCTTACTGTCTCCTTAATCCAATGTGCAATTGTGGTTTTGAAAGCTGGAAGGCCTTTTCAGGCCCCTGAGAGAACCACAAAGAGAGTGTCCGTCTTGTGGATGGACCTTGTACGGGAGACGTAGACTTTGAGAGCTCTTACCACATCCAAATGATGTAGGCTTGCTGCATTGTCATTGGCTGGCTTGTTACAGAATGAAGGTAGAATGATCTCTGCATTGATGTGAAAGGCAAAGACCACTTTGGGTAAGAACCCTGGAACTGTGCGTAGCACTGCCTTGTCCTCGTGGAAAATCAGGAAAGGCTCAGAACAGGATAGAGCTCCCAGCTCTGAGACCAGTCTGGCTGACGATGTTGCCACTAGGAATACTGTCTTCCATGTGAGTATTTCCAATCCCACTTCGTCTAGTGGTTCGAATGGGGGATCCAGAAGAGCCGTCAATACTAAGTTCAAGTGCCATGGTGGGAGTGGGTGTCTGGATGGAGGAGCGACGCGGGCTATGCCCTGAAGGAATGTTCGAACGTCGTCTTCTAGGGCTATTCTCTGCTGGAAGAGGACGGAAGGAGACGATACTTGCGCCTTTAGCGAGCCCAGACTGAGGCCTTTGACTAGTCCTGCTTGGAGGAACTTTAAGATCCATGGAAGTTTGAATTCTTCAAATGAAACCTCCTCTGATATACACCAAGAACAATACGTTTCCCACACTCTGTGGTAAACTTTGGAAGTGACTGGTTTACGTGCCTTGATCATAGTCTGTATCACATCTTCTGAGAACTCCTTCTGTCTCAGTACTGCCGCCTCAAGAGCCATAACGTTAAGGCAAAGAGCTGTGGGTTGTGGTGAAATACTGGCCCCTGGCATAGTAGCTGCGGAGAGAAAGGAAGTGTTATCAGGGGTTCCAAGGACAGATCGAGGAGAGCGGAGTACCAAGATCTCCTGGGCCAAAGTGGTGCTACAAGTATCACTGTTACTGGTTCTGTGGCGATCTTTCTTAATACCCGAGGTAGCATGGGAAGTGGAGGGAACACATACGCCAGTCGAAAGTGCCAAGGCATTGTCATGGCATCATGCTCTCCTCTAGAGGATCTCGACTCCATGCTCCTTGAATTCTGTTCTGTTTGTCTATCGGTAGGAATATCTGTTGTCGGGATGTGTTGAACTGCAGCCCTAGGAAGAGCATGGTCTGGCTGGGTATCAGAGAGGACTTCCGGAAGTTGATTGTCCACCCAAACCTTTGCAGAGTCTGGATTGTCAACTGGACATTGTGTTCCGCTTACTCCCTGGATCTGGCCTTGATGAGGAGGTCGTCCAAGTAAGGCATTATGAACACCCCTCCCACCTGCAGAAAGGCAGCCATGGCGGCCATTATTTTTGTGAATATCCTGGGTGTCGAGGGCAGTCCAAATGGCAAGGCCACAAATTGAAAGTGGAGGTTTCTGTAGGCGAACCTTAGGAATCTTTGATGTTGAGGAAATATTGTGATATTGTGTGTAAGTAGGTGTCCCGAATGTCCAGGGATGCTAGGAAGTCTCCCTGCTCCAAACCTTTGGTGAGGAGGAACTGGAACTATGACTCCCGATCTGATTAGTGAGTCTATGATGGATAGGAAGGCTCGTCATTTTGTTTCGTTCACTGGCACCCTGGACATGAAAAAGTTACGTGGGGGAAGATAGTGGAACTCCAGTCAGTAGCTGGTGGAAACTGTGTGTGTGAACCAGGGGTCGTCTACTAGTTGAGCCCAAGTATCTGCAAAAAACTGAAGCCTTTCCCCTATTTGTCCCTCGTCCGGAGGATTCGTCAGGAAGAAGAATTCTTGTCTCCTGACAACTTGGTCTGAGGTTTGTGGTGTTGCCATGATGATTTTCTATTGCTGGGAAATCGGTTTCTGAAGGATGAGTGGGTGTTCGGTTGTGGGTTCGACTTGTTGTAGAGAAATCCCTGGTTACTAATGGAATGTCCCCTCCTTGAAGGAGAAGGCCGACTTGGCCCTTTGTTGAGGCAGGAGAGTGCTCTTGCCCTCTGTTGCCAGAAAAATTATTTTGTCCAATTCCTCCCTGAATAACTTGAAGCCCTGAAAGGTGATAGAGATAAGTGACTTCTTGGAACTGAGGTCCGCCGACCACAGCTTCAACCATAGAGCTCAACGAGCTGCAACTCAAAGGGCCGATGCTCTTGCGATGACTCTTGCCGCATCAAGCGAGGCATCCGCTAGGAACTGGTTGACATCTTGGATATAGGAGGCTAGCTGTATGATCTGGTTCCCGGACCCTCCTTCCTGTGTAATCTGTAGCAGGGAATTGGACCAGGTCTTGACGGCTCGGCTCACCCAGGCGGAGGATAGGACAGGTAGAAGTGCCGAGCCCACTGACATGAAGTTGGCCTTGAGTATACCGTCCAGTTTCTTGTCGGTGGGATCCTTAAAGGCGGAGGCATCCGGAACAGGAAGGGCAGTGGCTTTGGAGAGGCGTGAGACCGGTGCATCCACTACTGGTGGAGTGCTCCACTTTTCAGTACTTTTCCTTGGGAAATGGGTATTGTCTGGCAAAGTGTTTGGTAACCTGGAACTTCCTGTCTGGGTTTTGCCACTCTTCCTTTTGCCTGTAGCTTTTTGTGTGCAGGAAAACAGACTTGTGTTGTCTTTTGAACAGAGAAGACGACTTGTCTCTTCTTCTTGAATATGCAAGGTCTCTAGTACTGCTCTTATGAGACTGTCAACCCCAGGAGCTGCATCAGCTATATCCTCTTCTCCGGAGTTGGAAGCATCTGATGAGGATACTATCACCCCTTCACTGGCCTCTTCATCAGAAGAAGGGAGTGTGGGTGAGCCCTTGGGTGCATCCTTTAGGTTGTGTGGTCGCTTGCGCTTGGGAGCGGCCATGGGCTTTGCTGTGATTTGTGCCAACATATTGTCGATTCAAGAGGCTAGTTGAGGTATGCATTGCAAGCTGGAGAGTGACTGAGATAGTGAAACAGCCCACCCTGGTGCCTCAGAGGTGTCCTGGGAAGCAGAGTCCCCTCTATGAGAAGGCCCAGGAGCAGAGGCAGCTGGGATAGTAAAGTCACAGGCTGTTAGATAGGAAGCCTGTGCCTGGTAGGGGATCTACTTGGCCTTCCCGGAATTTAGTGAGGCATTTGGAGCATGCGAAAAAAGTCACCGACTGATTAGAGAGATGCCCCCCCTGCCTTCTGCCATGCAGAGAGTCTCATCTGTGTGACGTGCGCTAGTCCTGATACAGAGGAGATTAAGGGAGAGAGGTAGAGCAGAGTGTGAGTCTGTGCTGACCCTCACTGGTGCTGCTCAGGAGGGTTGACTCCTTCAGAGGGACACGAAGAAGCTTGTGCTGAGCCGCACAGTAGTGTAGAGAGGGGGGAGGTGCACACTGTGACGTCAGAGTGGCACAAAGTCCCCCCACGCGAGAGTATTCAGTGCAATACGGGCTTGTGCACCCTAGGGGCTTAGAGGTTGTGCTCACCTGTTTGGCTGGGGAGAGCGCTGATGCCGTGCATTAGGCCCTCCCTGTGATGTTTTTGCCGCTCGCCTCAGATGCTGCTTCTCCCTGTGGCAGCGCGGTGGGGGCTAGTGCAAGTGAGCACACTAGGTCTGACACGGCCTCACCACTGGTGCTGATTATCAACCTCTTGTGTTAGAGGACACTACAAAAACTGGCGCCCTCTGGGCATGACAGGGGATAACGGGAGAGTGGAAGGGCAGTCAGCTCTGACATCATTAGTATCCTCCTCCTGATGGGCGGGACCCTTTACCCCACAGTCCCTGTGTCCCCCTAGACATGGGAGAAATATCAGAGAAAGCAATTCAGCCAAGCTTAGTAAAACTCTGTAAATTACACCTAAAGTGTGTTCAGTCTATAGTCATTGAGTTAGTCCTGAACCATACCAGAAAGTCTGTCAGGGCTAACTGGGAGTTGTAGTTCATGAGCAACCGATGTGTTTCTGAATGGACCTCTTTATTCTATAGAAATCCCAACCAACAAACATATGGACACTATAACTAACTATTCTACTCTATATAATGAATGTATCCATGGCAGAGTTCAATAATAGTCCATTTCTATTTTCTTTCTTTGGGTTTATTTTGTGGTCTGCAGTGGAACAATGAAACTGCAATTGCAATTGGTAGGTAACTTCTCAGTTTCATATGAAAGCTCTATATTAGGTGTACAGAAATACAAGTTCCACTGTTAATGATACATTCTAAACCAAACCAAAGGCAAATATTGTTTCAATTCAGGTAGTCTGGCACTCTTGGAGTAGAAAATATAATGGAGGCAGAACACATAAAATTGCTTTATTCTGCTTCCTCCAATATACAGTTGTGTTAAAAACAATACATTTGCTGAGCAAAACCAGGGATGGATTATCTCCCAAAGGCATGGAATTAGTAGGTGTTTTAGCAACATTAACTGTTAGAATCATTGGTAGTATTTGTAGGCGTCTTTCACTCAGTTATTAAAACCTCTCATTAGCAAAAACAACACAGATTGAAATGACATGTTTCCATGTTGTAGCAAGACATTGGTGTGTCAATTTCACCTCTATCCAGCAAGATGATCTTTACACCTTTTGATGTGGCGTTCAATAACTTCTTAAACAGCATCATGGTAACACCATCACACCTTGTTGGCTGAGCTTATATGATTCACTAACATATTCATTTAATATTTGGACTCTCCCCTTTCTAAAAGTGGAAGCCCATATGCCATTTCACCTTCAATTTTCACCTTGACATAAGATTGACACTATCATTTAATTGCAAATAATTTCTGCACTACACCTAACATGATGATGCAATAGAGTTAAAATATGTCACCTTTTATGTTGATGTTTAACCTCTTTGGAACAGAAATGTGAAATCATAGCTACAGAATATATTATAACAGAAAATGGCATCCTGAAACTTATTACATGATGATCACATCAAGCATGGTCTATTTATCTATAGGCCATTAAAAATCTGGGGTCTTGTAGTTGGAATGCATCAATATAAATGATGGAGATAAATGTTACAAATGCAAAACAATAGCCTGTTCCTTTGCTTCAAGCACAGATCAGATGGTATTTGGGTCAAGTGATAAAACTGGCCAATATAACTGATGGAGATAAATGCTACAAATGCAAAACAATAATCTGTTACTTTGCTTATAGTGCAGATCAGATGGTATTTGGGTCAAGGGACAAAACTGGAAAATGTGAGGTTATAAACATAAAGTTGCACCTATAAAAAGATATGATGTATTCTAGGGAGAGGAAAGGTGACATAAAAGCTGATAATTCTGTTCCTTCAGAAATAGTCTTATTGGCATACCTACCCAACAGGCCTAAAATATTGCAGATATAAGCAGGGTTGAAAATCCAGACAGTGGAAGGCATTGGTGCATTGATATGGTCTTTGTAATGGGTCTCCCTAGGCAACCAACACTGGAAGATTCAACCATTAACCCTACGGGCATTGATCAGATCAGCCCAATCTTGACTTCACCAAACAAGTGGTTCTGGCCATGTATAGCCAACAATAAAAAACACATAAAAGAGAGATAAAAATAAAAGAGAGATATAATGGATATAATTTTAACATGATTATACAAAGCTCCATTGAACACACAAAGTATACATAAAGGCTCTTTATTTCAAATATGGGGTCAATTTAAAAAAAAATTAATAAGTGGCCCAACACCATACATGGGTGTTAAAAAATGGTGGTCTAACAAACAAACAAAAAAGGTCCAAATTATCATATGCTGAACCTTTATCAGCTTTGTACACTGATATGGATTACTTTCTCCACCCCCCCCCCCCATGTAGTTATAGTACAAAAAGGCTTGCATAACAGAAAAAAAGTGAGCAAGCAGTGGAAATAAACACTTCTTTTCAATTAGCAAATGTCTTTTATCAATAGTTTCCCTTGAAAAGGATGATGTTTTATAATCTGTGAGGAGTACAGATATTGGAATGCTTTACACAAACAACCCCACCTTTGCCCCTTAAGCTAACCTTCAACTAATTTGATTCATTTCATGCTAATTTTAGCAAGACAGATGGCACCCTTATTAGACACATCTCAGTTTCATGTCACTTTTAGAGAAATCCTTTAATTATAGTCTTAAAAGGATGTGAACAGATATAATCAAGCAACAGGAAAATATTTTCAATTTCATAATTTGATAAAATTGCTTAAAAATCACATAAACAGGGATGATTAGGTGCCTATAGGGATATCTGAGATGCACCTGCAGAGAAGCAACATCCATACAAAAGATCTTGTCAAAAAGTATTCCTTAAAACAACATATTACTGTCCTATATATTTGTGTGATGGATTACAAGATGGATATATATATTAATTTCCTATTTGCTTTGTTTTATCTATTACTGGTGAAAAATGTAATGTCCCAGCAAATTATTCAAAGGCAGGAATATCTGCTTGTTGGTGAGCTACTGAATAATTTGAACTAATTTGACCAGGATTGATCAGATCACACAAATTGTTGGTAGAGGACTGTAACTACAATGCAATGTGGTTTTCACTCAACAAGATTATCCACCTTCATCATTTGGAGATTACCATCAATTACTTTGCAGATTTCTGCATCTCCATTGCAGAGATACTAAGGGAGGTCAAATTCAGGTCTAAAATAAATTGGAAAAAGAGGGGACATGTTTCCCAATAGATGAGCAAGCAAGCACCCCTGTGTATAGAACAAGCCCCTTAATTGGTTGACTTCTTTAGATACCCGAGGTTTATGGTACACAAGGTTGTTAATATATTGGTTTACCTTAATCATGAAGCTATAGCAAAAGAAAACAATTAATCTGCACACACCCTCTGCTTACCTGATCAGGGTATAAATGTAATGGTCTATCTTTTAAAGCTAATCTGTATATTTTAGAATATGGTATCCCCTCTTCTTTATGGTATAAGCAACTAGACGCATTAGCCAAGATTTTTCGGAGGTAGCGATATGGGTTACAGAAAGGCTCAAATCACAGGATGACCAGAGGCCATGTTTCTACTAGTTATTTCCTTTGTGTGCTGCCCCTACTATACACACAGCTGAATTTTACCTAACCAAATGCATGTGACCACTATTTCTAGCTGTAAATGACAGAATTCACAACCTCACTGAAAACAGCAAAACATACCTTTGTGCAAGATAAATTTATTTGCCTACTCATTTGTAACTGGTCAAATATCACCAAATATCATCTGCCCAACCATTGTTTTGAGCTATGACCCTCTCAACTACAAAATGCAATACAAACCAGTTGAAAAATGTTGCTGCTGATTGTTTGTCATGTTTACCTTTACCTGCAGTTTCCAATACACTGGATGAGGACACAGAAGTTGTAGCATTGACTGATTTACTATCATCTACAGTTACAGCTGCTGATTTTAAGCAAGCTTGCCTCACAAGTCCAATTCAAGTAAAACTACGGGACATCTTACAAAGCAAATGGCCACATGCTGAGAAGAAACTCTGTCCTGATCTTCAACCTTACTACAGGATTACAAACAGTCCTTAGAAGATGGCTATGTTGTGGAACTCACAGTTTATGTTGTGGAGCTCACAGTTTATTGGTACCATACCGTGAAAAGCTTATACAACTTGCACTAGAGTCATCAAGGAATTGTACGTACAAAACAAAGACTACGAGAACTATACTGGTGGCCAGCAATGGATCCTGAGGTGGTAACTGCCATTCATTCTTGTGTTACTTGTCAGAATCATGACAAAACAGCTATCACACACACACCACCATTTCAGCCAGTATCATTTCCTGATTCAGTATGGGAAAAACTTGCTATTGTGCTAGTGATATTGTCAGTACTTTTGCAGATGCTCCTATAGACTGTAGATTTGCTATAACGTAGATAGACTATTACAGTAAATGGCCTGACATTGCATTTGTTTCTCATGTAACGTCAGCTACAGTAATAACATTTCTGTCTACAGTCTTCAGCAGAGAAGGAAATCCAAAGGTGTTAATATCAGACAATGGACCACAGATTGTCTCATATGAGTTTGAATCCTTTCCGAGAGAGAGGAATATTGTGCATAGGAAATCTTCAGTGTATTACCCACAAGCAAATGGAGAAATCGAGCGATTCAACAGAAGTCTGAAAGAAGCACTACAGACAGCAAATCTTACTGGGAAAGAGTTCTTGCATAACTACAGAGCAACATGCCATGCAACAACCCAATCATCTCCAGCTGAATTATTACATGGCAGACAGATGCACACAGTTACATGTTGCAGACATCAAACTTACTCAAAATACTGTGCCTACAAAATCATCTACTGCTGACATTGTGAAACGCCCCCAAGCCAAATGCAAGGCTTATACTGACAGAAAACTTGGTGCAAGAGAAGTGCACTTTCAGCCTGGATCTTTAGTCAGAATTAAGAAACCAGGACTACTGAAACAAGGGCAATCTAAATTTACTACACCACTTGAAGTGAGACGCCAGCGAGGACCATAAACATATGAAGTGTTTTTCTACATTTTCCTACTCCTGATGCCAACTGCAATAGGCCTGAAGAAAATAAACCTATAAAGCATACTAAGAGAATCAGAAAACTACCTGCATGAACCCAGGACTATGTGATGTGAATAATGTATATTATTGCTTTAAGATGCATTGTTGTTGTTTATTACAACTGCCCAAATGCGTTCCTACTATAGGGGGAATATGTGGTGTTTATACAAATGGCCTGTGGGTTTCACTGTGCACAGGACTTGTATTGTGCATACACAGGACATTCTGCACAGCTTGAAAGTGAAAGTAAGAAGTTACTGTTGTTGTGTAAGGCCTGTTTGAGCCTGTTAATTAATCACTGTTATACACTCCTCATCCTTGGCTACCAAACATAACACTAGTGTTAAATTTGCACCCTTACGCCAGGCGAACTTGCGCACATAACTACTTTACCTCTTGCGCTAGAATTTACTAGTAGTAAAAAAACTGGTGTCTTACTTTTTTCAGGGTGATAATCTGAAAAATAGTGTAATTTTTTGGGGGGTTACCTTTCTTCGCCCCTACATTTCCTAACATATGGCAACTCAACTATACAGTGGGCACATATTTAGAGTAATAGGACAACTTTATTTAATTCATTAAAGGTTTCCTAGGCTTGTGTAGTGTAATTTAGTGGCTGTAACATTTACTTCTATTACTTTTAACTTTGCGCCGTATGCAAATGAGTCATCACTAGCGTAAATGCGCTTGGCCTGGTAAAGTAATGGTAGCGCAACTTTGCTACTTTTGCCTCCCAGAGCGCAAATTAAAATTTTTGTGAATTAGCGGCGGACCGGTGAAATTTTGCCTGGCAAAGTGCAGTGAAGGCGTCACTAGCGAATTTCCGCACTTTAGTGAATTTGTCCCCAAATGAGAACAAATATGTTCTACAATACTTTTTTTTTAACTGCACAGTTTTCTAAAAATGATTACATTATTTTTAAAAATATTTGTTTTGGCTATACAGTTCCACCACTTGCAGAAAAGGATTAATCCAGTTATTCACAACTATTTTTCTGTTCATATTTTACTTATTGTTCTAAAGTACTAATGATTTAACAATCTTGTCTTTTAAATATACATTTCTTACTTCAGGGAGTAAATGCAATTGAACATTTACCCTGGAGGTTATTTTAAAGGGGTTGTTCACCTTTGAGTTAACTTTTAGTATAATGTAGAGAGTGATATTCTGAGACAATTTGCAATTGTTTTTCATTTTTTATTGTTTGTGGTTTTATAGTTATTTAGCTTTTTATTCAGCAGCTCTCTATTTTGCAGTGTCAGCAATTTGGTTTCTAGAGTGCAAATTACCCTAGAAACCCTGCATTGATTTGAATAAGAGACTGGAATATGAATAGGAGATAGACTGAATAGAATGATAAGTAATAAAAAGTAGCAATAATAATACATTTGTAGCCTTACAGAGCATTTGTTTTTAGATGGTGTCAGTGACCCCCATTTGAAAGCTGCAAAGAAACAGAAGAAAATTGCAAATCATTAAAAAACTATGAAAAATAAATAATGAAGACCAATTGAAATGTTTCTTAGAATTGGCCCTTCTACAATATACTAAAAGTTAACTTCAAGGTGAACCACCCCTTTAAGGGCCAGGGTTTGTTACAAATAATATCTTTTATCTGCATGAACAGTTACCTGGGGGGGAGTATAAAATGTTGCACACTATAGTATACTTTTTATGTAGGAGACAAGCTATCAGAGCTATTAGAAACATAAACTTCAAACCATGTCTAGTCCTCTTGTTCCATTTGGTTTAGAGACTGAGAGAGCTGTTGAGAAAAAGGAAGGACATTCAACTTTCTAACAGAATAATGCAAACATCCTTCTGGAATTAATGTTTCTTACATTATGTTAAACTAACATGAAAAACACAACTACAGAAATATTGTCTTTGTCAAGGAGCTAGAATACATTTTGCAGGTCGTGACTCAACTTTTGGACAAAGAAAAATGTACATTGAACGTTAGCTTTCTGTCAATAATTGGGTGCTACATTCACTAGACTCCCCACAGACACCTGGAACAATAAAAATAGTAAGAGTAGACAGCAACTTCCCTGTTAACTGACTGACTGATCTAAACACAGAACATCTAGGCTAAAGCCTCCAGCCCAAAACCAACAAGGGTTCCAGCGATAGCTAGTAGCTTAAGGCAATGTCATTTTCTTTCAGGAATGCAGTTGCTAAATTACTTTACCCTAGGCTAATTCCCTACAAACAGTGTACACATAGATTTATTTTGAGACAGCTATAACTTATGAATTAAGCATTGTCAAGAAATATCCCAAAACACAAGAACTAGAATAAGCTATCTTAATGTGACATGGAACAGCAAGGAAAAATAGCACTCCATTAGCTAATAAGATATTTTTGCAATCTCAAAGATATTATTGGTTAAACAAATCTGTAGACTGCATAGGTAAAGCTCACATGTACTAAGGGGCTGATACATGAAGCTGAACAATTTAACACAACCTCCTTAGTTCACTCAATTCACACCACCCTAGGGAACACTTTCTGGCGTGCATTGGTTTAGTTGGCCTTCACTTTTGCAAACAAGAGATAATGGCAGGGCTCAAAGGACTGCTACAAGGACAGCGAAGCCACTTTCGAAATTATGTCAAATGGCAACAAGTCACCAGGTTCTGCACATGAAAAGTTAAGCATACACAAACAGCCATAGAAAAAAAGCACAAATTCTAAATTGTTATGAATACAATCTAAGAGTATATTTTAAAACAAACCTAGAAAGACTAAATGATGTTGAATGCAATAACTTTTTATTTTTTGGAATCAACATCTACTTTGTAAATTACTACAAAAGCATCCCTGTGGTCTTATTTTGGACAACACAAAATCACATGACCCTCCCTTTTATAGCTGCAGTAGCCCCACATGCAATTTATTTTGCTCTGCAGCGATCTACCTAAAATAAACCAAGGATAGTGGAAGCTGAATTTTGGCTTTGGCTATAGGCCCAAAAGCTGGCCATTCCTGGAATAATGTATGCATATTCCACAACAGTATGATTGGTCTCTGGGCAGTCCTAAATAAATAAAAAATTCTGAAAGCAAATATTAATGAGGTACAAATTAAAAAATGTATTACAGGTATGAGAAAACAATACCTTGTACTGGATCCCAAATACAATATAATTAATCCTTATTGGAACCAAATCAATCCTGTTGGATTTCATTTATGTTTAAATTAATTTTTAGCAGACTGAAGGTATGAAAATCCACATTATATAAAAAATCCTAATACAGAATACCCCAGGTAACAAGCATTCTGAATAATTGGTCTCATACCTGTACAACACATATGGTATTTGAGTTGTAAAGGGGTCTAGTTTATTTAGATGATAGTCATTTGGCATCCTTGTGTCTAAATTGAAAGTATACTTATGAAGAAAATCTAGAGATCTGCAAAGGGCTGATTGACAAATGTCATGCACATTTAACAACTGAGAAGAAATCTAATTAAATGAACATAACAGATCTATGATCTAATAGCAATGACAGATCTCTTGTATGATAAAACAGACAGATTACAAATTATATTTACTGATGTATATTTTTCCTTTAAATCTAAAATGGCATAATTGGAGATTATTTTTGAGAGTAAATATTTTCAGGATTGCTTGTACCAAACAGGCATCAATTTATACTATACAGTCAGCTTTTTTGTCTGTGTTTATATGTTTATGTAAACAGGCTAACAATCTAAAAGGCTTAATAGAGTTGTAGAACATATTCAGTTTGGTGATGAAAGGAAACAGAAACGGTCCATTCGGGATAACCTTTTTACCTGCAAATGGACAGTTCTCAAAGTGAGCTGTAAGCTGATATGTGTAGGCATGTTGAACCCACCTGTTCAAGAAAGACAGAAACATCAATCAAAATAAACACCATTTAAGCCAATTGCAGTTTCCTGTCTCAGTCTGGGTCATCAAGAACAGATGGCCAAAGTCTGGGTAAAAGCTGCTTCTCTTGCTACTGTTGTAACATATCTGCTTCTCTTGCTACTTTTGTAACATTGTCTCGACAATAGCAAACTGAACTCGGTTACAGACTACTAATGTGTCTGAAAAAAACACACAGAAATCCCTGAATCTTTTCAACAATTTGAATATTTTTTATTCGAGTCCATTGTTTTATCAGGCAATAATGAACATATACAGGTATGAGAGTGGTTATCCAGAATACTTGGGACCTGTGTTTTTTCTGGATAAGGGGTCTTTCCGTAGTTTGGATCTCAACTACCCTTAGTGTGGCCCTCCATGAGAGTTTGCCTGCTGTGTCAGCTTACCATGTGTAAGCTTTAAAAGGTATCCCTACAGAGAGTAATTGGCCCCTGCAAATTCAGAATCAAATTCAGACTAATCCCCTGTATTGTTCTTGTTCACACTTGTAACACCTCTATGATTCACACATCTAAAGGTCTGTTCACACCTGAGACCTAGACAGTAACTGCCCACATTGTTCACCTGTTCACACCTTATTCAAAATACTAATGGGGCACCAGCACTGTGTCACTGTATGTAGTAAATCTTAGAGTGGTCCTGATCGGTTTCCCTGTCTCCTGCTCTGTTTTGCCTTCCCTATGCTCCCTGTGTGTGTCATACTCTGCTTGCCCAGTGCCACTTGTGTGTGCCATACTTAGCGTGTCTAGTGCTGCTTGTGTGTGTCATACTCCACTTGTCTAGTTGTGCTTGTGTGTGCCATTCACTGCTTGTCCAGTGTGGCTTGTGTGTGTCATACTCTGCTTGCCCAGTGCCACTTGTGTGTCATATTCTGCTTGTCTAGTGCTGCTTGTGTGTCATATTCTGCTTGTCTAGTGCTGCTTGTGTGTGCCATACTTAAGCTTATCTAGTGCTGCTTGTGTGTGCCATTCACTGCTTGTCCAGTGTGGCTTGTGTGTGTCATACTCTGCTTGCCCAGTGCCACTTGTGTATGCCATATCCTGCTTTCCCGGTGCCGCTTGTGTACGCTATACTATACTCTGCTTGCCCAGTGCCACTTGTGTGTCATACTCTGCTTGTTTAGTGCTGCTTTTGTGTGCCATACTCATCTTGTTTAGTGCTGCTTGTGTGTGCCATACTCTGCTTGCCCAGTGCTGCATGTTTAATCATGTTTTGGGAGGTTTCTGTATTCTCCACAGGGGAGGATTGGGCATATGGCATTTTTCACATATGAGTGAGCACCAATCATTTGGTTTCTTTGGTGTGCTACTAATACCGTTTATGTGGATATTATCTTAAAAGCTCTTGTGGTAACATGGGTAGTAGTTTACAGCAGGTGTGGTTAAAAGGGGAATGATTAACACAGACTTCCATTACCAGCCCTCCCTCCACCACGTAGGCCAGAACAATTTCGGCCATCGGCACCACAGAAGTTGGACAGCACTGACTAGTGCTAGAAAATGATATAAACATTACATAAGCCCAATAAGCAGGATTTGCGCCCCATAAGGATTAATTATAGCTTAGTTTGGATCAAGTACAAGGTGCTATTTTATTATAACATTTTATTATAATCATTTTAAAAAAATCGTAATAATTTCATTAAAATGGAGTCTATGGACTAACTATGGATAACGGGTTCCTGGATAATGGAATCCATACATGTACTACAATAAAGAACTGCATATTATAAAGGTTCAGTTTGGGCTCCCAGTATCTGAGTTCAAGGATTTCTGGGGAAGATCCTGCCAAACCAAATCAAGTCCTGACTTGTAATATGATGTTATTAAAGATGATCCTAAGATGTTGGGCATCCCCAAAGGCAGTACAAAACTGTAGCAGGATGGGTTAAATGCTAGGGGTGGCTGTAATATATTATTACTGTGACCTTGCTTTAAAAGAACACCACAAATCAATGTGTTTAAAATGGATTATATAGTGTTGCCCTAGAGTGAAAAAACTGGTCTCTTTGCTTCAAAGGTCTGCATTAGTTCACATATTTTGCAGTTAAAATTGCTACAAAAAAGCTTCAAGTATAAAGTTTAACAGCCAAGCCAGTAAAAACTACCTATTGGGTAGATCCTTTCTAGTTTGGTTACCAATAAAGACTCATAGTTCAGAGGTAAGGCAAAACATAAGGTAGGAGGCTGCATAAATACACCTTCCTTAATGTTGCTAATGTTGCTGAAGCAATTAATTCCTATAGATCAGAATGTTCCAGGCATTCAGTCAGGACCTCTTAGCTCATTTCAATGGAAACATGATCATTACTTATAACCTGTATAGTTCCACAATTATCAACAATGGCAACTGCCCTCCACAGCCTTCAACATTATCTTGTTAATGACCTTGTTCTATATAAACAACAATAATATAAACAACAATAAATGTATAAATAGCATACTAAAGTGTTTTATTTAAATGTTCACTGCTAAGCACCATCCCTAACATCTGCTACCTGCCCAAAATACTCTTGGGGTATAAATTAGATCTATTCAGATTTTACTGTTGCTTTAGCTGTCATATGAGTTTCAAGTTATTATGATTCCTGCAACAATTACAACACAGGGTTTCCAATTTGACAAAAGATTGGCATACAGTTTAGGCTATACCCAATGACCTGCTAGATCAATATCTGGCTAGAAAATCATCCAAATATAAATCCGGCAGGTTAGAAAACCCCCATTGTACAAGGACTGCAATGGTTGGTTGAAGCAGCCCTCTTACGATGATCTCCCTAAGATTCCATTGTTGACCCGGGGGGCAAATGACTGAATTATCTCCATTGGCTCAGTCTGCTGGTGGCCAATGCTCATTTGCATTTAATTCATTGTAATGCATTACTCCTGATTTCTAATTATCAGTATCACATTACAAACAAAGTTTCAGGTTTCCCACAGCAGAAACATATTGCCCTTACTATAGCTAAGTTTTACTTAAAAAAAAAAAAATCAGCAGAACTAATGGTGCTGGGCAATGTGGCAACTTTTTATTATGCTTGCACATTATACTGGTTTTATAAATGTAATTTTATATCAAATTTCCCGGAATTACACATACCATGAACTCTTTCTCTACCGTTGGTGATTTTTTTTTTCCTTTTAATAAGAAGTAGGTAATCTGATGCATTATATTAAATTATATTAGGTCAATGTAATTTAAGTTTAAAATAATAGGGTGTGTGTCTGTGCGTAATGTTTGATTAGTCTGTTACTGCGAGCACAGTATGTCTTGTGATGCTGACCATGAAGAAGCAGATAACCTTGTGATATGCTGGAGGACATGGCTGTTTGGGAGATAAAAGCACATGCCAGTACATTTTTAGATATGTGTCCAATATGCCTCTTATACGTGCACAAATGAAACTCTAAGAAACTTTCAAAACTTAAACAAAAAAGTTGATTATTACTAATTTCTTGGATGAAGTCATGACAACTGTAGCCAAAATTATTTTCTCTGCATATTAATCTTATTCATGAATAATCTGTGACCAAATGTATGAGACAAATTATGTGTTTGTCTGAGTTTCACTATGTTCGACAAGAAGCACAAATAAACTGAAATAATGATAAGCCAGCCAAAAAAAGGTTTTAAAAAAGTCTACTTAATAATAAAAAAAATTAAGTTTGAACACTGCATTCTCAATTCCTTTGATATTTCTTATTTCCCTTTCCTGTTTTATAGAGTTCAAATACATTTTCCCGCAGATCCTTTGACAATTCTTTTGCTTTCCCCATGACTTAGAATGCAAAAAACGTGCAGCACTGGATGAAAGATGCAAGGGTCTGTCAGGAGTCCAGAAAGTCATTGACCTTTTATACACACACCCACTAATTACAAGCAAACAGATCACAGGTGAAAATGGTTACCTTTAATAGCCATTCTAACCCTTTTGTGTCACGTTAGATTGCATGTGATCAGGGTCATTTGGGTAGTTTGTGTAGTGGTTATGATTTAAAAAGAGTAAACACCGTTGTTTGACAATAAATTACTTCAGTCAACCACTAACCATGAGTGAAAGAAAACTTTTTGTGTTATCATTCATATTCTCTGATAAATGGTTAAGAGATCATAAATTCTGCCAGGGTATGTAAACTTATGAGCACAACTGTAAATGTATGCTATAGACATTGATATACTGAGACAATTTGTGATTGGTCTTAATTTTGTGTGGTATTTCAGCTATTTAGATTTTTTATGTTCAGCAGCTCTTCAGTTAGGTATTTCAGCAGCTATTTGGTTGCTGGGGCCTTATTTACCCTAGTTACCATGCAGTGGTTTAAAATATAAACTGGAATATGAATATGAGAATGAATGAATAGAAAGATAAATAATAAAAAGAAACAATAAAATTATAGCCTCACAAAGCAGTTTTGGCTGCTTGGTTCAGTGATCCCTATTTGAAAGCTGGAAAGACGCAGAAGAGAAAGGCAAATTTTAAAACAAATAAACAAACACCAAATGCAAAGTTGCAAGACTCTGTTATTCTATAACAAAGGTGATCCATAAATTTAATAGCAGATTCTGTTGCTTAATCTGAAGCTGACTGGCTTCTAAAGACCCCCCGTACATGGGCCGATAAAAGCTGCCAACAGACCGTGTGTGGGGGCCATCCAACGGGCTTCCCCGATTGATATCTTGCCGAAAGTCGACCAGACCCCAATCGTACAGGTTAAAAAACCCAATTGGATCTGACCGCCTGTGTCGCCTCAATTATGATCCGATCGTTGGGCTCAAGGGCCCATGATCAGATCAACCAGATATCACCCACTTCATTGTGGGCATATCGGGGAGAGATCCGCTTATTTGGCGATATCGCCAAACGAGTTGATCTCCCTGTCTATGGCCACCTTAAAGGTATCCATATATGGTCAGATCTGTTTGCTTGCTGATGTTGCCAAACAAGCAGGTGTGAGGCAAATCTGACTACCCACATGTTGGGTCAATTAGGGCCATGGCAGGATCATCAATTGGAGCCAATGTGCTTTTGAATGATTTTAAATGAAATATTATTGGGGAAGGCACATCGGTATATCAGTACATATTGGTAAATCAGCAGTATAAATCTGTCTGTGTATGGTCATGTTTAGTTTTGACCGAGCTAGCTGCTTATTGCCCATGTATAAGCCCCAAAACAATGGCCACTTGTTCATTGTCTGGTCTGTATAGGTCATAAACAGATTGGGTAGGTTGGATATCGTAGGCTGGATATACTATCAGATGAGGACCCTATCATGCAATAGATGCTCTTGATAGGTCTGCACAGGTTTCTTATGCAATATGATAATCTGACTTATGTATAGTCTGTTTTAGATATTATAAGGTTTTAAGGAGCTGAACATCCCAGTTGATGCAGGAAGAAATCTGATTGCCATGCCGGGGTCAGGAAGAAATATATGTGTTGCGCATTACTATTATGACTAAACCTGGGTAAGACAATTATTATTAGCCTTTATTTTTATAGTCACCTATTCCTCAGTGCTTTACAGAGTATATACATAATTTAATGCCTTTTTTGTACAAAGGCATGCTTGAATTTGGCCCAAATAAGTCCCAAGTAAGGTTGATGGACCTGAACCCCAGAAACCACAGGAACATAAAGAAAACACAAGGAAATAAAAGATCACATTTTTACTAAAGCTCACAACGATGAGCTCAACATGCTAATGTAGTCCTCATCCAAAAAGATTTTCTAGCCTGTATTATGGTACTCGGCATAGGTCTGGGGTTATTCCAGCAAGCACCACAGAGAGATCCTCTTCTTGCTTCTTCTTTGTTCTTGCGCATGCGCAGTAGAGCATAAAGCTGAACTTTAATGAAAAATCTGTCTTTTTCCTCCTACTGCTTATGCGTCTGCCAGGGAAATTTGAAGAAAGGAGAAACAGGAAGACAATCGCTCTTGTGGTGCTTGCTGTAATAACCCTGGGCCGGTGCAATTTTCTCCTGTCAGTTAAGTAGATAAAATCACTTGGGGGTGCCTAACTTCTGGCATCCCCAAATGAAAATGCATTTCCTTTTTCAGTAGACCACAACTTTCAGATAATGTCACTTTACCTGGAACATAAAAAGGCCAAGAAGGTTTGATCATAAACTGAGCACTGAGCATATTGTACCTGATCCAGCAAATCTGCATACAAATGACAAGCATGGAGAGAAGGTCTGGACAGGGATTCAAAACATGCCTTGGCATTTCAGGAACAATGAGGCCCACTTTATCTATTGCAGCTCCTCTGGTATATTCTAAAACCCACAGGTTGCCAGTTGGGGTCTAATAAGGAGTGTCTTCCCTAACAGAGTAAATGACCCCATTTCTAGTTCTTTGTTTCAAAGTGCAATTTACCAATCATACCAATATATCAGAGAATTTCCTTGTTAACACTGTGTGATAGAAACTGTGTGATAACACATACAAGGTTGGCTCTGGATCAGTTATCCCAGAGCAACCAATAAGAACTTTATTACAAACAGTACCTACTCATTGGTTGTCATGTGCTATAAGAGTTGCACCAATGATTACATACGCCCCCAATCCTCACCTGTAGGTATCGCTGGGTAAAATTGCTTGCATGAAATACAGTGCGGCCGTCCTTGCTCGCCAGTGCCATTTCTTAGCGGAGAGTGTATACAAAATACAGCCTTCTACCTCTTCTTTTATAAGGTCCATCAGCTGCTTATGGGAGCCTCCGTAGAAGGCTTCGACTAGCAGGGTGCTCATTTCTCTGGCCAAAGTCTTCTGTACTTGTCTATACACAGTGAGTGAAGGAGAACAAAGCAAAAGTTGATACATTACTGATACACTGTGTGCAGTTTCATGTGCAAGGTGATTACAGAAATGGGCAAATACATGTAAACATACCTTTAAAACATGTTTATATAGGTATGGAAGTGCCAATAGTACTTTTTTGTGGCTCATATTAATGTTGGATGTCTCAGTCTGAATGTTTTTATACAGGTCATGGGACACAGAGGCAACTTCTAATATCCTATTTTGCAACAGTGTGTACATAATTTTTTTATACAATATAGGGAGTCATTTTCTAGTTAGTCATGTGACACAAATTTGTGGTTGCCGTGTATTATAAATAGTTAGCAGCACTGTTTCATAACACACTATGGTTTGCCATCTATTCGGTTTTGACCCGAAGAGTTCGGTTTTTCTGAGGCATGTTCGGGTCTCAACTTTCTGTTCGGTTTTCAGCTTTGTGAAACCCCAACAATAATCTGCCCAATAAATACAGGTGTGATCAGCTTCAATGCGATGGCATATTGGGTAACACTACATTTAACGACTAAAATAGTCACCTTAGCATGGCTTAGTTGTCATCGTTAATTTGTTATTATGAATTATTATTCATAGTTGCATAGTTGAATTGGGTTAAAGAAAGACCAATGTCCAATTAATTAAAAATAACAGATCCCTGTAATTAAAGGTTTGGGTTTACTCATCAGGGAGAACACAGATAGCGATAGGGTTGCCACCTCTGTGGTTTTGAAAAGGACATAGTTTAAATGGTTGTCAGTTCAGAACTTCTGTCTGGGTTAAAACATTCATAAAACTGAACAGAAATCAACCCATTTGCATCCACATGATGCATTAGTCCTGCCACAGTGTCACAACTCCATTGCAATCATCCAGCCTTCCTCTGATGTCATCATGCCCACGCCAACATCACTGCCCCACCCCCAATGCTATCTTCCCGCCCTCTTTGTTCGTGTTTAGCCACTGGCAAATGTAGCAACCCTATAACAAACACACACACTATACTAATAATCAGCAAGTAAAACTGGACTGCTGACGTGTATGAGCCTTTAGATCTGGCCATCACGAGGTGAACTGGTTGGGCACAAGGTGAGGGATACACTAGAACTGAGTGAAAGCAACACGAACCGCAGATACAACGTCTCACCCTAGAAAAACAGGCAGCAAAAGACACTATTAGAAAAATAAAGCGCATGCGCACATTACGCCTCCGTTCGCCAGCTATTAAGATCGGCTCCTCCTCGAAGTCGACGCCGTTGACGTCATCAAGGGTCATTCGCGGGCACGATGGTGAAATCGAATCAAATTCGTACACGTCACGCGGAGGGTGTAGCCTGAAATGATTGGCAGACGCAACGTCCATAGATTCCTTGTCTTGATGCCGTGACCTCGACTAACTCCCGGTTATGAGACAGGCAGTCCAGTTCGAAATGCGGGACTGTGTTACTTTGCGTTGGTGCTACGATTTATTTAGCTGTCGCTTCTTCTTCGCTTTTTTTGCACGTTGTTGCTGAACGTCATGCAGTGAAACTAGGATTTAACTTGTAGTAAACCGCAGCCTTTAATTCGGGGTTTTTTTTTTATTTAGATGCACAGATGGAGGAATTGGTTAAAATCACTGCACTCTGCGAACACAATGGCTGTTTATTGGCTGTTCTGATTTATAGATAAATTAGGAGTTGGTACAGAGCAAGGCAGGTCTGGACTGGGCGTCAAAATAGGCTCTGGCATTTCAATTACAGAGAGGCCTGAACAGCCCCCTACTAGCCTATTACATGTTGGCTCTCTATGGGATCTTACAGCAGCCACTCTGGCATTTGCCAGAAATCACAGATTGCCAGTCCGGGCCTGGAGCAAGTTCAAAAGGCTAGTAGTGTTACCCAATGTGCTATCACATTGAAGCTGATCACACCTGTAGTAATAATAATAATAATGTACACATGCAGCTTTAAATGATTATTGGTACACATGGTGGCCCTTTGCAGTAGCCAACATCCATGCAATGAGGACTTTGGTTCAAGGAGAGGGCAAGTTTGATCCTTCTGTTTTGTTTCTTGTTTTGCCTGGCTTTTAAAATGATTAACTGAATGTGTATATGTTTTTGGTTCTCCCATCAGTGGTGTGTAGGGTTTCCATACCTCCCAACTGTCCTGGTTTTAGAGGGACAGTCCCTCTTTTGACAGCTCAACCTGCAGTCCCTCCTTTGTATTGGAAAGTCCCATTTTCTCTGCACTGAACAGCCAGCTCAGAACTGGTGCAAATAAGCTACTTTGTAACAATTTCTAGATAAGCAAATAAGTAATTGTAACAATATAAGATAACAGGGCACTTGGGAAAAGTTAGACTCGCAGCTTAAAGGGCAATTCACCTTCATTAGCAACACTGTAATAACTGGGGGGAAAAAAACAGAAATATGTTCATAACCTGCCACATTTTGTAAAATGAACCTAATAATTAGGGTGTGTGGCCACAAAAATATGCACAGCAAAAAAAATATGTTCTGCCTCACTAAGTGCTGCAACTTTTTCTGTCCCTAAAGTCCCCTAAGGTTTCCACCTTTAATGGGAAAAAATACAGGCTTTCCTATGTACTTATCTTTTTTTCGCTATTAATAACTTTGGGATCGACCATCGTTTTTACCGGCCAGGTGGCAACCCTTGTGATGCAGCAAGATTATACTGGGCCCCACAGAAAATTATTTTTCAGGCCACCAAAATGTCTTGAGGTAGACCTGTTTTTCCAGTATTTAATGAAATTGTATGGGACCCCCTGCAGTTGCTGCCTCTGCTTCCTCTGTAGTTATGACCCTGCCTTTCAGAAATAGACTGAGCTGAAAGTTAGGAACAGTGTTTGGCAGGCCCATACTGGCCATCTGTGGGTTCTGGTGAATGCCAGAGGGGCTGCTATAATGTGCCATTGAAATTTTGTACTTAGTGTGCTAGTGGGGGCTGTTTGGGCCTCTGTGTACCTGAAATGTCAGGACCTATTTTGACTCTCAGTCCAGGCCTGGTGCTTGGATCATATTCACAGGGTAGTCAGATTTCATATGGGTAACAATGCAAATCCTAATGGGGATTATCCATTTTCATATAAAACACCCCCCCCCCTCCCATCAAAAGTCAATCATGTCAGAAATTGCTTTATTCCTCAATGGGTTCTGGCTGGACACCTATAGGTGATCATATAATGTTCATAATAAAAAGTAGTAATGGACAAAGAAAAGCCTTACTGGGTGGCAATTTGTTAGGCACCCCTAATGATTATAATCACTAACTTTAGGCTTCAAACAAATGACAAGTTTATATCTGGTTAGCACTACTACTATTGCAGGTAGATACTGCTAATTTGCCCTTGTTTGCATATCTGGTGTTACTATATAAGATGGATCGGTTTTATCCTTCTTACCCCATTGCTTCCCAGGTAGCTGACTCATGCTGCCTACAGCAATGTAGTGGCCTCTTTCTTAAAAGTGTAGAAGTGTTGAAAACTGCACCCACCCAGTGTACTATTGTGGCTGTCACGTACGGATACTCAGTACAGAGCCTCTCTGGGTGCTGCTTGGATCATCTACTCTGAATTGGTGATCCAAGCTGATGCTGAGTTTCATATTGTCGCTTCATCTCAATCCCAGCTCCAACCTGCACCTCTAGCGAGTCAGAGTCCCCAGGCTTCCACACTTTTAGGGCCCCATCTTCATGCATGTTACAAGAGCATTATCCATAACAGCAAGTCCTTTAAATTCCCCGAACCCTCCTCTGCAGATGTGTATTTTGATTTTTCACTGCTAAAAACGCTTCCTGGTAGAAAAGTAAAGAGAACCATACAAGACCAAACTGGGGTCTGAAATTCATAATTACGTCCTTCCTTCCCCTTTAACAAGCAGCTGTAGTCTCGTGTTATGATAAGCTTTTTACAAAAGTACTTGAAGGAACAGTATCACCAAAAAATGAAAGTGTTTTAAAGTAATGAAAATATAATTTACCATTACCCTACACTGGTGAAACTGAACTGTTTGCTTCAGAAACACTACTATAGTTCATTGCTGCAGTGTAGCAATGGGGGAAATTGAAAAAAGGCTATATGGCACAGGTTAAATAGTGGTTTACAGATAACACCATTATGTTCTACATACTGCTGTGTAATCTGAGCCTTTTTTTCCTTTGAATGGCTGCCTAATTACTACATAGCAACTTATTTAAAACGTTTCTGAAGCAAGCACAGCAGTTTTGCCAGTGCAGGTCAATACTGCACTATATTTATATTCTCTTAAAACCCTTTAATTTTTTGATGTTACTGTTTCTTTAACCCTCCCTCATAGGGTGTGCTTATCAGACCAGATACTCTTATACATACTAGCTCATTCATCTCTTTGCATTTTGTATGCAGTATTTGGTATACAACTTAGACCTATACACAGACTGCCATAAACTATCATCTATAGATAAGAAGAAAACACTGAGAGCGAACAAGTATGTTGGATCTACTGTGCATGTGCCTGAAAGTTACAAAGGTATTCAGAAACTTCGTGACTTTTGGGCGCATGCGCAGTAGATCTGTACCGGTCAATCCCTCTACTGCACATACACCACCAAGCACTGGCGAAAACATGGAGAAGAGCACACGGGCGAACATGGCTGCCGTGAACTCAACAGGAGAGGAACTGCATAGAGGGGTCAGTAACAAGTTATGGGCATTTGCCATGTGGGGGGGAGGGGGAGGGATTTTAGCGTCTGAGGGGTTGCATTTTCCTTTAAATGGAACCTTTCACCCATATATAAAAATTTGTATAATAAAAGTACTTATCAAATTAAACAGACTTAATTATTGTTTTAAATAAAACATCCCTATCTTTTATAAACTCATTTAAAATTTCCATCTGCCAATCATATAGTGCCTGCCCCTCATCTATGCCTTAGGTATAGAGATGGGGCAGGAAATTATTTTCACTTTCCATTCTGCACTTCCTATATTTCACTGCTCTCCTCACATTCCTCCTCCCTTCCCCTCATCTAATTTTGTAGCCAGTGCAAAGGTATGGGCATCAGGTCCCCATTCTTGAAAATCTCACTTCTTTGATTGTTCAATCAACCACCAACCAGTAATTTCCATCCGGGATTTTCAGCAGACATTTTCATCAGCATCTGTGTTAAAAAACATTTTTTAATGCCTTTAGGACTTGTATGGTGATCCGAATTACAGAAAGACCCCTTATCTAAAAACCTCAGGTATCAAGTATTTTCTATTGTGCACAGACACACAGAGCGGATTTCATTGAGTTTGGAGTTTTCTGGAAAACTAGATTCCAGATAATGGATCCCACACCTTTATATATTTTTTTTAAGAGAACTAGCTGATGTACACCTTGTGTATCATTCCCTTTAGCTTTCTCTGTACAGGGCCTTCCTCACCTCCTGTACCAGTATTTATTGTGATGTATGTAACTCCATATTTATTGTGACATATGTAACTCCTCATGTTCTATGTATGTAATTCATGTGATTTAGTTGTATAATCACATTCACTTTACAGCGCTACGAAATAAGTTGGCGCTATAGAAATACATGTTAATAATAATAGAGAAAAGTTTTACACATGTTATTAAAACAACACCTAGCCCACAGCTACAGCCGCTGTAATTGTGAAAATAACTTGCTGTGTAACTTTTGTAAGTCTTGGGTAAATAATATCTTTGTGAAGGCATGAGGCTTTTAGCATCAGCCAACATTATGTCGTGAGGCATTAGTATCACCTGAATCAGCCGCATCAAGCAGAAGTGCTTTCAGTGCTATAAAAACTGTTACAAGTATTTGAAGCTTAAAGAAAGCTGAGAAGAGGCTTCATTGTTTAATGCTTATCTTCTGTGAGTAGTTAGGCAATGCAAACGACCTTAAACGTGTTGTGAAGTCGCTCTTTACAAATGATGAGTGGAAAATTCCGCTAACACGTGAATGCACATTAAACTTATCCATGGCAATAATGCATTACATCTGTTTGTAATAGCCCATCAATACTGTGTGGAAATCAGACACAGGTCAGACAAGTTCTATTCACTAAATAAAAGAAAGTCTATTTTTTCTGCTATATATGCTGGTCAGAATTTGAGGAAAATTGAGCATGATGATGACACAAGTATTAATTAAATGGTCAGAATATTAATGATAGCAGACTATTGTCTCCATTAAACTGGGGACATGTCATGGTGCAGATGGAAAAGATAGTTATCAATTGCTATAGAGCATTATATTTACGAGCAGCTGGCCATATCCACACTCATGCCACACCTCTGGGTTGCAAGGCCCTGCCTCCTTTCTGGCATCTTAAAGGGGAACTATCGAGAAAAAAATTAAATTTTATATAAGCTTCATCATACTGATATTAGAAACTTTCTAAATACAATAAATGAAAAATTCTATACTGTTTCTGAAATAAGTTTATCTTCACTATTTCTCTCAGCATTTGTTTCTCTTTATGTAGGAGTTGGGTGTCAGATATTCATTGACAGTTAGATCCAGTATATCTTATAGGGGGGGGCTCCTTTTTACCTAGAAGATGTATTAGAGCTCACTCTGTTAAAATCACCAGACATGTAAGATTTGAGCAAAAGGCAGTTATTTTGTTAGATTTTGTTTGTACTGGAATCAATTATTTGAGTGAGCTCTAATTCATCTTCTAGGAAAGGAAGCCCCTCTATAAGATATATTGGATCTAACTGTCAATGACTGACACCCAACTGCTGCATGAAGACAGAATGAAGAGAAACAGATGCTGAGAGAGGGATAATGACATAAACTTCAGAGACAATGCAGAATATTTAATTGAGTCTATTTACAAAGTTTCTTATTTCAGTATGATGAAGCTTATATTACATTTTCATGATTGTTCCCCTTTAAATTGTGATCTATAGTAGACCTATGGTAAATAAGTTGCATAAAGGGGTTGTTCACCTTTGAGTTAAGTTTGACTATGATGCAGAGATCAATATTCAGAAACAATTTGCAATTTTTGTTTGTATTTGTGGTTTTTGAGTTATTTAGCTTTTTATTCATCAGCTGTTCAGTTTGCATTCTCAGCAATCTGGCTGCTAGGGCTCAAATTACCATGCATTCATCTGAATAAGAGACTGGAATATAATTAAGGGATGGCCTGAACATTAATATGAGTACTAAAAACTCACAATAGCATCACATGTGTAGTCTTACAGAACCTTTCTTTCTAGATGGGGTCAGTGACCCCCATTTTAAAGCTGGAAAGAGTCAGAAGCAGAAACAAAATAATTTTAAAAAGCATACAAAATAAATAATGAAAACCAATTAAAGGAAAAGTAAATGTTTTTCTTTCTGTAAATTTGCTCTAAACAGCCCCCCAGATTAATGTACCTTAGTCCCTGCTGCAAGTCTGCTCTGGTTTCTGTGTTATCAGCAGCTTGTTTCCCCTTCTTCCTGGTGCAGAGTGAAGCCCAGCCCCTTAGTTTACTGAGCAGTCCATTTGCTGCTGTTCCACAATAGAGAGGAAGAGGGAGCCAGTGTTTCATTAGTAAGCTAGTTTCCCCAAGCAAAAGCTGCTACACACACTGCTCTCTGCTATGTCATAGTATGCAAATGATCTTCAGGACTAGTCCAAGATATAAGGTCAGCTCAGAAAGCTAAGGGGCTGGGCTTCACTCTGCACCAGGAAGAAGGTGAAACAAGCTGCTGACAACACAGAAACCAGAGCAGACTTGCAGCAGGGACTAAGGTACATTAATTTGAGGGGCTGTTTAGAGCAAATTTAGAGATAGATAAAAAAAACGTTTACTTGTTCTTTAAAAAGTTGCTTAGACTTGGTCATTTTTTAACATACCTAAAAGTAATGGTGGCCATAGACGCACAGATAATATCGTACGAAACGAATTTTCGTACGATATTCGGTGCGTGTATGGTGGGAAATGAGCCGACCGACATCGTCAGAGGATTAAGATATCGGTCGGCTGGTTGATCGGACTGGATGGAAAATTTTGATCGGATGCCTTTGAAAGCTCCCTGAACATCGGCCATTGTTAGTGCTGAATCGTCAGATACAAGTAGAATTCTATTGTTTCTACCTGTATATCTGACGATTCAGCTCTACACGTGTGTGTTGAAACGAACGATCTTTCTTGGAAAGATCTTTCCCGAGAAAGATCGTAATTGTTACGTCTATGGCCAGCTTTAATTTAAAGGTGAACCACCCCTTTAAGTAAGGCTGAAATATATTTTCAGTTTCATAACTGTGGTGCAATGGTCAGCAAACTGTGATGCTATGTTTTGATTCCAGCCAGGGCACTTTCTGCTGCTGGAACCTTTGTAAGTTCCACTGGGGCAGAAACTGGTGTGAATTATGTGTAATGTCTATAAATAAAGAATTACAGCCATACAACAAAAGGAAGAAATCTACAAATACAATGGATCAGAGGCTAGTATTGCTGCATTTCATTGCTGGGGTCCTAAATTCAATTCCAACCAGAAAGCAGTTTATATGTTTTCTCCATGTTTGGGTGGCTGTAGGTTGCTCCCGTGCTCAAAAAACATACAGGCAAGTTAGTTGACTCTTTATGAAACTGACCCTATTTGTGTGCTGTGTGATAAGAAAGAAAGTAGGCTCAGCTAGAGCAGGAAATGATGTGAATAGTAAACAGTCACTGCAGAAAACACAGTGCAACCTCTCAGTGCCATGAAAATGTACATTGAATCCTTTATTATTTAAACTCTATCTAGGCAGGCAGAGAATAGCAAGTAAGTACTGTACTTTGAATAGATTGAGTGTACCTGCCACAACAGCGTTAAATTCCACAGATCTGCAACTCTTATTAGAGAAAGGGAAAAAGGTGTATCATTTCAGTAATGATGACTGCATAGACACCCATAATCCCACACATATGAGAAATTCATTCCACAAGCTATACATAATAACCTAAGCCTACTTAAGGCACCATCTAAACTCCGTCAGCGCTGTGGATTAAATGACTTGTTGATTTGCCTGACCCACACATGTTCCCGTGTAACCTTTAGTAACTCGAAATTCAAACATTTGGACTTCAAATTAGGTTAGGTTTTCATGCTGTTGGAAACCAAACTACCTTGGGGTTTCCCATGCTCTTGTTCAAAGAATATGAAAAATATGCAAAAACCTAGAACTACCGTACACCTACTTATTTTGCTGAATCAAAAGGGAAACCCCATCCATGTGTGTAATATATTTTTGGTTATTTATCTAACTACCAAATGCAATATGATATTCAGGGTTTAAACTGTTTTTTTTTTCACTGAAAGGATACTTCAGGAATCTTCGGAAAACAAAGTGCTGCGTATGATTCCCAACCAGCAATTTATTTTATCAGTGGGAAAACATTTTGGGAAATTTATCACCTTTGGTAGCACAGATTTAAATACTGGCAAATAAACTCCCTGCCTGCTAGTGCTCTAGAGTTAGTCCCATTTGCTCAACTATTCTTTATTTCCTTCATCAACCTACTCTTGTATCCCCCAACTTTCATATAGGTCTATTGATATGTGCCCAGTTACCTGACTTGCAAGGGTTTCCTTTTAATTTGATTTTAAACTTTCTGTGCACTGTATAACCCATAAACAACTTTATGTTGGAAGGAGGACCAGGCTAGATCAGAAAATGGTTGTTTGCTAGATTAGTGGGCTACACCCCACCATACCCCCTGGTTTACAAAAGGTGATCCACATGGTAGTAAAGGGACTCTTGTCCCTCTACCCTAAAATGGGACACAAATAAAATACACGTCCCTTGGCTGATTAATGACCAGTTTAAATTCATATCATAAAGTTTTATTAATGTGATCTGCAGGATGTATTTAGACTGGTCACTTATGTGATTACTCCCATGTATTCCAGGGGCATAGTTTTATTCAGCAATTATCAGCCATTTTATCCTGCAAGGCAGACAAATGTGTAGATGTACAGATGTGACACCAAAGATTTCTATTTTTGGAAAACCTCATTGATGGTTACAGTTTCTAGTGCCGTTTTGTACAAACATTTTCAGTATTTCACAGCTAGTTTGCACATGTAGCATGTTGGACCATTTTAAAAGAAAGTAGCACCCCGTAAGCTTACGAGTAGTTGACTGTACAGCTTCCAGGAGCACATTCTTTCAAGAACATTTTGGAAATATGTGAGACCAAGAAAAATAAAAGTAAGGAAAATTGTATTCATCTGCATCAGGACCCACTGCCACCCCCTTCCTTTTATTTGGAAGAAACACTGTGATTTATGTGATACATTTGTTGCTAATAGTGCTCTATGGCTGGTCAGCTGGATCAACCTTCCTGGCACCAGGTTCTCTAGTCTGTGAGTCATTTCTGTGATGTAGCATCTGCTGTTTTACAGAAATGGAACATGCCATTGTTGTATCAGCACTTTCATAATGAATAGTTAAAAAAAAATATGGAAACGGAGAAGAGTATTTATAGAAATAATTTTCTCTGAATTTAAAAGTTACTGGATCGGTTGTTTTTGCCTTGCGGCCAATGGAGGGTTGTTCCCTTCTGTTGCTTAACTCTAAATTTGGAGGAGGTGATGGTATAGAGATGTAGCATTCTCAGGCATTCAGAGTATGGTTCTCAGTAGTTCAGTATCAGGAAATCATCAAAAGCAGCAAAACACCCTCAAACAATGACATTTGCATGATATATTACCGTAAATAAAACTGTGTAGTGAAGTAGGTGCAAGATAAAAAATATATTATAATTCTACATAGCAGATACAGCACTCCATTGAATGTTTGGCCCTCATTACGACCTCTTTCAAGGTCTTTGTATAATCCAAAAAAATGGGAGATTTTCAGACCATTTTTGGGGGGGCTTGCTTTTATTGCAGTGTAATCAGATATAAGGAAGTTATGACATTAGTGTCAAATTCTATAAAAAAAAATGTTCAAATGCTCAATGTTTCCAGGTGATTATTTGGACAAAAAACCTGGGGGGTGGGAGTTTATACTGACCAGTCATGCAGTGGGTTGGTCAAGAAAAGCAGGATTCCCTTTTTTACTGTGTTGCTTTCAGAATCCCTCCTGATTGTTGCAGGACTACAGCTCCCATCATTCAGTATGCTCATAAAACATATTATTTTGGAGTAAGATGGGTTTTTTAAGTATTTAAATAACAGACTTCAGGTTTACATCTGCTTCAAGACTTTGGGAGTCTTTCCTACAAAAATATTGCTGGATTTCATCTCCCAGCATACTCCAAAATGTTACCAAAGGTTAAAGCATGCTGGTATCTATAGTAAGAAAATCATCCAATCAGAATTCTTCCACCTCAATGTGTTTGCTGCATGAATCGTATTTATCTAGCATCAATGCAGTATTACACTGTATATGTCCCTATGATGCATGATCAAAGACAAAAATAGGTATGGGTCCTGCTATCCAGAATGCTTTCTGTAATTTGTGTCTTCATACCCTAAGTCTACTAGAACATCATGTCAACATTAAATAACCCAATAGGCTGGTTCTGCTTCCATTAAAAATTAATTATATCTCAGTTTGGATCAAGTACAAGGTACTGCTCTATTGCTACAGAGAAAAAGGAAATTGTATTTCAAAATTTGGATAAAATGGAGTCTTTAGGAGACAGCCTTTCCGTAGTTTGGAACTTTCTGGGTAACTGGTTTCTGGATAATATCTCAAACCTGTACTAGCAAGTCTAGATAGCAGCAAGATGTTATTGGTAAGTCGAATTCTGATTGGAACATCCTGTTGCAATTTAACTGTTGCCCACCTACTTTTGAGAGCTGTGAAATGCAATTGATGGTCTGCTGGTTTGTTGTGAGCCCCACAACAAAGTTAAAGGAATTAGCAATACCATGCAAGAATAAAACTAAAATCATACTGTATGAAACACATCTGCTCTTTTGATATGGCTACAATTAGTTCTTCATCATCCCTTCAGTTGGAACTAGATCTACACAAGAAACCAGAAATACATTACCAAAAATAGCTTCTTAAGCTTTCATTAATTTCAGTTTATTCTAAAAGAGATTAATGACAAAAATAAAAAGTGGGCCAAAGTGGAATTGAAAGTATTTGATAGCATGGGAACCTGCAGGCATGTTTGTTTAGTGCTGATATTTCAATTATATTTGGGAACCATATGAAGATTATAAATTGTAAAAGGCATCCTTGAATTTATGCAAAATCCTTGACATACATTGCAAACATTCTAAAATCAGCTTAATGTGTCCATGGCCTGTACTATGCAGGGGTTTTGAAAAATGTTCTAATCAGAGTTGCTGGATTTATTTGAACAATGTTGCAGTCTTGGTAACACATTCAAAAACGAGTTAACTTGTTCAGTAAAGTGTAATGGCTTAAGGAGCAATATACACCTATATTCAGCATGAACCAATGAAATAGAGCTTGTAGTGAAATGCTTTTTTTTGTGTCCTGTATTAAAACTAAATGAGCATATTTTAAAGCTCCATCATAAAGGTGTCCAAACCATAGCACTAAGCATTATCAAAACGAAAGTGTTTACTCATGCCTGCAAATAATATGTACTGTTGTGCATGATTGTGCTTTTCACGTATTCTTGTGTGTAAAACAAGAACGTGTCAGTGCAATATACTTGTTATAGAAGGAAAATACTTTTTCGGGTTAAATTATTGAAAATTTTACAATTTCCATTTGTTCCACTTCCTGCTGCCCCCTTCCTCCTGTGCAGGGAAGCCAGTGACTAAGAACACTGCACTATAGGACAGGAACCTATCAGCAGCTAGGCTGACCTGATCGGGAACTGAAGCCTGTCTTGTTTGGGTTTTCACCTATTCTACATGTCTCTTTTAAACTAGCAACTTGTGTACCAAATAAAACTTTCATGCTGTCTTCAATGGTTGCATCATTATTTATTGGCCACGTTTTGAAAATGTAGTCACCAATGTACCATGTCAAGCATTGCAGTGTTATTGGCTCATGGGAATGGAACTATATAATGGTATGGTGGCCATACAGTATATGGCCCCTCATTTGACTTTTGTTGGTTGAATAATGTACAAGATTGACCCTTGTATGGACATCCCTCTGTCGTGTGCTTGCATTTGGAAGTTTATAAGGCAACTAACAGGTTATGCTCTTCACCTTATCAGCAATGATAAAATCGCACAGGAGGCTGCAGATATTATAACTATTTTCTTCATTTTCTTGATGTTCTATGATCTAGTCAACTTGGTGCTTTGGAATATGACTTTTTTAAACCTGCCTGAAGCCAACTAATATACATAGTAAATAGATATCTGGATCTCCTGGCAAACATATACATATCAATAATCATATTGAACTACTTGAAATTTTAAATATTCAATTTTACCTTCTCATGTCTTTCTACAGCAACTCAGGGGCCACCAAGGCTGTTCTAAATTGTTCTAAACTGTTCTAAGTTGATATATTTCTGTTTTTTGTTCCTGCTGGAGAAGAATTGCTTAGTTTCATTAAAGGCAGCTGTTAAACTTGATACAGCAGTTGCTAATATTCCACAGATGCTGCTGGGAAATGTATCCACCAATATAGCAGTTCAGAATTTGCACCTGATTGCTGAGAAGTGAGATTGAAACCCCAAATATAGGAATATTACATTTTAAACTTCAATTTTGGAGAAATGGCACCGAAAATAAGGAAAACTATTGAAAAGTTATGGAAGCACCACAACCCTATTAATGGCTGGAAATCTCAGCATAATAATAAAATTTAGAGCAATTCCGACTGTGTGTGACTGATTTATTTAGCATCACAAAAGAAATAGGAAATCTTACATTTATAACGTAAATTTGGACCTCTAAAACTTCATTTAATTTTCCTGTTACATTATTAACATCATATAATGCTACTAAATTTGAGAATAAGGTTACTCCATGGGCAGGGGTAATATATATCTCAATCCACCTGACACCCACCCAAAGATATCCAACCTGTGACTTGTCAGCTGAGAATTTTAATATTTTTATTTAGCAACAGACGGAGGAATGCAGGTTGAACATTCCTACGCTACTAACTCCATGCATTCTCACCCACCACCTACGTTATCTGTTACTTCTCTAGAAACATAACATAGTACTTTTATGCTTACAAATATATTAAAAGCAAATGTCACATTAATATAGCAATTATTTTCACTTATGCATCATGTCAAATGTAATGTTCTGTAAAATAGTTTAATATGCTTAATTAATATAACTAATGTAGAGCAACGGGAAATATGTCTCATGCATAGCTTTCTGTTTCTTTAGCATACAGTAACCTTGCACGTAACAGTCATGAGTTTTACTGATGCATGTTTTGTTTGTATGTATATGTTGTTCATGGTTTTATTTGTAGGATGCTAGTCCTAGTATTTGGAACCTTCACAAAAGGGTAAAAGTTATTTTAAGTTCATCGTTTTTGTTTCTTTTTTCATTAGTATAGTTTTTTTAGATCCATCAATTTATAAAATAATAAGAAATAGGTATGGGTATATATATATATATATATATATATATATATATATAATATCATGTAAAGCAAGGCAAGGATATGGTGAAAAAGAGAAAAAGTTTATTGTCATTCCAACATTTTGGTCTGCCTTGAGACCTTTATCAAGGTTTTGACAAAGGTCTCAAAACAGACTTAAACGTTGGAATAACAAATAAACTTTTTTCTCTTTTTCACCATATGTTAAGTCCTGTGAGTGCCTTGCTTTACATAATATTCTATATGACTTTTCTGCAGTATGCAACAAGGCTTTTTCTCCAGTAGGTGAGTGCAGCTATTTCTTATAAGCATTCATTCAGCATATTATTTTAGATATACTCTTAGTTCCCCTTATCTAGTGCCTGGTGCAGATGAAGAAAGGTAACACTTTAAGGCTGGGGACAGACAGGGAGATTCGGGGAGATTCTGTCGCCTGGCGTTTTTTAGCAGGCGACAATCTCCCCGAATTACCTTCTCCCTGTCTGTCCCTACCCTAAACATACAATAATAGTAGAATGAAGTTGTGCTGTGTGTCAATGTTCGTGGTGGTTCTACTTTTTAGAAGGGCCTGAGGGAATGAAAAGGCTGAAGAAACTTTATTTCTTGTAGGCCATTTTAGATGTCACATTTTATGAATAATACTGCAGCACCCTATAAACTAGCATCCCTTCTTGTTCAGATAAGTGTTTTGAACAGCACTTTGTCCATAGAGGTTATTAACTCTTACCCCTAATACATGAGAAAAATTCTTATACAGTAGAGAAAAAAAATGCTTATAAGCAACTAAATTGCACAATAAGGGAAAGTAATACAAAAATATTAGTATGGTGGCACTTTAAGACCAAAAAAAGGTTTCCAGAGTCTATGGATTGTTCTGCAATTATCATTTTTGTAGTTTGTGATTAGAAAGACAATCCAGCGGTCTAGTGAGGTATTAATTCTGTTCTACAAGCTTTCATGGCTCCAAACGTCTCTCCTTCATATCATTATGTAAACGAAGCCCTTGGCTCAAGCTGTGAGAGAATATGTTTAAATGATTAATATAAAAATGAGGCACTTCTCAATTCTTGTGTCTTATCCAGTTGTGCAGTGATTAAAAACAATTTTTCTTAGCTATCGATATCCTAAAACTGAGGCACTGTAACAAATTCAGGAAAGTGAGAGGTTTATGGCATTAAAGCTCAGCACAAATCAGTAGACAAAATGTCTTCCTTGTTCATAAACATGGAAATACTATCTTGTAATTAAGGAATTGCCATCAAATGCATAGATGCTTGCACAAACCTCTTGCTTGTCCAAGGGGCTGCTGAATTTTTATAAATAAAAACAAGACAAATGATTGTTGGTAGTGTTTGTGTTTCTGTCAGGGAAGACGGAATCCCATAGGGATTCAGGAATTACTACCCGGTTTCATTAAATTATAATTTAGGATTTAAAAAAAAATAATAATATTATGGATCAAAAATTTTTTCAGGATTAGGGCAAATCATAGCACTTATTGTGAAAGCCAAACCCTAGTGATGCCATAAAACCTGGGTCGGACTGGCCTAGTGGGAAACCAGGAAAAAACCCGGTGGGCCCCCCGCCAGGCCAGACCCCCTGTCCCGATATGGCTGTAAAAAATGAATTGTGGCGCAGCACTGTGCAGCTCTGTGCGCATGCACTCGTGCGTTGAATGGCTCCATTTGTGCATGCGTTGTCAGGTCAATATGGCTCCTACAGTGTCTTAGTAAGGGAGCCAGGTGGTCAGGAGGGGGGGCCCTAGACAGCAGTCCCGGTGGGCCCCGCCCCTCCAGTCCGACCCTGCATAAAATTTGGCACAAATGAATGTAACGAATTTGCAAACTAGGGTTTACATTTGATATTTGTGTGATTTGCTAAATCTTTTGTGAATTTGGTGTCTGACTTCAGAAAAAAGGGTAAGCACTTGAACATTTGTTATAAAAGCATCTTATACAAAACCTTGCATGTTTTGTGCTCAATGCATTTTGTCATAAGTGAGCATGTTTTTTCCAAAAGAACCCTTTAAAAATTATTTTACCCAGACCAAGCCATTGGATCATAATAAATCTGGCCTTATATTTGTTGTACTTGTCTACATGCAGGAAAATCGACATAATGTTCAATTGTGCTTAGCAGATAGAAGAGACTTCACTTATAATATACCTATCTGATACTGAAAATAATCTTTTCTCTCAAAAATCCAAATCACATTGCTACTTTTATTAGTCAAAAATACTCTTGGCATGACTTCACTGCCATCATAAACACACACACACAAGTTTGTGCAAAACAATAATTGAAGTTCTATGTATTTTTTCACTGGAATCTCACACCTCCCTTCTAGTCATTCATGCATGTGCTAAGAATGCAAAAATATTTGCTTGGTCTGATAAAGGTATACCTGAAAGTAATATGCTGAAAGGTCATCACACCTAAATGCAAACCTCAGTTTAACTCACTAATTACTTCTACAATGCGACTAAACGCAGGCCTTTAGAATAAAAGACAGTCAAGTGTTGCTTAAAGCTGGCCATGCATAAGCAGATTTAAGATTTTGGCCAGTTCAGACTAAGGGCCAGATTCAATTCAGTGACAAATGTTATCTTGTGTTTTATCACATGAAAAGTCGTGGACAAAATTCAATTTCTCCAAATTTAGTTCCAGGTTTTTTTCCACTTCTGTAGAGTTTACACGTGAAAATCAGCCTTTATATTGGTCAAGTAAAACAGCACTGCTTATAATCAACTAACAAGGTCATCCAATGAGTGGAGTTTTTTCGACCAGATTAAGAACTCCCAAATCATGCGCCCATTGTTATTTTTGTGTCTTAAGCTCCCCATAGACGCAACGATATTTCCCTGCCGAACGACCGATCTTAGGGAAGTCCGACCAATCTGTCAAATTATCGTGCGGTTAGTGGGATACAAACGATCGTTCGTCTTACGATTTTTCGTCCGACATTGGTCTGATGATTGATCGGCCAGGTTAGAAAATCTTTATCGGTCCCCACGCAATCTACCTATGTTTGCAGGGCAAAGCAGGCTGTGATCCTTCAGTTTTGCTGCCAATATCGCCTGAAATGGTCTTTTTAGTTGATGGACACATCAGGCATTTAAACGATCGTTTTGAGACAATCATGGTCTCACGATAACTATTGGATCTTTCAAAAATCTTCACGTCTATGGCCAGCTTTACTTGTAAATCTTGCTCCCATATAGTAGTAGTAGTTATATGATACAAGTAACATAACTAAGCAACTGATGACATTTCTCTACATATATTCCAGGTTATGCATGGTTCTTGTGTATTATATAAATATAAACTGATAAATAACAATGTTTTGTGCAGTAGCATGTTGTAAAATATGTTTACTCCTATTTACATGTAAAATGATATTTTACTTAAAGGGATACTGTCATGGGAAAAATGTTTTTTTGCATCAGTTAATAGTGCTGCTCCAGCAGAATTCTGCACTGAATCTATTTCTCAAAAGAGCAACAGATTTTTCTATAATTCATTTTGAAATCTGACATGAGGCTAGACATAGTCAATTTCCCAGCTGCCCCAAGTCATGTGACTTGTGCTCTGATAAACTTCAATCACTCTTTACTTCTGTACTGCAAGTTGGAGTGATATTACCCCCCCCCCAGAAGCCTAGCAAAAGAACAATAGAAGGAAACCAGATAGCAGCTCCCTAACACAAGATAACAGCTGCCGGGTAGATCTAAGAACAGCACTCAATATTAACTGATGAGTTTTGAAAAAAACATGTTTTCCCATGACAGTATCCCTTTAATAACATAATAAACTGCATTTTTTTGGCTGAGCAACTGTGCCCAGATTTTACTGCCAACTTTCTCCAAGTTAATGGCCTTAACCTGATAACTCCTCTCATATGCATATTATAAAAAGATACCACATTATAAATGACTTCCTTCGACCCAACATTTGTAAACACTGCTACATTTTTGTCTTCTTAATTTGATTTCTTGAAAATATTGCATTACAATAAATTATTCAGGCCAAGTGGCTTTTCATCTTCAGAGATGTACATTCAAGTGATCTTTCAACAACTATTTATTTAATACCCAACCAGAAATCTCCTGAAAGCCTACCCATATAGCCCTGGGGCATATTTCTCAAATAAAAGCTCTGGATCTTTGTATACCTAAAAATGTCCATAATAAAGGTACAAATCAACTCAGGATCCTAGTGTTTTGTGACTGTTTACCTTTACTTCATAAAAAATAATAAAAAAGATACAGGAAAAATCACCCGCCTGTTGTAACTAAGAAAAAATTAATAAAACAACAAATTTAATTTATCTTTCACCAATGCAAAATGTTCAGTTTGATCATATTTTCTGTTCAAATTAAACACGTTCTAGATGTACTGGACAGTTTAATAGGACTCAGCAGGAAAAAAAAAGATTTAGCTGTCTGTTTCAGCCTCACCTAGAAGATAGTGTCTCATCATCTGCATCATTTGCATACAAATTTATAGACTGTTCCTGATAAAGGTTAAAATAGATAAATGAGCATGTTTTGCAACATTCCATCCCTGCTCACCAGTAAATGACTTGGTGTATTTGTGATCTCAATCGTAGAATTAATAAATGGAATTAGAGACAGCATTTAGGTTACCTGTATTTCTGGTAATTGTACCCAATACCTTCCCAAAACAATCTTTTCAATGTTATGATTTAGAGCTGACATTGTTCTCATTAATTATCCATTGACCTCAATGTGTGCGATGCAGACAGTATGTTAAAGTGTTTTTTTAACATATATCCAGTTCCTGCACCTTTAGTAGTGATGTAAGGGCTGGTGAGTTTAACATGGCTTTGTCGGCTGAACTTTGCTGATCTACATTGGGTCCAGGGTGGGTGCAGGATAGATTGAACTAACATGAAGCACTAAAAGGCTAACATCTGTGGTACCATCAAAGAGTCTGGGATGGTCATGGGTGCAGCCTTGGACTGGGGGTCCGTGCCCACGCCATTCAAGCTCCCTGTCCAAGTTGTTGAGGACCCCCATTTGCTGACAGCATACTCTGTCTCTGCCCCCCTCATTATATACCTGCAATTATTTGTCTGCAGGCATGACTGCAAAGTCTCAGATGAGGAGCTGGTCTGTGTTGGTGTGACCCACAATGGCTGAGGCCCACCAGGTCTTTTCCAGCATCCCACCAGCCCAGTCAGACCCTGCATGCGTCACTTCCATCACTCCTCTTGTTCAATGTTAAAGTACTATGTTTACATCTGATTCTTGTACTTCAAGTATGCTGCCCATAATGACATAACCTACAGTGAAAACCTTAGGGGGGGCCACCATCAGGGGGGACAAGTGTCCTGGGCCCAGGCAAGAAGGGGGGCCAGGCAGTGCTGCACTTCTCCAAGAGCTGGGCCCCCCTTCCGAGCACCGCAAAAAAGCCGTCCTGCTGCTTCTATGCTGAATGCGGAAGTGCCGAAGACAGTCGAAATCCTGAAGCGACGGAAAGACCCGAAGTCACGAAGGAGCCAACACTGGAACTCTGAAGCGGTGAAAATACCCGATGTCACGAAAACAGCTATAATGGAAGTCCTGAAGCCGTGAGTTCAATCCTACTGACACCAATGTGGAGTTTTTTTTTGTTTTTTAATCCCCTGGCCACCAATGTTTAATTTTAATACCTTATTTCCCCCTGCTACCAATTAAAAATAAAAATTATGGGGCCCCGATTTTTTTTAACTTGTAAGGGGGGCCCTGCCACCAATGATTTTTTTTTTTTAAATTCTGGGGCCCCAATTTTTTTTTAACTTGTAAGGGGGGGCCCTGGCGCAAAAGTTTTTTTTTTTTTTTTTTTAAATATCCTTTGGGGCCCCAACTTATATGTGTTTGGGGGGGTTACTTTTTTAGCCCTGAAAAATTTGTTATGCGGGGACCTGTGATTTCTAATGGCAGTCCTAAAGGAGACTCTGTTTGGCAGCCTCCTGTAAGCTGCCAGTCCACACAGGGGCTGCCAAATAGCAAGTCATGAACCTTATTTGGTACCTTCTAGGAACTCTTTGCATGCTTGTGTTGCTCCCAACTCTTTTTACAATTGTATGTGGCTCATGGGTAAAAAAAAAAGGTTGGGGACTCATACCCTAGATGTAGTAGAATTCAAGGATGCCCAGGTATAGGAGATGTTTAGTTATGTGTGTAATATAAGTGACGGAGCAAAGTAAATCTTGCACCTCTGGTATTTCGAACTCGGTAAAAAGAGTAAATAGTTAAAGGTAGGAGAAATTGTAGAAATGAAGTAAGCGCATAGTCACACCAACCATACTATATGAGCATATATTCCTTTCTTCATGGACTTTTGATTTTATTCTAATTGATAATAGCTGGTCTTATTTGGTTGAAGCCCAGGAACATTAATGAAGCATTTTGCTGAGTCGTGATATCAATTCCACATGGGGATTGATCTTGGGAGAAGTTGACAAATCGCCTTGCGAGACATACACATTTAGGGGCAGATTTACTAAGGGCCGAATTTTAGAAGAAAAAAAACTTGGACCCTCAAATTTTTTTAAAAGGCTTTTTATATAATAGGTGCATTTTTGATCAAATAAAAAAATTGTTCGAATTGTTCGATTGAATCGAATGATTTGAACGATTCTCTGCAAATCCTTCAAATTCTTCGAACTTAGAAAAATTTTCAGGACAGGTTCTATGAGGTCCCCCATAGGCTAAAATGCTTTAAGCTGGCGAACAGTCAAAGTCAAATGAATTTTAAATTTTGGAGTATTCAATAGTCCAAGTAACCCAAAACTACTTTGAAATTCGAATTAAATGTGCCCCTAAAGCTGGCCGTAGACTTAAAGATTTTTGAAAGATCCAATGGTTATCGTGAGACCACGATTGCCTCAAAACGATCGTTTAAATGTCCGATGTGTCCATCAACTAAAAAGACCATTTCAGGAGATATTGCCAGCAAAACTGAAGGATCGCAGCCTGCTTGCCCTGCAAACATAGGTAGATTGCATGGGGACCGATAAAGATTTTCCAACCTGGCCGATCAATCTTCAGACCAATGTCGGACGAAAAATCATAAGATGTACGATCATTTGTATCCCACTAAACGCACGATATTTTGACAGATTGGTCAGACTTCGCTAAGATCGGTCGTTTGGCAGGGAAAGATCGTTGCGTCTATGGGGAGCTTAAGTGTTACAGCTATAAATGGCAAATTCGTTAGGGTTTTACTGTTGTCCTAAGTGAAAATGAGGACAGTTGATGGAGGGCTGGATATTTGTGTCAATTAGCATGAATATAGGTGAAAAGGAAAAGGTGTGTGATACCTGTGTGTACTATTTTGGAGGAAGTGATTAACAAAATCTCACTAACAACTGACTACAGAAAGTAGCAGAGAGGTGTGGGACACCTGTATGTGTATTGAAAAACAAAGAATGGCAGTTGATTGCTGAAAATAGCAGCAAGGTGTGTCATGCCTCGGTGTGTTTTAGGAGGAAACAGAGGAAGTAGCCAATTAATTACAGAAAACAGCAAAATTATGTGCACCTTTGAGTTAATAAAAGAGTAAAATAAAGATTTTTTGTTTTTCTTTGATAAACCAAATTTCTTGAGCTTTACTAAACCGAGGAAGGCTCACAGCCCACAACCCAGCACAAATGATTCCATTACGCCATTAAAACAGTCCATAAACACAGTGCATACAATAAGACAAAATGAAGAGGTGACTTTCAAGGGTTTCTGTTTTTCTTTCTAAATCTCAAGTGACTCTGGGAAGCCTTTATTGCAAAACAATGTGTTTATTTGGCTAGAAATTCTTTCAGTTAGGTACCACGCAGACATTTACACTTTTTGTCGGCACTGAGAGGGCAGTATTCCTCTCTCTAATCATATTGATACTGATGGCTTGCTGTCCTTATCAAAACATCTGATTGGTACATTAAATAGAGATTGGGCATAAACAACTCCAACTGTGCCGTGTGCGACTGTGTTCTGCAATGATTTTTATGTTTTATATATATATATATATATATACATCAACATGTGGGATTAAGGGCCTGGGAATATGAGATTCTAATTATTATTTTTGCCCAAGGGCACGTATGATGATCACAAGAGGTATCACAGCTACTAGTCTTTGCTTCAAGTAAGCTGCTGTACACTTTTCTGGAAAGCATTCTTGGCAACTCTTCTTTATGGGTGAAACAAAAACCTTTGTCTGATTTAGAATGCTAAAATAATTCATAAAGACTGTCTTGAAACTAAAGATTTAAATTAAGAATTAGACCTTGTTTTGAGGTGCTTGAAAGAATCTGCTAGAGGCCCAATCAGAAATATTTGGGTTCCATGCAGCTAAATAGTTGGGCCTAACATCTGAATTTGTGTCCACTTTGTAACTCAAAATTGGCGACACTCAAGTGTACTGTCTTTATGTGGAGATGCATTAAAGGGGTGGTTCACCTTCATGTTAACTTTTAGTATGTTATAGAATGGACAATTCTAAGCAACTTTTCAATTGGTCTTCATTATTTATTTTTTATAGTTTACTAATTATTTGCCTTCTTCTCCTGATTTTTTCTAGCTTTCAAAAGGGGGTCACTGACACCCTGTAAAATCAATCCTCTCTAAAGCTACACATTTATTGTTATTGCTACTTTTTATTACTCATCTTTCTGATCCAACCCTCCCTTATTCCATATTCTCATTCAAATAAATGCATGGTTGCTAGGGTCATTTGTACCCTAGCAACCAGATTGCTGACACTGCAAAATGGAGAGCTGCTGCATAAAAAGCTAAACAACTCAAAAACCACAAATTATAAAAAATGAAAACCAATTGCAAATTGTCTCAGAATATTGCTTCCCACACCATACTAAAAGTTAACTCAAAGGTGAACAACAACCTTTAAGGAACGTGAGTTCATAGAAATATATTTTGAATATGGAAATACACATGGATAAATTACATGAATCATGAGTAAGGCTAACCCATAGGCTGTGCAGGGAATGTGCTGAACATAGCAGTTACCAGCTAATTCAATCACCTTAAAATGAGTTGGTTCTCCAATAGATCACCCAAAATATTTGATGCATTAGGTGCTGGCATTTACCCAGTAGCAGTATGTAGCAATGCTTTCTGGGGACTTGATGCAGTCTGGTCTCCTTAAGACAAATCACTAGTTGCAGGTCTTTGCTCCAAGTCTGTTGAAAAACTTGTAAAACCCCTGCTTGTAAGATCATTGCTTACATGGATGGTTTAAGATGGCCACAAATAGGCCATAAAGTCAGGAACCAGCAATCACGCCAACAGGTACAATTTACATAGGTTAATTCATATATGACTCCCATTGATGTCCAACTACAGTAATTCCTCTGTGGCAATTGGTCTAGCATTGTTTTTTCCTAATTTAAATGTAAGACACCAAATTGCATTATCATGTTTATCACACATATTATGTTTATGTTATATTAATAAAAAAATATAGATGAAGTTTCATATTAGACATCTTGTGACAATGATGATCTTTATTATGATGATAATCATCAACAAAAAGAGTTTGACCCAGTCCAGTAAAACAGGAACTATAAATAATCAATAGTTTGTTTCCCTCTGACTGCATAAGCCTTATTACAATACAGTCTGTCCTATTTCCCATTCTGATAACCATTATAATGACAAACCAGGTCCAGTTGAAGGTGATTTACCACCGTAGGCAATCCATTAGATCTATTCATGGAATAGCTTATGTCTATACCCAATGATGTGCTAATGTCAGGTTCTGTGAATTCAGCAGTCTGGTTGTTTCTGCCATTGATGTGTAAATTTGTTAATTTTAATTGTTATTCATGTGACAAACACAGTAGGGGTCATTTAGAGAGACCCTAGATGCAAGTGTAAGAGCACTTCTAAAAGAACTTGTATCACTAATCTGGTTGCTCTCTTCATTCATGGAGTGAAGCAGGTCTTTGTGCCACATTTTTTAGCTTAGAAATCTGCAGCAATTTCCTAAAGTATAAAGCTGGCCATAGACGTAAAGATTTTTGAAAGATCCAATGGTTATCGTGAGACCACGATTGTCTCAAAATAATGGTGTCCATCAACTAAAAATGCCATTTCAGGCGATATTTCCAGCAAAACTGAAGGATCGCAGCCTGCTTGTCCTGCAAACATAGTTAGATTGCATGGGGACCAATAAAGATCAATCTTCAGACAGATGTCGGACGAAAAATTGTAATATGTACGAACATTTGTATCCCACTAACCACACAATAATTTGACAGATTGGTCGGACTTCGCTAAGATCTGTCATTCGGCAGGGATAGATTGCTGCGTCTATGGGGAGATTAAGGCAGGGCCTTCAAAAAACAAGAGCATGAAGTAGATATTTTCTGCTCTATAGTGTATTAAAGAATGTCATTGAAAATTGAGGCCTTTAGTTTTCTTTTTTAATGTTCCTCTCTTCCAATGAAATATGCCATTGTATTTTTACAAGCTCAACCCACAGCTTTAAATAACCCCACCCCATTTAAGCTTTAAGCAGTATATGTGAGTCTAGTCCACTGCATAAGTATGTTCTATTCTGGTCCAGGCCCAGACTGGCAATCTGTGGGTTGTGGCAAATGCTAGAGGGGCTGATATAATGTGCCATAGTGGGCTGGTGGGGGCTGTTTGGGCCTCTGTTTTGCCTGATTGGGCCTCTGTATACATGAAATGTCCAATCGTATTTTGAGTCTCAGTCCTGGCCTGTTCTGGTCCACTGCTTGAATTAAGAAAGCTCTATTACTCAATGTGCAGTCTTAATGCATGAGTTAATGTAAGGACTCACCCTGGTGGTCCAGTAGTTTACCAGTTGGCATGCGGTGCATGTGTCTTTTTCCCTCCATTGCTGGTTTCCCTATGGTACATATGGAGCGTGATGACGTCATCGAGCTTGGTGTGAAAATGGAACGGTATGTAAGGGGATTCAGTGCTCCTGTTGTTAGGTTCTATTAGTAGAGTTCCTGGGTGTTTAATTTTTGTAATTCTGACTACTCTGATCACTCTAATCCTGATCCCGGCCGGTCTGACGATTCTGCACTGCTTGTGCTGGCCGGCCTGCCTGTTCCACTCTTTGGTGACTGGTGATGTTCTTCTATCCAGTATCCTTAGTGAGACGATTGTGCCCCTTTGCTCGTCCAGAGCATTTTTTCTCTCTCAAATAAGACCTGGCAGCATCCAGTTAGCCGAGGGCTCCTCCCGAGGTGAAAAGTGGCTATTATAGGCAGAAGTGAGAGCCACGACCAGGGAGGGGAAACAGGACTTAATTATCCAGTGTCTGCATTCCCTCTACGACAGGCTGGATGCAGTTCAGCAAGCCTTAGCTGCTGTTCTTGAGGGGTTTGCCCAGTCTGCTACTCTGGGTAATAGTTTTGTCCCATGACCAGAAAAATCCCCTTTCCAGATTTTAGTGGGGATAGGAGTAATTTTTTTTGTCTTTGAAGAAGCCTGTAAGCTTTATCTTAGCTTTTTCCCTCACAACTTCCCTACTGGTGAGGATGAAGTAAGGTTTGTTGTGACCTTACTACAAGGTGACCCACAAGTCTGGGCACTAAGATTACCCCCTCTGATCCTGCCCATCTATCCCTAGAGGCATTTTTTACTACTATGACAATGCTATACGATAACTGATCAATTCCGTGATTCGTAAAATCCGCTAAGGGAAAAGAGTAATTGAAGAGTACTGTACGGAATTCCGCCACTGGTCAGTTGAGATGGGGTGGAATGATACAACTCTTCGTAGCCCAATTCCGGATGGGGCTTTCTTGCTCTGTCAAAGACAGCCTGGTTAATTACCCTGGGGAGTGCAAAAATTAATGTCTAGCTTCCACTCTAATAGTGGCAGTTGCTTCCCTAGAGAAACTCCCTTCTGTTGAGCTTTGCTCTAAATCTCATTCTGCGGTATGTAGTTCCCTATGGGCAGTTACATCCGCTCAGAAAAAAACAGCCAATCAGACCTATAGGGAGATATCCAAATATCAGGTTGGGGCTTGGTTTGGTTCAGTCCCGGCATCCCTATGGCGCACATGGCACTCACTTCCAGGTTTTTCACACTGGCGTGATGACATCATTGTGCTTGGTGTAAAATTCAGTGCTCTGAGTAGGTGCCTGTTGTTAGGTTCTATTAATAGAATTCCTGGGTGTTTAATCTTTGTGATTCCTGATTGATCTTCTGTTACTGACCCTTGCTTGCCTTTTTGACTACTCTGATCTCTCTAATCCTGATTCCAGCCTGTCTGATGTTTCTGCTCTGCTTGTGCTGGCCCAGCCTGCCTGTTCCTTTCTGTATTGTCTGGTGGTATTCTTCTATCCAGTATCCTTGGTGAGATGATCGTGCCCCTTTGTTCGTCCAGAACCTATAGCTTTGCTCCTCTCTCAAATAAGACCTGGCGGCATCCAATTAGCCGAGGGCTCCTCCCGAGGTGAAAGGCAGCAGAAGTTAGAGCAGAGACCAGGGAGCTTATATAGGCAGAAGTGAGAGCTGAGACCAGGTAGATTAGCTAGGAAGAGAGTCGCACAAACACCATGTTTTTGCAGGTGGGGAGCTTACCCCTTTTATTTTTCACCACCCGTGCATCAACGTTTAGGGGGGGGTTCACCCTCCCTTCATCAGGACCGCAAAAACATGGTGTTTGTGTGACTCTCTTCCTATATTCCTTGTGTATGATTGATGTGTGCCAACTGCCTAATGAGTTCTGCACCACCAGGCAGGAACAACATAGGAAAGGAGAGGAGGTGCGGTATTTACAATTGTTGGTCAATCTCCTCTCTAAACATGACAGTGGGGTATTCCATCTGCTTGAGTTTAACATTTTCCAACCCTCCCCCTTTAAAACTGCCACTAGAATGTTCTAGTTCTTGTAATAAACATACTTTGATAGTGACAGTTCCTAAGCTACTGTTATAATTTAGTTTCCCCCACAAAGCATGCAAGCCATAATGGTCTAGGTAATAACCACCCGCCGATTAAAGCATTCCTCCTTCTTCTAATGTATAGAGCAGATCCAGTGTTATTACCACATCAAAACAGAAACTGCTAAGTTCCCATTTCTTTTTGATGCACCACATTGTAAACAGAGCAAAGGACAAACAGAATCCTGTTTAAACATCCCTAAAGAAAAACAAAAAGCCTTTTAGAAAAACATACACAGCCCTCAGATTTACGACTAGGATTTATTTATAGAACTCTGAAATATATTGTTGTAAGGATATTCATACCAATCTGCTAGGTCTCTCACTTCTAACCAGACTTGCTGTTTTTCTGGCTCGAAAGTCAATACACACCTCAGATTTTAAGATTTATTTTAATGAGAATCTAAACAAAATACAAGTAAGCAGATAAAAAACAAACTATCAACAATTTCACCTTGACTAAGACTTTTAAAATTGAAATAAAGTTAAGAATGAAACAAAGAACGATTAATTTGTATGCAGCAATACAAGAACTAGGTGAGTACATTGCTTTGCCGTGTGCTCTATTGGGGGGCATACTAGATATTCTGTATTTATTCACATATCAATCCTGTTCCATATCAGTTTAACTAACTATATAAGGTATATATAGATTTTCTCATTCTTTATAAGCATTGCTGCCGACATTTCTGTAGAAGTTTGGGTTGGATGCAATGGAAAGTGAATATGGATGCATCCCATTAAGGTGCTTGTATCAACAGGTGCTCCTGCACTTTCACATGGTTGCCAGTGCATCCATCCTTCCTCTTCTGATGAATAATGATCTGGTGGCAGCTCCAGGATTTCCTCAAGGTTGCTTCAGTATATACCCAATGAGTGATAGGCTGTTTTAAATGCGCTTTCCAGAACTGATGCAACCCCCACTTTGAAAATGCTAAAAGCAACTAGCACTAAATTTGCTAAATGCAAATTGTGACTGGGAGCAACTTATGCTGATGCAACCTAGAAAACAGCTGCAATTTAGTTGGGAGTTACATGGAAAACACTATATTATGAGTAAAAAACATGATAGCTACAGTTTTACTGTGATTTTACTGTGATTGGGCTCAATCACATGGGACATATTAATTGCCCCTAGAAAATAACCCACTGCTCCCAGTTATAGTGATAAAATGGACAGGAATCACTGTCACCTGACATGGGCTACAGAAGAAGGATCATATGTTGGGGGAACTACCACACAAATATGAAAATATTCAGCCAAACCCATCCCCCCTTTTTTAAAGAAATGTGCTCTACATGGTCATCTTTTTATGCTGCCCTGTCTTAAAGTTTCAAATGTTTTAAAATCACATGATATAAATGTTTCTGTCCCTGTTCTAAAGCCTTGGTTGGGTGCTGGGAGTTAGCCACAGATGGTGAGAAGAAATCCTATGGATTCAGTTATAAATGGTTATATATATATAACTGTAGTAGGAAACAGCCAGTTTATATTTCCCCAAAACTATATCTAAACACCCAATTTCATAAAGCCTAAAGTGTTGATAAAGAAGATGTCATGATTCCAGTGTTTGCACCTTTACACTTTTAATAAAACTTGACAGTTTCTCACCCTATTGTCATTTCTCCCTTAGTTGTCTCAAAATGAAGGCAATTTTTAGCATTACTCTTTACTGTCTGGTGTAAAACCACATGCACAAGGATACAGTGGTTAAGGGCTAAAGAACAAAAAAAAAACATATTACCAGAATGTACGTGCTAAGAGGAACAAAGAATACATGCTGTTAAATATGACAATGCTAAAGATACACAGTCTTGTATTGTGACAACTGAGGAAAAAGTTATTTTAGCAGTAGAGGCTACATGATCAAATACATTTGTAAATATTATAGTATTAGAGCAATTATTACAGCTTACTAAAAATATCCTTATATAATTTGGTATACTGTTTTCTTTAATACGCTATAATATATATTATTATAATACTTATGCACTTTGCACCCAGCCTTTCATGGAAGACAATTGAGCCAGGCTTCTGCTCTCCAAATTGCTGCCTCTTTTCGCCTGTATTTACTTGCACCTCTAATGCAACCCCCTAACTTGAATATAATTCAGAACTAAAAGTAAGGAGCCTTGGCATGCTCTGCCCTGTATGCTGATTTTTTTTTACCACCTCTTGCACTTGTGTGCCCTTTTTAATTAATATTTTGCTTATATTGTAAAGGACAGGGAAATGTATAATCACTTGGAGAAATTGCAGAGGATTAGCCCTAATCACACAGTGTAGCATTAAAGATATGAGACAACTAGCAAAGAGGAATTTATCATTTCTTCCTCTGCCATTTTGATGAGGTATCAGATATTAGCCACTCAGTAAAAAGATAGTTAAAAAGGGCACTGCATCAGGCTTCGTGGTGAGTTCACCTAAAAAAAAACCTTTGTAGTGTGAAAAGTGCAGATGGAAAAGGGGCAATTTTTTTCACCACAATGCAAGGTTTTTTCCAGATGGTCAGCATAATTGTGCCCAAGATCCAAGTTATGCCTACAGCAGATGAGCGTGATGCTCTCATATTAACACATTTTCAGAGCGGAAGAGGCAGGACAGACACATTGGAGCTCAGAAACGTGGACGTGTAAGGCGCGTGTTTCAAAACAAGAGCCTCTAATGAATATGTACACAGCCTGTCCCTTTTAACAAGATAAAGAGGAGTAACAGGCCCCTGGTGATTTAATTTGGACAATACAAGGCAGAAGCCAACAGATATTGTTAAAATAATGACAGTCATGGATCCAGCAGCATTACAGTGGATCTAAAACATTAAATGGCTTGCTCACGAAGCAAGAGTAAGGCTCAAAGTTTAAGGGTTTTTTTTTTACCATGGAGTATTATTTTCAGAATTCTAACATACGTACTCAGCTGCAGGTCTTACCATGCTTAGGTGAAGAGTAGTTCAAGCAAATGTTGCCTGTTCAGTGTTAACTCCTATATGAGTAAGCAGCTACATTATCACTCCTTTAATCAGGACAGGGAAAGATTTGTGTGATCCGCTGCCACTTGTGAGCAGTCCCACATGTGCTTAAAGGGGACCCTGCCTCGACAGCTTAGCTTCATGTGTCTGTTAACAGTCATATCATTTGGCTACAGGGGCTAGCTGCAGTTATAAGAATATCATCTGAGAACTAAACAAAGACCTTATGGGAAGCAGGCGTATCATTGCTGATCTCATGGGAAAGGTGCTTTAATGATAACTATGACATCATCCAGATCCCCCTAAAAAGATTTCCTTTTTAAGAATCGAATAAAGATAGAGGAAGGCTGATAAGCTGCTTTCTCACAGTGGTTATATGCTGTGAGAAAATGTGCTTTTTTGGGAGTTCTATAGCAGGAGCTTGTCTGAAAACACACCAATATATGCACCGTATTTGGTAAACTGTGAACAGTGTGTGTGTGTGTGTGAATTGCCCCAGCTCATTTCTGTAATTTGGTATATAAAACAAATATACATTTATATTACACCATTTATGAATATGTACAAAATGAAATGCACACTAAGCATGCCGGCACACTTTGCACTCTGGAAAACAATTATTTGTCAAATAAATCAAATTGTCTTGGGCATAGTGACTTTGCCTGAAAGAAAATGTGTAATAATGACTTAACATATACATGATTTATAGATCTTGATCATTTTCATACCATTAAGTAGAAAGGTCAGTTGCAGTTTACAAGAGAAACAGAAAAAAAGGAAGAAAGAAAGGCAGTGGTGCAGGTATTGAAAATACCACAATCATACCACATCTATATCAGATTTCTAAGGATGGTTTAATTTTCTAGTGCAGCTGTTTAGATCTGTTAAAGAAAAGCGCTTGTGGTCAAGACTCTGTCTGACCTTACCTCCACTAATTTGTGACAAGGATTTAGATGTATTATTCTGAGCTCAGAAATTGATGTGAATTTACACGCAAATATTAAAGTGCTTATATTTGTAGGAGTGCCGTTGCATTATTTATTATACTTTATTGACATATGTTATGCTTATGAAATTCACAAAGTAAATACATTGTTAACGTTATGTAGTTTTGTTTCTTTCCTTGTATATAAAATATGACATTTCTCAAGGGCTTTAGAAGTTGATTAGCTTGCGGGGGGTCAGGGAAAGATTTGATGCAGAGCACTACTGGGTTGTCCCCCAATAAAAATCAGAACCAAGGGGAATATTATGAAGATTTCAACACTCTTTTGAAAAAAAAGGTAAACAATTAAGGGGATATTAAGGGGCAGATTTATCAAGGGTTGAAGTGAAAAAAAATTCTAATTTGAATTTTCAAATTTGAATGTTCGAGTTTTTTTATTGAAATTCAACTAGGGATTAGTTAAAATTCAATTCCAGTTTTTTTTAATTAGATTAGATTTGTTTATTGTGTACTGGCCCTTTAAGAAAAGCGACCAATAAGCTGGTAGCATTTATCAGTCACCTGTTTAACAGTTGCTATGGTTACTGCCCCAGGCAAAAAATTTTTTTTATTACATATGGGGGTTAAAATTTGCAAATGAAAGGCCATACACTATGTTTATTTATATTACCAACCTTTATTCCTGATTCTAATAACACTAACATTTTAACAATTATTTCCCTACAGCAGAGGTACCCTAAAAGTATATTTTAAGGTGTTGACCACAAACTTCACGGGACAGATTTACTAACCGGCTAATTTTCGCCAGCTTCAGCTTCGCACCCCTCGCAACACTTCCCCAGACGCAAAATGCACTCAGACATCAATGGGCATCAAAATTATTTTGACACGCATCAATTTTGATGCCGTGACAATTTTTGAACATGCGCCTATTTTGTCCAAATGCATTAAAGTCAATGGGCATCAGAATAATTTTGATGTCCACGACTATTGTGACGTGTGCCCAAATGTTTTTGACATGGCGGATTTTTCAACTGTGAATTTTTTCCTTAGTTTTGCAAATTTATCTGCCGTCCGTGGTACCTGGCAAATTTATTCCCCCATCAGTACTGACCATTACTTAAAGGCACCAGGAGGATGTCTGCAGAAGATAATCTGGGGAGAAAGAAAAGTATGGGGGGAGGTAGACAACCAGTGGTTCTCAAGAGGTAAATTAGGATGACTGAATAGGAGTTGGAAGGGTGTAGATAGAACATATGAATCGAGATTGCATGGTCCACATATTAGGATAGTAAATAAAATTACCAACCAACTACGCAATATGTTGGCGCTATAGATATACATGTTAATAATAATAATAATAAATGATAATGGGTTTAATACTGGAAGTTTTTGACAGACATCTGTATTCATTTTATTCTGTTTATATAAATGAGTATCTGATCTCTGATCTGATGTAGGTGGTGTTCCAGTTGCAGGAACTAACTAAATAGGTGGGTACAAGAGAGTAAGTGAAAGGGCAGGGAGTGTGACAAAGTAATGCTACATATTGGATGGACTGGAACTGAAAAGGAGGCAGTAGAGTGTAAAAGTAATAAGAGATGATGCAGAGAACTATAATACCAACTAACTAGATATATTCTAACACTCAGTCCTTGAAACCTTTGACCGGCTTGTTTAGAAACAAAAATACCCCAAATGAGTTCATTTGCAAACCTTGATACATAAATAGCTCTGTACCTACACAGCAGGTATTCTAAATATGCCTTACATCTGACACCAGCTACATCTATTTCTAGCTTGGCGTGAGAAATGAGAATCACTTCCCAAACCTGACGGCTTCTTTCTTTTACAACTGTTCTTTCTTTCATGGAAAGATTGCAAGATTCTGCAGGAAAGGCTGGTTATAAATCTGCTTTTGTTTAGTTTTCTAAGTGTATTAGAGGGGGAGTCTCTCCTATGTACGAAAAGGGGCACAGCAACATTTTTAACATTTCAAGTACATAAAGAGCAGATTTGTTTTTTTTTTTTTAGATTCTTTCTGAAAATTGATTTTCTTTTTTGTACTCTAATTATGTCTCTATCATTCCCACC
>CM044448.1:54671680-54683403 GCA_024363595.1 Xenopus borealis
CACCAGTAGTTGGGCAGGCAGGGGAAACAGAATGGAATACAGCAGGCCCCCACCACATATAAGCTATGTACTGGAAACAGAGTGAAAATACAGCAGACCCCCATGACCACTATGGCCCACTCTTCTCTGGTCCTCCTCTTTGTTGCAAGGTTTTCTGTATTATAGCTATGCTGCTGCCGCTGTGCCATAAACAAAACTAGAGAACTATTTTTTGTCCATATGGATCTTTGACCTACAATATTATCACAGTAAGACCTGCATTTTAGGTTTTTCATGGAATTGTGATAAAATGCAGAAAAGCATAAAATGCAGGAAAATGTAATAAAGTTTAGCAGCGTTGATGTTACACTATGAGATTTTGCAAGACCTCTGTGGAAGTCAGAAATAAAATATTCATCTGTTTAGTATTTTATATTTCTTAGCCTCATAAAAAGTTCAGAGAGGACAAACAGGCATTTGGTGGAAACTACAGAAAACAAATGGAATAAAATACAGGAAAACAGGTTTGATTGTATTTGCAACAGTACAAAGTACTGATATCAAGAAAGACATAACACCAAGCCCAGTATTTCTTGCTCAGGTTACTATTCAAAAAAATTAAAATATGTTTGTAAACAGTATTTCCGAATTCATTATCATTATACGGAAGCAATCATTCATTAAATTATATTTTCAGATTGTCATTCACCCATGGTGAAACATTTTGGACCTTTCCATGTGACAGAACCTGGTTTCACAATTAGTTTTTGTAGTGAGCAGATATTATAGCAGGGGGAATACATGGATCATTAGCAGCAGTGAGATACAGCAGGATCCATTTTCTTGTCTTTGTTACAGTCAAGTAGAACCTTTATTGTAACATTGGGAGGCATATTTATCAAGGGTCGAATTTCGAATGTGAGTCTAAATTTTTAAACTCGGACTAATTTAAGCAACCCAAAAACTTGAAGGTTTTATGAGTCGAATTAAAAAATTTTTTTTTTAATTTTTAAAACTCAAATTAAGTTTGGAGAATTCCCTAGTCAAATGTGACAGGTGTGACAGTTGTGACCATAAAAAAATAGAAAATTAGAAATTGAATTAGAATTTTCAATTTGACTCTTAAAGGAGAAGGGAATGGAGAGTTACTTGGGGGTGCCAAATGTTAGGCGCCCCCAATCGATTGTAATGACTTACTTGAAACCCCGGGCTGGTGCTCCTATCAGCAGAAAACTGCACTGGCCCAGGGTTTTACCAGTGAGCACCATGGAGCGATAGACTTCCAGCTTCTTCTATCTTTGCATTTCCCGAGGAAATAGCATGCGCTGTAGAATGAAAAAGCTGACATATAGGTTAAAGTTTGGCTTTTTGTTCTAATGCGCATGCACAGCCTAGCAAAGAAAGTGGAAGAAGGAAGTCTATTGCTCCGTGGTGCTCACTTTCTGCTGATAGGAGCACCGGCCCGGGGTTTTTAGGTAAGTCATTACAATCACTTGGGGGTGCCTAACATTTGGCACCCCCAAGTGACTCTTGAATTTCCTTCTCCTTTAATAAATTGGCCACTAGATGTTCTTTCTGCAATGAAAATGCTCAGTTGAATATAGAGTCACAGAAATGTACTGGCATTACTTATATGTCTCTACACATGGATGGCCTGTTATAGTGCATAGCATAGGTTAAAAATATTTAGCTAGAAATGTATTGATTTGTAGTAGGGTAGCAACAATGAAGTCCCAAAAATATCTGCATATGCATAGAGTCTATCTCACATACACACACATCAATTTTTTCTAAGATACTGCAGAATGAAGTGGGATTCAGAGTGAAGTTTTGTTCTCATCCACTCTTGACATGCTGGTGTATGCCACATGTATAAATATATAGTACAATAGTTATCCAGAAAGCTCAGAATTACAGGTACAGAAAGGCCGTCTCCCATAGACTCCATTTATCCAATTTATCCAAATTTTTAAAAATTATTTCTTTTTTCTCTGTATTAATATAATAGTACCTTGCACTTGATCCAAACTAAGCTATAATTAATCCTTATTGGAAGCAAAGCCAGCCTATTGGGTTTATTTCATGTTTCCATTATTTTTTAGTAGACAAGGTATGAAGATCCATATTACAGAATGATTCATTATTTGGAAAACACCAGGTCCCGAGCTTTCTGGATAACAGTTTCCATACCTGTATATCATTTTGGAAAAATAATTCCAGAGCTGTTAAAGGGGTTGTCCACCTGCAAACAACTAGTTGTTTTAAGATAGATCACCAGAAATAAAGACTTTTTCCAATTACTGTCTATTTTCTATTTGTAACCATTTTTATAATTATTGAAGTTTAGTGTCATTTTTCACTTCTAAAGCAGCTCTGGGAGGGGGGGTCGCTGATACCCCTCCCCCCCAACTGTTCTAAACTGATACATTTAATGGATACATTTCTTGTCTTTGTCCCTGCTGAGCAGAATCTCTGGGTTTCATTACAGGCAGCTGTTAAAATTGATACAATAGTTGCTAATACTCCAGAGATGTTGCTGTGAAATGTATCAATTACATGTTGCAAAAATGTATCAGTTTAGAGTCTGCACCTGAATTACTGAGCTGCCAGAATCAAACACCAGAGATACCAGCATTTAAAGGGGTTGTTCACCTTTGAGTTAACTTTTAGTATAATGTAGAGAGGGATATTCTGAGACAATTTGCATTTGGTTTTGATTTTTTATTGTTTGTGGTTTTATAGTTATTTAGCTTTTTATCCAGCAGCTCTCCAGTTTGCAGTGTCAGCAATTTGGTTTCTAGGGTATAAATTACCCTAGCAACCCTGCATTGATTTGAATAAGAGACTGGAATATGAATAGGAGAGGGACTGAATAGAATGATAAGGAATAAAAAGTAGCAGTAACAATACATTTGTAGCCTTACAGAGCATTTGTTTTTAGATGGTGTCAGTGACCCCCATTTGAAAGCTGCAAAGAAACAGAAGAAAATTGCAAATCATTAAAAATCTATGAAAAATAAATAATGAAGACCAATCGAAAAGTTTCTTAGAATTGGCCCTTCTACAATATACTAAAAGTTAACTTGAAGGTGAACCACCCCTTTAAATTTAAACTTAAAACAATAAAAAATAAGTAATGGAAAGTAATTGAAAAAAAGTCTTTATTTATGGAGAACAATCTGAAAACCACTGAACAAATAAATGTGTTTGGAAGGTGAACAACCCCTTTAAGGTGACTAACTCACCCTGCGTGGACCTAATATAGGAGCATTTTAGCATTAACAGTGATATCTTGAAGATGCTTACAATGATTCAGTGCTCTAAAGAAATATTATTGTACTCCCTTCAATCACATGGCACTATGGGGCAGATTTGCTAACCGGTGAAAATTTGTCAGCTATGGCTTCGCACTCATTGCTGGCTAATATTATAAAGTTCAGGCTGGTGAACTCCCATTATAAAGACAGAGCAGTCACTTTTAAATCACAATCAACAAATTATGTAGAGAATTTTCCATACTGCTATTGAATGGGGAAATATTCTGGCAAATTTTCACAGAGAATTTATGACAGGAGAAAATTCACCACACCACACCACATTTGTTGTGAAAATGCACCTGGTGCGGTGAGGTAAACTTTGGTGAAGTCAGATGAAGAGAAAATAAACTCTTTAGTAAATGTATCTACCAACCTTAAGGAAAATGAAATGGTATTTATAGATTTATATGCAGATATTTTAAGAATCTCTCTAATCCTTTCTAACGTTGATTCCATGAAATCTGGTCATATCATTAGTCATAAACCCAAAGCTTCCTTGTGTTATAAAAAAAGAGCAACCAAGATCATATTTTGTACCCACATTAAATACCAGTGGTTGAACTACAGCCATTGAAATCCACACTTCCTGCAAATGGGGCTGAATAAGACTAACCACACTGTTGCATCAAACTTAAAACTGGAAAATTTATTTTTCATATTGATGTTACCAAAATGAGCAGATGAAGAAAAATTCTTCATCAACACCTAACAACCTTAGAAACTGCAACATCTTCCTACACAGTATTTCTGTGAAACCTACAACATGAAAAAGCAGCTCTGAAGTGGAAAAGTCTTGTAGTGGTACAAAAATGTGTGATACCATCATGTTGCATAATATGGCCATGTACACGGTTATTATCACTGGAATCAGATATTATTGGGTTACTCTTAATGAATAAAGTATATTGTGAAAATCTTGAAGGCTATTTGTTCTTCATTATACACTCTCAGGCTGTATATACTAGGCATAAGCAAGGAACTAAAATCATTCATTCAGTCAGTATCATTCATTAGCAATAAAAATAGGAGTAGCAAGCAATCAGGAGGAGTAGGTAACAAAAGTCAAAGGTGGAGAAATTATGAATGTGTTGTACCATATCTGTGGAAGAGAACTAAGAATTGTGTAATCTTCAAACTTATTTTGTACCTTCAATAAAAGATATTAAAAGGTATTAATTATTCTGGGTCATGGAGGGCTGTCAGACAGGACAGGTAGTGACTGAATATAGATGCAAGATGGCTGAGAATGCATGGAGGAAGATGGATGGAGAACTGACCAGAAGACTGAGAAATGATGGAGAAGAAGGCAGAAAGCTGATGCTATAATGTCTTAACTGAGAACTAATTGAAATGTGCTAGTAGTCTTATGCTTAGGTCAATTTGAATAGGGGAGGCACATAAAAGTCGTTTATATTTAAAATACATATATTTTTATAGATATTGGTAGAAATGCTTTAAGTGGCCACTTTTTAATAATAATGTTTACAAAAAAATTGTCAATAGTTTGGACCTTTGAAGGCAATCCCGCTTTTAAAAAAAAGATAACTCACCATCATTTTATACACTTTTTATGATTTTCCTGTATAGAGGATATGATGTCACTGACATCAGATTGAGGAAGATTCATTTCAGTAGTTTGCCTGGTCTAAGGTGGCGAAGGAAACTCTGGCAAAAGAGGTAACGTTCAGTAAAATCCGCATTTTAGTGAATTTGCAGAGTAATGGCCATTGGACAGAGCGAAAAGTCGCATGGAGATAGCGTGTGAACAGAAGCTAGTGACAATCTCTTTTGCTAGCGAATTGTCATCTGTGCCTGTAGGTGAAGTGCCAATGTCCCTGTGGATTGGCTTTCTGGCAAATTTTCACTAGCGACGGGCACTTCCCTCTTTAGTGAATCTGCCCCCATGCCAGAAAGATGGGGCTTGCCATGAAGAGATAAGTAATTATTTTGGATTATACCACAACTATAGCAGATTCATTCCGGCCATATTTTTAAGTATTTATAACCTTGCTGTTGTAATAACCATATTATTAGGAACTTTGTTCATTGAAAGTACCTGCAGAAGCACAGGAGAATCATGTGGGTTCTTGTGTTCACTGACGCCCTTTTGGGGTCCAGGCTTTCTGCTGTGGAAGCCACAAGGAAGTGCATAACAAAGTCCGTAAGTGAGGTACCGGCAAGGATTAAGAGAAGATGTAGTCGAAGTCAGACGAGAAGTTCAAGGCAGGTGGCAGGAATCGTAGTCAAGATTCGGGCAGAAGTCAAAACCATGAATTCAATAGTCACAAGAAACGCTTTGGCAGGAACAGTGGAACTAAAACCAGCTTGGGCACTAGCTAAATGGTGGAATTGACTTTTAAAGAATAATTGGCGCCAAATATTCAAATGTGAAACTCCTTAGTGACATCATGATGCTCAGCATCATGACTTGAGCGTCAAGAAAAAACACCAGCCCTAACCCAGAAGTTTGTGCCTGCGCACAGAGCTTCTGGGAGAGATGCACCAGGAGGTAAGGGATAGCTATAATCTCCCGGCACGTCTTACAGCTGTATTCTGAAGGAACAGTGTCCATTACAGTAGACAAACCAGTTAATTTCTATATAAATATAAGGATATAGCTTATTCTAGGGACAGTGCATTCCTTCTCAACTTGTGTGCATTCACGTATATTGGTGACATATTAACTGCTTTTACTAAGATGTTTCAGGTCAACAAATGCACTGGAGATGCTGTTCTATTGGTGACCATGGTGAAGCTTCAGCAAAGGCAAGCAATATGGCAGATCATCCTAGTATGTATTATATGCAATTGAATTAAATTATATTTAATTCACTAAGGAAACAGCAGGGGGACATTCTCTTCTGAATAGTAAGGTGCATTTATTTGTGTTAACTGTAGTAGCAGTATAGTTGACCAAATATAAAAGTCAGCTGAAGATCTAAGTCTTATGGCAAATGGACCATATGCACTATTTAGTGTGGGAAATAAGCTGAAGTAGTTAGTCCATGTCTATCCTTGCAAGTATTTATGTTTTGTGCTGGAAATATGAAATAGAAATAGTGAAAGGAAACCGAGTGTAAGGAAAGGTTCCTTACCAGCCCGCCGCGCCGCCATCGGTGGGGACGCCCGCCACGCCATCCTTCCCCCTCTGTGCCGGTTCCCTAGTGCGCGCCGCGCGCGCACTTCCGGCTTTTATAGGCGCATGCGCGCTGGCGTGATGACGTCAGCGCGCAATGGCGCGAAATTCAAAAGTATTTAAAGGCACATTTTTACTTTTTGCATTGCCCGTTATAGGTTTTGTTCCTGGTGCCTGTACTTGTGCTATTAAGCTCCTGTTTGTTCCTGATACCTGTGTTTGACCCTGCCTGGCTGATTTGACTATTCTGACTTCTGGAACCTGACCCCTTGCCTGATCCCGACTACGATTTTGCTTAACCCTCCTGATTGACATTCTGGTTTTGACCCCTGCCTGTTATTGACTCCGATTCTGCCTTCTCCCATCTGACTGAATACCCGGATTTGACCCTTGCCTGCCTGACGAAACCTAGTTATCCGCCTGCCTCGACCCGGCCTGTCTGACTACGCCTTTGCCTTATCCAATTACACGGTGATCTTCGGCCTAACTGACTTTTATACAGTCGTGCCCCATTGCTGGCCAGAACTCCTGCCTTGCACCTCTCGTATAAGTCCAGGTGGCATCTGAGTAGCTGAGGGCTCCTCCCGAAGCCAAAGGCGGCCACACTACTGGTGAAGCACGAGCCTAGACCAGGGTGCTTGGTACTTGTTCTGGTAATTGGGTGCCGACTGTGACACCGAGTGTTAATTGCTATTTCTGTAAGGTTAATTGGTATAGCCAAGGGAACAAATAATGGTTTAAAACATCACAGAAAATTACAGATGGAAAAACTGTTCCAATAGAATCTGCCTATGAGGGCTAAGCCCCCTGAGAGTTGGCAAAGCCAGAGTGACAGAGAGTTTGCATGGTCATTCAACATCTGGAAAATAATGTGTAGGCTGAGACTGGTAATGTGTGAATTTATTCGCCAGCGACGAATCGCGGGAATTCGCCGCGAATTTGCCTCTGACGAATAAATTCGCGAAACGCCAGCGAAAATTCGCCCCAAAAAAATTTGACGAAAAAAACGCGACTCGTTTCGTTTCGGAAACTTCTGTAAGAGTTGGTGAATGTACCATTAGATTAGATCCCATCACATTTGAGCCAGAGTTGGCATTTTATTTAAGCTATCCTGATGGTGGATGAACAGGTGAATTTGTTTCAGATTCCAGTTTTATCCTGCAAAGAGATTCATTTGTGCAAATTCACCAGAAAAAAAAGTCAGCTACTTGTTTGGCTTTGAACAACAAACCCTGCTCATGGTTCGCTGATCTGCTGAGTTTCACTTCACAAATCAGTCACCTGTAGCATCTATGTGTTATGATCTTGCTTTGCCTGTTATCAATTAATTAGAAAACAAAACTGACCTGAAACAGACAATTAATGGCAATAATCTACATCAATCAAATGCATGTTTAAGTATTTATATGCTCAATCCTGGAATAAGCAGCATGTTCCAGTATATTTATAGGGGCTTCCAAAGTCATCTCACTGTAATTTTTTTTTACTGCTAGTAGTCTCCAGGTCTGCTAATTCAGTCATATGGCTTTGTATCAGCTTTGCAAAATTAAATTCACAGTCAAAATGCCCAGGTCTTATTAATAAATGTAAAATATAGTTGGGATTTTAAAAAATGTTCTGTGACCACATAATTTAATATGATCTTAGAGCAATGAGCATAAAAAAAATAGAGTAAAGCTGGCCATACACAGGGAGATCAGCTCGTTTGGCTTTTATCGGTCCGTGTATGGGGGCCTTTAGGATTTCTTGGGGGCAGGTATAAATCTGTCATTTTTTTTATCAAATAAAAATCATTATTTCCTACACAGATTTAGATTTGTAATCTTGGGCTGGGTAGCAAGGGCAGAGCTAATGTTGGTGCTGCTGAGGCAAGCGTATTTGGGTCTGGAAACTGTAAATTGTATGGAAATTTCCTTTTCTCATGTTCAACATGGGCAGGCCTCTGTGTGCTCTTAAAGTATTACTCCCAGCATTCCTCTACTGTGTTGTGTCAGAGCCAAGTTTATATGCTCAACTTTACTTGGTTACATAGTTAAAAAGTAATTGAAGTTGAAAAAAGGAAAAGCACTTGCCCCACATGTTCAGTTATGCAAGTGCATTATCCCTATCTTTTGTGCTCCTTTGTACTTTTGCACTTCTGCCGAAATTCTAAATATTTTACCGCTTTTTTGTGTTCTTGTATAACCACCAGTGCATGGGTAAGGTGCTGCCTTGTAGAAAACCAAACGTTAAGGGAGCCTATTTATGAAGCCTCAAATGTTTCTGGTTGCGTTTTAAAGGGGGAAAAAATCAGAATTTTTAAACTAAATTTTTTTTATATTCTTATGCTCCATAGCAGCTAAAATGAGAATCCCAAAACATTCCAGCTAAAACCTGTTGAAATAATGTTGAAGTCAATGGCAGATGGTCCATTTAACAATTGGAACATGTTTTTTACCTTCAGGATTCTCAATAGTTTCAGACTGTTTACACTGTTTTTTTTTCAATAATCCAATAAATCTGATAAATTTGAATTTTCGGGGCATCAATTCAAAAAAATTGCACAATTCGAATTGAGGTAAATTTTGACTCAACTTTTTCCTGCACTGATTTTTTTTTTTTGAGAAGTTTTATTCATTATTAAGAAGTTCTTATTAAAGTGATTCAAGCTTGGGAGTTTGGTCACATTTTTTCAATTATAGTGAGAAAAAAGTTGTTTTGAAGTAAATACCCCCTACGTGTTTGAAGGAGTCTCTCAGCTAAAAACAGCAAGGACCTCAAGTTCGAGTCAAGAGAACCTTGTAACTCTGTACTCTATCTATTAATATGCTGCACTGTCATTTTTATATTGGTGCTACTTTTCTTTAAACCCACATTTCCATGCAACTATTCCGTAGAGAGAATCTATTTTATATCAAACCACCCACTATGGATGACACTCGTGATAATGTCAGCCCACTCGGGAAAGTCCTAGGTTAGATATTGCGCTTTCATAGAAAATTTTGCTAAATTTCAAGATCTAACAATGTAATTGAAAAAAAAGAAACCATGTAAGAAATATGTCAGAATATTAAATGGAAGAGATTAAGTACTTATTTTTAGTGAAAATGAAACAGCTTTGCAACATTTGATATAGATTTGTTGGAAATATTTTTGTCTTAGACATGGTCTCATTAAACTAAATATATTTTTTATTGATCTCGGCTGGAATTTTTTACTTACCCCTCGTAAATTTTCATGACCTTCGGCGCATGAGCAGTGGTTTAAGTATGGAAATCTACTCCAACTGCGCATGCGCTGAAAATGCCAGTCTACTTCCGAAAAAGACAGCAGAAAGAAGATGACTGCCGTGAGCTCCCATGACATGAATCTGCAGGTGGGGTAAGTAAAAAATTAGGGGCATTTGCTCCAGGGGAGGTAGGCTGGGAGGAAGGAGGGTCTACACATCGGATGGGGGGGAGGGTTTTTTTCATTACAGGTTAGATTCTCCTTTGAGGTGATGTCAGTCTTGTTGATTTCTCCACCTGTGTATCTCAACTGGTGGTTCCACAACTTGAAATACCCAGCTGGAAAAGGTGGATAAGGTGGCTGCTAGATTTGTTTTATATAATCAGCTGTAAATATATTCAGATATAAGCTCCAGTGATTTTAATGTTCACTTAGATAAAACTTACATCAAATTACATAAGAGTAAACTATTAATTGTGAAAAATACAAAAAAACTATTTCAATCATTCATTGTTCATCTGCATAAAAGTTAATTTAAAAAAGGAAATAAAGTTAATTAATCCCCACATCGCAGAATTAGAATGCATGCACTCACAGTTACAGTACTTGTAAGCAATAATATGATAAGTATTTTGCTAACTGTAACAGAATTGGGTGCTTAGAGGCTGAAAGAGCAAATCCATCCGAAATATTTTCTTTTCCCAGCGCAGCACATTAATTCTCTTCATTTGTAAAACAATTTAAAGAATTGGAATTCATTTAATTGAAGAATTAATGAATGGCACCTCTTTTCTCAAACTAGTAGAACAAGAAAATGTGTCCTTTTTGGGTTTCATGGAATGACGGTGAATATATGGAAGGGCCCTGAAGGACCAGTAACACCAGTCAGCAAAAAGACTGTAAATGCTTTTATAAACCATATTAACCACTTAGGGGCAGATTTATCAAGGGCTGCCGAATTTAGAGTTCATGTGAGTTTTTTAAAACTCCCATGACGTCAAAATTCGACCAAATAGTGAAATTCTTAAAGGGCAAGTACATGATACATTTAAAAAATCGAATTCAATTTTTTTTTTTAAAACTCAAAACAAATGTTAAATATTCCCTAGTCGAATTTCACAAAAAAAACTTGAAAATTCTAAATGTCACCTTTATAAATCTGCCCTTTAGTGTAGTAGCTCCAATTTCACATGGACATTAATGGTGAAGCAACTCAAGACTTCTTGGCAACTTCTGCATTTTTTTAGTAGAGTGATAGAAAAATTTCCATTTAAACAAATGCTGGTAAAGGTTATTTAATAAAATAAAATAATTTGGCCTTTGTTTACTTTGTTTAGCTGTCAGTTAAAACACCCCAAATCAGGTATTAAATCCACTGCATTGAAACCATTTGCCAATTAACCTGGCCTTGTGTTTTGTTGGAAACAGGAGCAACTAAAGGAAGTCCTCTCAAACACCAGGAGAATGAACAAACTGCCAAAGTGGCACGAACCATATTCTGATTCCCCAGTGTTGCAAGGCAGTAGTGATGATCGTTATGCAATCAAATTCACGAAGTCATCCCCATCTTGAGATCCATGGACAGTAAGGGATCTTGATATTGCTTTATATTTATACTAAAATAGGATTTTACTAATAAAATCATCTTTGTGGTTTTCCAAAGAAAAATTGTTAACAATGTAGAGTCAGATATTTCACTTAACTCCACTCAAACAAAATGCTCTGGGAACTCTTGGGATAAAAATTAAGATATCAGAATGTCCCAAATGATTCAAATCTGATAGGCGTTGGAATTTGTTGTTCTATGCAAGCCAACTGTGCTAATATGCTGCCTCATCCAGAACTGTGCTAATGGCATAGAGTGCTGATTCCTTCATCATATCAGTTTGAATGCATCTAAAATAGACACTGCAGTTTTATTAACTTTATTACATTTATTTTATGGATAAATGTTTTTGAAAATTATTGAAAACATGCAATGTAAAGGTTTCCCAACTGACTTAGAAGATATATGTGAGGCAGGCCTTGTCAAGGATTGGGTAGGGGGCGCTGTAGAGTCTGAAGGGAGAGGTGCGAGTCCTTAA
>CM044448.1:54692792-54751539 GCA_024363595.1 Xenopus borealis
GGCTTAATACTTTTTTTTTTAAATCTTATATTTACTCCTAGTTAATTCTATTAGGCCTCCCCATCCTACAATGGGGCAAATGCAAGTAAAAGAAAAACAGTGTGTGCGAGGTCACATGCCAACCCACATTCAGCAGTAGGTTATACTTCATAGCTTAACTTTGCCCACCTACATGTTGCCAAATCATACCTGATCCACTGACTCAGCCCACGGGCTGAATAAATGGAACACATTTATACAGTATATTTTCAGTCAAGGCTGAACAGCATCATCACATTTATTAAAGGCCACTATACTGCAAATACTATATATATATCCCTGCAGAATTGTTTACTGCATGCAAACACATGTTCATGATTGGAAATGATGGTATCTTTATCTACAGGCTAAAAGAAGACCTAAGTTTAGTGACAAACTGGCAGATTCAGGGAGCTTTAGTCGCCTGGCAACTAATCGCCTGTTCTTCTGGGCGACAATCTCCAGAACTGCCTTTGCATGTCTTCCCTTCCGCTATAGCGCAAGTCGATGAGGTGCCAAGTATGCTTAGCGCAGGAAACTTTTCAATATCGTCGCCAAGAAGAACAGGCGATTAGAAAACAGGCGACTAAATCTCCCCAAATCTGCCAGTGTGTCACTACCCTAAAGAAATGTTCCTGTTATAGAAAATGATGTTTAAGAACCTATTCTGTTTGTTTTGCCACAACCTGTGACACCACTTTTGGATTCTTGTAATGAAATTACAACACAAGATAAGGGATAAAGAAGTAGGCTTCCAGCAAGGCAAAAGCTACAAGAAATAATATATGGATGGGTATGCTGTGTAGCTACATTGACATCCTCCGATATCCAATGTCAACAGCAGAGGAGCCACCTGCCGCCATTTCGACTGACAGGAAGCAGAGATTTTACAGTGTAAAAATGCTGTTTTAGTAGTTTTAAGCAAAGGTTTATGGGCTGTACACACTCCAATGTGAGCAAAGCAAGGAAGCTGGACCTTCTTCAGGAATTTGATAATTAATAGTTGATAAATGCAGCCCTATGTTAATAGATGAACCTGCTTTACTCTAGAAATAATTTTTAATGAATATACAAATCCAAGTGAAGGTTGTTAATGTATCAACATATAAGATCTGCGCCATTATAAATAAATCTGTATTTGCCATAACAGTTTGAGCAGTGTTGTTTCTCTTAATAAACATTATTTTAGGATTCTAGTTTTTGTTGTTATTTTTAGAGACATAGGGGATTATTTATTAAGCTCTGAATTCCGAAAATTAGAAAAATGTGTTTTTTTTTTTTTTTTTTTTTTTTTTTTTTTTTTTTTTTTTTTTTTTAAACTGGGCCATTTTTAAAATCACAAATCTTTCAGGATTTATCAAACCCCAAGGATGAAAAACTCTGAATATTAAAATCCGGCATCTCAAACCTGCCGAGGTTGCTTATAAGTCAATGGGAGAAGTCCCATTGATTTTTTGATGTGCACTGGGTTTCGTGCAATTCCACAATATTATTGGAGCTTTCAGGGAAAAACTCTGAAAAATTTGTGGTTTTCAGAAAAGAAATGCTAAAAAATTTGATAAATAAGCCTAAAAAACCCGCACGGATTTGCTCTGAGTTTCTAAAATAAAATACTGAAATAAATTTGGAGCTTGATAAATAACCCCCATAAAGTTGCTAGTAATCACTCACACCGCATATATATAGATATATATATAGAGTTTGGCTACATTTTTATTCGAGCATGGTCATTTTCAAGAGAAATTACAAATTGAAAATTCAATAATACTTTTACAAAGACAATTCAGGAAAGAATTTTTTTATCATGGTATCATACATTGTATTTAACAGTCCCTCTTTTTTTTTTTAGCTAAAAAAACAAGATGAAGAAATTGGAATTTTCAGTCGAAAATACAGTGTTTTCACAAGATCGTATCAAAAGTTCCCAAATTTGGAATTTCCAGTAATTGGAAAAAAAAACAATAATAAAATTGAAAAATCGCATAATTTCACAATAAATGTTCCAAAACACAATAAATGCTCTTTCTTTACGTAAAATTTGCCCAAGTGATCAACATCATGTTCCTTTTTTACTAAAATATATCTATATTGAAGAACTATAATACTGTACACTACAGTATGAAATAAATAAAATTAAGAAATATAAAATGAGCCACATAAATAAAATGTTATTTGACCTATTAAATGAATGCAAAAAAAATTGCAAAACAAAAGGTTTGGTGTAATACTGACAAAACTGAACAAAAATAATTACAGAAAAAAAATTGCACAAACATATGTAAACTAAGGAACTGCTGCCTATTCTTCTAATACTGACATGGGTGCTTCAAAGAACAGGGTGAGCTTAACACTGAAGCTGGTGCGTAGGTAACACCTGTTACCTTCTTAACACTATAATAGGATGGCACTTGCAGAAACACACAGATTAAAAGGTTTGCATATAAGGCTTTTTTTTTTTTTTAAACACCTTACAAAGGCTTTCTTCATATTCATCATCCTTTTTCCTTCGAAATCCGGACACCTTTTAAGACTTCTATCACACATATTTTTTCACGTTCCTTCGCATTATAAAAATAAAATTAAAATTCAGGCCTAAAATTGTGTGGTTACTTAACGTGGAATTTGGAAATCATGAAGAACGAAGTAGAGAATGCAGGAATCATAATACTGACATATCATAGTGCGAGCACCATAAATTAAAGTGGAAATGGAACACTGGTGTACAACAGTGCGGGCACTTTTTATTCTTTTAAAAATGTATTAATATAAATTAGAAATATCTTCTTTTTTAAGTTTGTAGTGATATATAAGTAGAGTGCAATTCATACAATTAACTATTTGTTTGTGCTTAAAGTATAAATGCTATTAAACACAGAGTTTAGTCTCTTGAACCACACAGTTTTTAGGCCTTAATACTGTACAAAATGTTTGCATAATGCAGTTCTTCACAATAACCAACTCAAACTTTATTTGACTTTTGGCAGAACTGCCCCCTTCAGTTCATCTATACAGGCTTCCTGGAAGCATCAGGCACGTGCATAAACAGCTTAAAACAGCAGTGATTTCAAGCAAGTAACAATACTACTGGAAACATAGGAAGCTTAAAATGCAGTAGTCGATTACATGCCATCCTCCATTATCTCTTCTTCATGATCTGATTTGGTTTCCATTTTACCATCTTCCGAACTATCGTCCATTGAATGGTCACCATTCTCTTCTTCATCTCTAATTGTGTCCGGATCTGTGTCCATGCTTTTATTTTCACTCTCTTCTTCCTCTTCCTCAAAATCCTCATCAGCAACTTGTCTCCTCAATTTGTCATAAACATCTTCCCCTTCCTTTTCATGCTCCAATTCTCTTCCTCTGTCTCTTGGCATACTTTCTCTTTCCTCTGAGTCAGAATAGCCCTGAGGAGTAATGCTTTGCAAATATGCTCTATTCATCAGTAGCTCCGTGGCTTCCAAATGTCCCTTCTCACGTGCTTCCCTCTCTGCAGCTTCCCTTTCCTCTGCCTCCCTCTTACAGTAGGAATACCTATGATTCATGTGCTGTGAGTAAGACCCAGAATGAGAGAAGCGTTTGCCACATTTGTCACACTGATACGGCTTCTCGCCAGAGTGCAGTCGTGAATGTTCTATTAAATGATGTTTGTGTTTGAATGCTTTTTTACAGATTTGACATTGGTGTGGCCTTTTTCCTGGAAAAGAAGACAAAAATACATTACTCACCACATCATTGCAAGTGCCATTGCTTTGTGACATACTGTGTGTTTCCCAAGAGTCTATATTAATGTATCAGGTCACTTAAGCTGAGTAGATATATAGTTTTTTTTAGCTCTGTCTCTGTAACATACAGTGTTGGCACTAACAAACAACCAGTAACTATAATCAATAAAACTTGTTTTCAACCACTGAAAAAGACCCGTGCACAACATGATTCAGTATATACATGGCCAAAACTTGTTTGTATCAATTTTAAGCTTCAATTTTATTTCCAGCCTTGGTGGGGATTGCATGTATTTAAAACTGGAAGGCTGTGCATTTGACTAAAAACGACAGGACATTAATACCCTGGGTATCATTTCTGACATTCTTTAAGACAGAATTGTAGTAACCAGGCTAATTCCAAGCCAAAATGCATCTAAACTACATGTATTCCAAACTACAAATAGCACAGGGATGCCTATCACACCTTTGATAGTTGCCATGCTAATAGCTTCATTCTAAGATAGACCTGTCCTTGAATGTATCACAGCATAATGCCATGGTATAAAAATCAAACACATGATGCAACAGGGAGACACCCAACTACTAAAAGAACACAGGGAAAAATATCATGCTTATTTTTGGGGGCTAAGGGAGAATTAGCTGTAAAGGGAATGCCAAATATGAATAACAGAGACATACCTTACCAAAGCAGTGTTGCTGAACCATATTTTATTTAAATGTTTCTAGACTGCAATTACAAGCTCACTCATCAACAGTAGCCAACTGACATAATCTCCCAAAGTGAAATACCAGCAAGATAAGATTGTTCAGGTACTCACAGTTCAACATGACTTAAAGTGGCCAAGCACGGGGCGATAAAAGCTGCCGACAGACCAAGTCGGCAGCTTATTGGCCCGTGTATGCGGCCCTCCGATGGGCTTTACCAATCGATATCTGGCCCATATGGCCTCAGTTATGATCTGATCGTTGGGCCCACCACCTCAAGATGGGCATATCGAGGAGAGATCCGCTCGTTTGGCGACCGCCAAACGAGCAGATCTCTCAGTGCATGGCCACCATTAGTTAGCAGTGCTGTAGAACACAATAATTAGTTGTATTGAACGCTTATGATATGGAGAACCTCAGGTTGCCCCTGCCCTTTCTAAATCATTCTTAGATTGTAAGCTTTATGGGTTGGGGCAAAATAAGTGAGTCACCAATGACTATTTTAGAATGGTTAACAACAAAACACACCCAGGTAAAGCTTTACTAACCTGTATGTTCATATTTGTGTCTCAGAAGAGAGCTGCTTTTCTGGAATGTCTTATCACATAAATCACAAGCGTACATGCCACTTTCTGTCTTCTTAATCTTTTTCCGGGACAGACAGGAGTCAGAATCTGTCATATCATCGAGACCTGACATGTAATCCGGTGTACCATCAAGCAAGTCACCCTGCAGTAGAACAAATCAGACTTAATGCAAAACAAATGCAAAGCAAGCTGGCCACATTAGAAATATTATTCTGTTATGAATGTGAATTATTTTATTAAACAATAAATAGAGTGTTGTGTATAACATTTAGCCTAATTTTTTTTCCACTTTTTAAAACCAAAATGTGTAATTGAATTTTATGATCCAATGCATGATGCTGCCTTAAAGGGAAACTGTCATGGGAAAACATGTTTTTTTTTTTTAAATGTATCGGTTAATAGTGCTGCTCCAGTAAACTTCTGCACTGAAATCCATTTCTCAAAAGAGCAAACTGATTTTTTTAAATTCAGTTTTGAAATCTGACATGGGGCTAGCCATTTTGTCAATTTCCCAGCTGCCCCTGGTCATGTGACTTGTGCCAGCACTTTAGGAGGGAACTGCTTTCTGGCAGGCTGTTGTTTTTCCTTCTCAATGTAACTGAATAGTACGCAGTGGGACATGGGTTTTACTATTGAGTGCTATTCTTAGATCTACCAGGCAGCAGTTATCTTGAATTAGGGAGCTGTTATCTGGTTACCTTCCCATTGTTCTGTTTTTAGGCTGCTGGGTGGGGGAAAGGGAGGGGGTGATATCACTCCAACTTGCAGTACAGCAGAATAGAGTGATTGAAGTTTATCAGAGCACAAGTCAAATGACTTGGGGCAGCTGGGAAATTGACAAAATGTCTAGCCCCATGTCAGATTTCAAAATAAAATACAAAAAAATCTGTTTGCTCTTTTGAGAAATGGATTTCAGTGCAGAATTCTTCTGGAACAGCACTATTAACTGATGTATTTTGAAACGTTTTTTCCCATGACAGAATCCCTTAAGCAGTATATTTAATTTTGTAATTTAAAATGGAGAAAATTTTATGAATGTTCAATTTCCACATGCCTTCAGCATTAGGCAAGAAATGCAAGATCTGTAAATGATTGCTTTTATTTGTTTTTATTTTTTCATAGTCCCAAAACACTAAAAAAAAAGCCAATAAAATTCATTTTCATTGTCTGTGCAGCCCCCTTATACATGATTTGCACTAATTAATATAAACTAAATTTAAGTGATTTGAGTTGCAGAGAGAACAAATTGTAGATGAACAATAACTGTCTACAAAAAGTAGATTTTGTTGGAAAATTTGTATAGCACTGGAGAAAATACCTTTTTTTGTGTTTTCAATAAAACACATTGAAACCTAAAATCACTAAAGGGGATGCAAATTTATAAGCCCCTGCCAAGAATGCAAAACCGCTAGCCAGGGGCCAGTGCGCATCAAAGTAAACTTGGCTGGGGAATGTGGTGCCACCATTTCTTTTTTTTTTTTATTTCTAGGTTTTCCTTGTACAGGTTTGAAGTGGGGCAAGCGTAGTACACTCTGACTTACTGCACATATCTCCATAAAAGCCCATGCAAGGAGAAGCTAAGGAAAAATGCCAGCACTGAGCTCTCCAATGTGTATAGATTTATAGTCAATGGAGGTGAAAATTATATGTAAGTATTTTAAATACTTTTTTTTTTTTAGTATCATAAATGATAAACTGACATTCTAATATAATATCAACAATATTAAATAAAGTCTCTCCATCCTTGGAAATAATAAAATAATGGACAATGATGATGTGGAAATGAAACACTAACATTCCATTAAGAATTTGCATTGAGGGCAAAATCTTATAAGTTATTGGTCAAATTTGCACTGATTTCTATAGGTCAAACTTTGTGTTTGCCCCATAAAAACTATATTTAACCTGCTACAAAAAGAACAGTAATTTGTGTTCAGTCATGTAGAACTTATGCACATTATAACTGGAAGCATTGATGCTTAGTCTATGAATTGCTCTGTCTGAATGATCTGTCACTCATCTACTTTAGCTTTTAGGGCTGTGTCAGATGTAGTGTTTTGATTGCCCCTACTTGTGGCAATAAACCCCTCCACTACTTGTTGTTGGCCACTTCCCAATGAAATGGTGCTTAATTATTGGGCAGGAATCAAGGGTGACCTAGGCCCCCTAATTGTTATCAATGAGAAAGGGGCTTGTAGCAATTATTGGTGACAAATAATTTTAAGTGACATAGCCTACCCTAAAATATAGTTCATAACCTCTGCTGAGCACTATCCCATAGGTATCATAGGTAAAAATCAAGCACTCAAAGAGAAGCTCAACATACCAATAAATGGACATGGGTAATAAAAGAGTCTGCATGAATGAATAGTTGCACATCGTCTATATTTTATGAAGACCAGTAGATATATTCTACAGGAATGAACAATGCTTACGCTTTTGCAGAACTCTGATTCTTATGATGGATAATGAATAGTTCAATATCATAAGCTTTCTAAAAGCTAGGACGATGGATACTTGCATCTGTTAAACTATAATCTCTGTTTTCAGATGGCTCTCAGGTCCATTAAAACAATAACAATGTACTAATGAGTAATTATGCCAGGATTTTTTTTATACAAAGTTGCTCTAATAAACATATTTTTTGCAAAAGCTGATGAAGTGGTTACCTGAAATCCTTGTTTGCGCTGATACTTTCTCTGTTGCTGCATATCTGCAAATGTGGCAGCTCCATTTGGATAAGTATAGGCCATGTGTGGTAGGAAGCTCATTTGATCAAGTCCTGGGTAAGATCGTAGTCCAGGAATTCCTGTCTGAACTGGGGGCATAAATGTGGCTGGTGGGAATGCGCTCTGTGGAGGAAGCGCTGAATACAAAGGTTTACCACTAAATGGGTTTAGACCAAATAGTGGGTTAGGGCTTTTGTCCATATTAGCATTACAAAATTCCTTCTTAATGTATGTTAAATTCAGTGGCTCATCTACAGTTTCAGATGATAAAGAAACACTGTTATGGTCAACTGTGATGTTGCTGGGCTTAGATTTGTTCTTTGTGGGAATAATAGTTTTGGATTCATTCATTAGTTTTGGTACAGATAAGTCCAAGGGCTCAGCTTGAAGTTCCTCTGATGTAAAACTGTTTGGAGTGTAAGAACTGCTATGGGAGTTTTTAGAAGATGTGGAAGAAAGGTTTAAAGGAGAAGGAGTGTTGCTCCTGGAGTGGTCCAATTTATCAACAACTGGTTTCATACTAGCAAAATGATTAGATTTTGTTAGCCTGAGAGGTGTATCACAATTTGATACCCGGTTATGAAGTTCTGCTATAGATGGTGAAGTTAAACAGTCCACAGATTTTATTGGAGATCTGGCTGAGTCTTTAGTGGGAGTATTTAGGGCGGTAGCCAGAGCCACCTCAGAACTGGTCCTTTCAAGAGATGGTGACCTGGAATTTGCATATTGATAAAATTTCCTTTGTTCAAACCATTCCTTCACAAATTCCTGAGGAAGGCCGACAGCTATGGAAATTTTCAGTAGTTCATCAGAGTTGGGCTCCATATTCATAGCATAATATGCTTTTAGTACAGACATGTGGTCCTTATATAGGTTTATGGGGCTTGTCATTCCTTTCTCAGAAAGTACTGATGACAACAGGAGTGCTTGTTTCTCAGCAAACACCCCTTGTTTGTTGAGAATTATATTTTCATTGGGCTGGAGAACTGCTTTAATTTCTTCATTCATTTTACATAAGTATCTTTCATGTTGATGCAAAGGAATTGGGCCAGGAAAACTTTCCTTACAAAACTGGCAAGAAAATGGAGTGGATATATTATGGCTCTCTAACATCTTCTCTTCACCTACAAGATCTATCAACGTACGTAACTTCTCTTTCTTAATATTACTAATCTGCCTTCTTGAATCCGTTGTCAAGCTCTGCAAACATGCTTTGGCTTCATTAACCTTCTCTAAGGTATAGTCAATAATGCTTTTAGTGGCACCATTATGACTAACTACCGGAAGACCTACTGGAGGGATACCAGGAGAAGTAACTCCTTGATCCTCTGGCTGAGGTCCTCCATCCTTCATATGATAGCCCTTCCGTTTTGTAATTTCTTCTGGCTTGCATTCCATTTTCTGCCTAGAAACTGTATTGTCCACAATTTCTAGAACTTTCTGCACCTCACTAAAGTTACTATTAATGGAGGGGTATCCAAGTAACGACAATTCCATCCCTACACCTAAGTGCTGCATTGGACTTGGAGCTGAGGAATGGATTCCTAGTGGGCTGGTTGCACCAAGACCACCATTCATGAATGGATGAGGCCCATTAAATGCATGTGAGGCTGCCATTAAAAGTTTATAATCATTGTAATCTAATGATTCTGTTTTGATTTTCAGTAAGCCTGATGGTTCAGACATACCCAGTGATTTGCCGTTCTCCAGCTTGTGCCGTAGTTGTGTTATGGCTGAATTGGTGGGAGAGGAAGATACTGAATTGGGGGATGAACCTGTCTTCATGTTGTTTCTCATTCTGCCATTTACCGATATCAGGCCAATGCATTTTTTGCTGCTTATGTGGGAACTGTATGAACCCGAGTGGGAGAAACGTTTCTTGCAGTTTGGACACTCGTAGGGCTTTTCACCTAAATAAGAGAATATTGAACCATAATTATTCCATGTATAGTTGTACCTATAAATATTTATTATGTGCAGCAACATGCCATTTAATTCAGTGGATAAAGGGTGAAGCCATGTGTGCCAGATGCTTTAGTTAAGTTACATCTGTATTTTAAAATGCAATTGCATCCAATCAGTTCTTTGCATTCGTTACCAGCTTCAAGCAGAAATGTCAGAATTAACTACACCAATGAAATAGCATTAGTCCTAGGCTAGGAAATAAATCAATCAATCTATTCCCATGAGCAGGGCCAGAACTAGGGGTAGGCAGAGTAGGCACGTGCCTAGGGCGCAAAGTGTGGGGTAGCAACAGACACGTACCTTTAACTTTTGCCTATCCCTAGTCCTCCTAGATTCTGTGCGAGTGCACATGCGCACACGAGGGGAGGGTGAGAGTGTGCTGGAAGGGGGCTGACGCGGCCGGTCAGTTTGCCTCCGCTTCTTCCTATTTGATTCTGTGCGCATGCGCGCGCAGATGAAGGGAAGGGGGGGAGAGGGAGCGGGAAGACGATGATGCGGCCAGTCAGCGCGCTTCTGCACGCACTTCCTGTGCGCAGTGGATGGGGCGACATTGCTGGCCGCATTGCCTGGGGCGCCCGGCTGCCCTGGCCTGGCCCTGCCCATGACTCCATACAGACCAGTTGTTGTAGTAATGGGGTTTGAAATGTATAGAGTCACTAACATATAATGTCCATTAGAATCCAAGTTAGTTTTGCTAAGAAAATAGCTTAGTTCCTTTATCTTTTCAACTCAGCTAATTAAACAAAATGGAAATGAGAACAGCAGCACTTCCACTACTCACCACTGTGAATTCGTAGGTGCTCCTTCAGATGGTGTTTATATTTGAAAGCTTTACCACACTCTGTGCATTTGAACTTGCGATTGCCAGCACCTTGGGTCAACATTTGGTGCTGTGAAGGGATAAAAAAATAGAGAACTTTTAGGCATAAACAATTGAAATGCATAGTTTTCTCTTTGATAAAGAGAAATGTATTAGAAGGCAATAGAAATAAATAATTTTAATCCATAGCTGAAAAAGTTGAATTCATGAATTAATGAATTCATTCATTCATGTGGTAACACCAAATGACAATGCATTTTATGATCTAAAACTCTCCTCAATTCTAACTAAAATAAATGTATACGTGAAATACATTTATTCTTTGCACTTTTTATTTTAATCATTTTTTAATTCTTCATTTTAATTCAAAATGCATACACTTTTTTTTTAATCCAGTCAAGTGGAGGTCAAGGAGCTCTGCTGCATAATTTTTGGGGGTGAAAGTTTCTAGAAAATTTGGTTTCTATCTGGTGAATAAAACACAGGTTTTTCCACTAAAACAGGATTCAGGCTTTACAGATATGTATGAATTTTGACAGACGTAGATGCTCAAGGTATGTCAGGGAGCTTCAAGCAATAATAAGACAAAAGCTTTACAAAAAAAGACAGCACAGAAGCGGTATGACAACTGCTCGGGAGTACTGAATCTTCCCACATTCCTAGTGAGACAGATGGTGTTACATAGGACACAGAGAGGTTTGTTCAAACAGCAGAAACCTTTAAAGATCAAGCAGAGCCCAGCCCCAGCGAGCACCATTAAGGGACCAGTGCTCATATGTTGCTGAGTTGCATAAACAAACAGCAACAGCTGCTTTCGCTCCCCCTAAGGCCATTGGAGAACTACTATAAACTTTAGTTGTGCCACTGTTAATTTGATACAATCATTTTAATTTACTAATTGTAAATGCCATGAGCAAATGAGGGGACATTTCAACACCTAAAAAACCCGTCTTTTTGTATTATGCTAACATAATTGTACCAATGTGAAATTAAGGATGAAGCCACATAGCTACCACCATCCTTGGATTGTATCGCTGCATTCTTTTTGAAACATGAGAAATATTTTAAAACAAAAAGAATGTTTGGTCATTGGGAATAAATGTAAAGCATTTCTGACTTTGCGTTTCAGAAATGAGTCTAATGACATCAATAAAGAAGCAAAATTATAGTTTGAGCAATGATGTATTGCATCATAGATACTGGGCATTATTTGATCTAATAAGAGTATGAGGGTGACTCAAAGGGTGGCACTTTAATGTCACATAATTTACAGTAGAATTTGAATTTTCAGCTTCTGTGACTCAACAAATAGGCCACAACAAATGGGTAACAGGATGAATGTGTTTAGTCTGAATGTTTTGTTTGAATGTTGACCCATGTGTGAGGAACCAAACGAGATTTAAGATGTTTTTCTATGAAGGTTAAAACCTGGTAAAGTAAAGTTAATATTATGTCCCATACATTAAAAGAGACTTCCCAACCAGAACTATTCATCAAGGCTCAAGTAACAGTGGTACTTTATATTATGCGAATTAAAATACCAGTGTTTAATTCACCTTTTGAGCAACATAAAAATTTTTAAGTGAAATTATAGTGTAAAAATTCTAAATTAGAAATTAACCCACTCATTCAATCGTGAACATAAGACTATTAGTTCATATTAGAAGAGACCATCAAAAAATAATTTAGACCTCAAGGAAAACTGTTACCATTAAAAGATCTGCATCTTCAAAATGCCATGAAAAATTAATAATGATTGCCAATCAAAGTAATATACTTTCTGCAAGGGGTTATTATAGAAAAAATCACTTAAAAGCAACCCCCCACCTGATCTCTGCCTGGCTTGTGAGTCACCATATGCCGTTCAAGCTGGGTGCGGTAGGCAAACGTGTAGCTGCACAGAGGGCACGAAAAGTTCTCCTCATTCTTCTCGTGGCGGTATTTGATGTGCTCTTTCAGCGATGTCAAACGCTTGTAGCCCCGCTCGCAGTAGGGACAGGTCAGCAGCTGGGCAAAAGCATCTGGAGTTCCAGGTGGCAGGTCTGAAGGCCAGAGAGGAGAGACAGAGATGCAGGCCATGAGGTCAGTAAATCAATGGCAGCTAATGGGCTTACTGCCCAGGATGGTATGACAGGAATCATAGCAATCTGCTCTACTGGAGTCCCATCATCTAATAGTGGCCTAAGCACACTCCATTCCCCACACACACACCCAGAAGAGATATGTATGAATCATTTCATATTACATGAACAACTATTTAGGTGTGGGTGACAAGAAAGTGGAAAAAAAGTCCTTCATGGCAAATAATACTGACAAACACTGCAAGAAGATAAAGAAGATATTTCCACTTAACTGCATTTTCAAAGAGAAACCATAAGAATACAGGAATTGTACCCACAGTAAGGCATCCTGAGATATTGCAAATGCAATCTGTACACCTGAGACTTTGATAACCCTAATACAAATATCAAGTTCGAAGCACTTTCTGTTTTTCTAGAGCCCCTGTACAAATCACCAAAGTCAACTCTATCCAAAAATCAGCCCTATCTACAGATTTTAATAAAGGGACTATTTTTTTTCCTGTTTACATAATTTTGAGGGGATAAAAAAGACAAAGATTAAAGAGGTAGCTACAATTACAATTGCTCCATAATTCTTCCAAGAGAGGATAGGCCATTGCTATTTTGTAATTATTTTAAATGGGAATTCATTAGCACACTTGCTAGTTTGTAATTTCGTTGTCAGCTGAATCTTCTCTCTTCGGATCGAAATACACAGCAATTTGTGCCGGTCAACCATAGTTTAAAAAAATGTAAGGAACTCACAAAGAACTATATAGGCTTATTGAATAGTCTGCTCATGAAATTCCATGCCCGTGCAGCTGTTCCTGAAATTTTAAGGTAAACACCCAAGCACATAGTGCATTTATAATTGCAACAGCTGCAAGGGGTTCTTATAATGTCTAAAGATGAATCATAGTATTACCATTTTCCTCATGTCCGTTGGCCTCTGGTGTTCCCAGGCGGCAAAGTTCTTCAGGGGCTTCTGGGTAAATGATAGCTGTATCACTCCGCTGCAAGTACTCTGCTATGCTGACTCCGTGGCTCTCTCCGTCATCCATTTTCCTTTTAACAAAATATTCCTCGAAATCTGAAGTGCAATTTGGTTTCTTCACTGCATTAAAAAATAAAGATAAAGAATGTGACTTTTGGTTACTGACAAAATATGAGTAAAATCATGTCCATTGTTAAATACCCAATTTATTTTGTAGTTAGTTAAGTAAGATATACAGGGCAGGTTTGACAACAATATAAATTATAATTGTTTTTCCGTTTTGAGCCAATCTGTCTTTGCATATATTTCTTCTTATTTGAGCAACCTAACCATTTAAGACCAATGCCGACCAAGTTATAGAAATGCCTTAATAACCGAAAACACTAATGACTTCAAGTAGAGCCCTCCTGCATAAATAACTTATGCAAAAGCTAAACAATGATGTGACAGAACTCAGTGACCTTGAGTGACCATGAGTGGTTAACTTTGCCCCAAACCTCTGACCCTTCTCCAATCCTTAACAGTCAAGAAGTGGACACTTAACTTGACAACTTTGGATAATTGCCCTTTGAACAAATAAGCTTTCTCAAGAGCACAGAAAACACTGTGCAATGTGTGTTTTTTTATTATTGTGGTTATGGAAGGGGTAGCCAAGCTTAAAGTCCCTCTCAGTATGTTGTGCGTATGTGTGTGTGTGTCACTGGTGAAACAACCAGTGATACACTGTGTTGTAAGCGTTTCTCTACGATAAACATCCTAACACGGGTCACTTTACAAACACACAAAGGATTAGTGATTTTTTCTTATTTTTTCTCATTGTAACTAATAACCTCTCATGCCACAGTACAAAACATTTCCACTGCATTCAGTATATATATATATATATATATATATATATATATATATATATGTTTGTGTGACAACTAACACATACCTGTACCGTTGTTAATAGTGGCTACATGCGTGGCTTCTGGCCCCAAAGTGTCATAATCCTCCTTCATGTCATCTGTGAAAACAAATGATTTCTTTTAGAAAGGCAGATACATCTTACATGAAAGTGTTATTGGGTAATTGCCCAGGGACAGGTAAAAAGTGGTGGCTTCAACAGACTCATTTTGAACGGGACCAAAGTAATACTCTGACCTGTGCTTAACATAAGAGCTTGGACCTGCTTCTTTGCTAATATAACTTTGATGATGTTCTTAGAAGAAGAAGGCAGTTTTATTGAACCTGCAGTCAAGTTGATGTATCTGGCATGTCCCAGCGTGCCCTTCATTCTCACAAATTTCTGCTAGTGACACCTCTTAATGGTGCCACAGTAAATGTAAAACTCATTAAACAAATGCAGGGAAAAATAGCAGTCTAACATTTGGAACCACATGCAGATGGAATGGTGCATGGATCTCAGTGTATATTACTCCAACACAAGAGGTTTATGTTGCAGAATCATATCAGATGGACTCAAACATGCAACAACTACATACTGGTATGTGTAGGTCATTCCAGTCACTGGCAATATATTTATGACTTAATAGTTGGGATTCTTATGTAATGCAGAAAGGTTCATGTAAGCCATAAAATCTGCAGTTCTACAAATTGATAAGCTGCTATGTGAGGCCCCACAAAGAGTTACACCTTTGAAAGCCAGCCCTACTTGTACCCAACTGGAAGTGGAGGTCCAACCTGTTTCTGTCTAGATTACAGACTGGACCATGTTCAATTTAGGGCCCACGTGTAGATATATGACACTGCTAAGACTACACCATTACACTTAACACCACTTTGAATTGTAAGCTGTTGAACCACAGCTCCTGGAATTCTCTGCCTGATGCTTATGTCATATAAAGGCATAGTCTTATTTATACAGAACTGAACATGCATTTGTGAATACTAATTTTCAGAATGATTATGAATAATTTATGTGGCTTTCTCAACATACACAGGAAAACATTACTTCAAATCAAAATAGGACACACACATACACAAACACCTTTTCCAAAAAATCTGGGGTGAGATTCCATAAAAAGCTTTCAGCTTTCAAAAACAGCATGGATGGAAACTAATCTGGTGTTGGTTTTTTTTTTTTTGCACATAGGCATAGAGCACAAGTGAACACAGGATGGTGATTTATATAATAATTGATATATTGCTATTCATGTTTTGTTTTGTATCTATAAATACTCTCCCCCCTTAAAATCTATAGAGTTCCCAGAAATATTACTTGTGATAAAGATAGGATCTATGGGAAAGGGTGTGGTTAGACTAGATGGAGGGTAGGGGCTTTGTATTAAGCTTGTCATTGGCTGGTTGAGAAACCTGGAGCATCATGTGAAACCTAAAGGTTGTTAGCAGTGGTGTAACTACATGGCGTTACTGGGCCCCACAGCAAAATTAATTCTAGGCCCCCCAACATATCCAGATATTTATTGTAATGTAGCCTCATGGGGCCACTACACCTCCTGGGCCCCCTGCAGCCACAAGGTCTGTTTCCTCTGTAGTTACGCCCCTGGTTGTAAGGTATGTAAGGGTGTCTTGTTATATAGAAAATATATAGTGGATAATATACACCCTACTGTAATTTATAAAGATATTATAAGTCACAGAGGAGGTATGTGACCATATAAAAGCACGAGGGCTCAGGCCGAGTGTTTTTATACAGGTCGCTTAACTCATAGGTGACTTTTGATATCTTTGTACATTTTAGTATGGGGTACATTATGCATTATAATCTACAGTTTGTGTGCAATGTCGGGAGGGAGGGGTCAAAGCGGTTGGTGTCAAATTCAAACGCACTGGCATCAAATTTGGACGAGCCAGCGTAAAATTTGGATGCACAACGTCAAATTCAGACGTGCGGTATGAAATTCAGCATGCGGGGTACCCCTGTTATAAACAGCGGGTTCTGACGTCAGAACGCACCATTTATGAGGATATAATTTACAGTCTGGTCCCATAGGGTAATGACGAGACTGTAGATTATATAGATATATTTGTTTCCACAAACAGTCAGAGCTGAAGAAATCTGAGGTTTTGTTCCACGGGGGGAGACATTTTCACCCTTGAATATCAGACATCATACTCTGGGAGACGGTATTGCAGAGCTACAGTGTAAACAACAGAAACCCACTCAGCAATGACCTGAGGAGGAAACTATTTGTATATATGTAAATATCAGTGAATGAGTTAAAGTCCCCCCCCCCCACACTGATATTTTTGTCAATCTCTGCAAGTAATTAGATCAAGGTATTTCCGAGAAGGTTGTCACTAGGAATAAATATAGCTATTGTATGTCGTTCTTCCTTGCTTGTCTCATGTGATTTCTGGTACTGAGGAGTCACAAGATTTCCATATGAGGGCACATAAACGTTTGCCGCTGAGAGGAAAGCAATATGCAGCATTTTGGGGAGTTTTTTTTGCATAATACTGGTAATTCTTAGCATTTCTTTTGCGCTTCCTTCCTCATTGTTATTTATAATCACCGAATTAAAGAGAAGTTAACTCATCTGGCAGTGTCGTCTAACGGAGACGTTGCCTGTTGGAAAGTGCCTGTGTTCTACACCACTAATAAGCTCTCACTGCCTGCAGTATGAACAACAGAAACCCATGCTGTGTCCCCAAACTCTGATGCACTGTTTCAGTTGCCAGTGTAGCCAGTATCTTGCACTTAGTTTAACGTACTTTCTATGGCTGAAGTTAGTGGCTGCCTGTGGTCACCAATGCACAATACATAATGTATTTCTATACTGAGTTGTATCAGGCTGAGACCAATAGACAGAGAGCAAAGGTCCTTAATCTTCATTTTTCATACCAAAAGTAGCTGTTGCATACAGTGGGACTCTTATAGTTAACTTTATGGAAATGGGCTATTTCAGCTCTTTAAGCACTGCATTTTAGGTGGTGCTTTTAGTTCTTGATGCACTGTGTCCCATTACCATTAAGCTCTATGGGTGCTATATGGAGCAGAAGTCAAGACAACCCCTTGGATAAGCAGGCATCATGCTTTCTTCCTTAATATGAATAGTAAGTACTTTCGTAGCCAGTAGCAGTGATCAAAAATGACAGGGCAGATTTACTAAAGGGCAAAGTGGCAGTCGCTAGCACAATTCCCCAGAAATCCCATCCACAGGAACATCGCCAATTTACTAGCAGGTGTAGAGTACAATTCACTAGTGAAAGAGACCATTGCTAGCATGTGTTCGCACCCTATCACCAGGCGACTTTTCGCTCTGGCAAATGGTTGCTACTCCATTTAATGGAATGTAAATTTTACTGAACGTAACCCCTTTTTCCAGAGGCAAACTGATAAAATGAAGCTACATCCTCCTCAATCTTATATCAGTGACATAATATCCTGAATGACGGAAACCCATAAGAGTTGCAAAAAAACACAGGCAACTTTTACTTTTTTAAAGTCCGAACTATTAAAGATTTTTGTGTTTACTTTTTTTTCAGACATTTGAGGGACATGCCACATTTGTTTTAGGGTGGGCTCATGTCTAGGGCATTAGAGGATCATTTATGTCTTTATTTAGCTTCCTTGGATATTTGTAATAAAAAGTGGCCACTTCAGTTATTTGCGCCATCCTTAATATGTCCAATATAACTTTTATGTACCCACCCTATTCAAATTGACCTCAGCATAAGAGTACTAATGAAGTTTCGCTAAGCAGAAATGAACGCTGGAGAAACTTTGTGAGGAAACGCTGAAATTACCAAGGTAACGATATTCAATTATTAGTCATGATTCCTTTACTTCCCACTGTGTGTTATCATTTATATAGTGTCCTCACTTATGCAATTAGTCTTTACAATTGTAAAATATTATTCAGCAGCTCTCAAGTTGGGATTACAGCAGCTATCTAGTTGCTAGGTTTGCTGCCTAGCAACCAGATAACATTTTGAATTGCAAGCAAGATAGAAACAGAAGTTGGCGGTAAATACATTTATAAATATATAAACAACAATGACCAATCAAAAAGTTAACTTCAACTATATTGTAAAAAATTAATTTAAGAAATGTTGAATTGATAAAAATTTTGCTTTGGACAGGTAGGATTCTGAGACACTTTCAGCCCTTTTACTGTCTGGGGAAAAGATAAATACATTTCTGGGGTTTTTTTTTTTTTTGCACACCCCCCCCCCCCCCCCCCCCATTCTAAGAATAAAGGTTTGTAAAAATAAAGAACACTTCTCCCCGTCGACAAATTGTTGAGTAAGCAAAAAATTATATATACAAAAATAAAGGAGCCCAAGGCGCAGGTGATTTAAACTGATGATAATGATGTCATGCTTTATGTCGGCACACAGCGTCCACCCCATTGTGGGATGCAAGAATGTCAAGGACAATTCCCCAACACAAAACTTTGATTGTGCTGCAACCGGAAAAAGGCACAGTAAGAATTCTACTCACTCTTTAGTTCGAAAAATCTGCATCCTGCAGACAAATGAGGGAGAGAAGTAGAGGAGGAGAAGCAGAGAAGGAGCTTATCTCACAGAAAAGCTATGTGCAGAAGTGTGCGCTAGACACACAGGCACCAGGGATAAAACACTTCTATATAAACTACGGCTACAATTAGCATTACTGTCTATATTGTATGTTTTCCACAATAAATAAAAAGGGAAAAATGATCAAAAGGAAAAAAAAAATTGTATTAGCTGCTGCTCAGAATAAAGACACCATCCTGATTTCAGTGGGTGGGGGGTGGGGTGACAGGAGAAACAATAATTTTTCATTAGACATAAAGGCACCACATACAGGCACTTTTAGTAAGCACAGTAAATCATTAGCGATCATTATAAACAGACAGGTAAGAACAAAGTAGCTCCCCTGGCCTCTTACAATAATAAAATTAAATTATTGATAGGGACTGGGCAACTGTCAGCCAGATCAGACAGTTTAATAGGGCTTGAGTTAACGCCCTAGTGTTCAGCAAAGTCTGCTGCATGTGACAATACCTACAGTAGCCCAGCACTGTATCAGAGTACTGTCTACATTTAATTACTGTGATACTGGACCCTTGATGTCAGGTTGGCCCAGGTGGATTGTCAGTGGTAAACGAGTGTTGCCCGTTATCCAATAATATGTTTTTTGAGTTGGGAGTCATAATTCATATGACCCCCCCCACCCAAGAAAGAGGCTTGGTAGAAAATTAGTTGATGGAGAAATTGGTTATTTGAACTCCAGGCCCCTCCTTTGTTTAAAAAAAAGACAAAGGTGAGATAAAGAATATCTGATATTATTAGTCCCCAGTGCTTTTATTTTAAATGAGTTAATCCTAATTAAAGGAAAAATTACTTTTCTGTAAGTTTAGAATGCTGCATTTCTTACATCCCTATTAATTATTCCTTTAAAGTAAAAATCCCAGTAATTGGTCCTTACTCTTGATTTCTAGATATTAAAATTTAAACCATCAGAACATTCATTCTTTTGGCTCTGCAAATCTAGTTCATTAACAAATATGAATAGCTAACACCAGCTCATTTAAATAGTATGTCTTACATGACTACTTGCTACACTCTGTTTCTGTCACACGGCTCCCAAGAATCATTGGCTCTTATTATACATGTAAATGGCTATCATAAAAATAAAAATTTCATTTAAGATTGTTAATGAGTTCTGCAGCAGTCAGAGTTCCTTTAATGATCATCCTCTGCCCCTAATTAAACGTATTTATCTTTCAAGCATCTTTCTTTGAGCTCCCCCCTTCCCCGTTGCAAATCTAAAACCTTAAAGTCTTTATGTGTTGGACAATAAATGTTTATTTGAAATAAGGAATAACAAAAAGACTCAAACAAATGAAATTATTTGTGCAGAACATAGACATGGGTCACATTATTTTAACAAAGTATTGCCCCCTAGAGAATTCTGCTTTCCCCTGTAACTTCTGTGGATACAAGCTGGATATATATGCCAAATGACTGATTGAATCGTGCCCCTTTGGAATGTGGGTTGCATTGCTAGAGATGAATTTCCCTCTTGGCACTGCAGCTGGGATTTCAGCAGTAAGGATGTAAGGATGCCAAAGTGACTAAAAGATACAGTTTAAAGCAACATTAACACTTAAAGGCCATAATGAGGGATTTACAGAGATAAAAAAAAGTGTTCCTCAAAATGGACATTGATTGCATCTCAAGACTAGAGCCGGCCACCACCCTCCCCCATGCTGGACCTTAAGTGGGAATGCACCATGTGAGGGGAGGGACAAGAGAGTAACAGAGGGGAGGGAGAGGGGCAGAGGGGAGTTAACATGGATTAGATGGGTAGGCAGAAGGCAGAATAGGATGGGTACAGAATAAGATGGGTAGGCAGAAGACACTTTAACATGTACAAGCCCAGTGCCCCCCTATTGTTGCACCCTAGGCATGTGCCTCTTCTGCCTACCCCTAGTTCTAGCCCTGCTCAAGACACACGCAAATGTGACTGGCATCATATGAATCTGAATATCCATACAAGTAGGTGGGTACATTGCATGGATTCAGATTTCTATGTAGAAGACCCTTGCAAGCATTATACTTGCACCTATAAGGGTCATATGTTTCAGTTTTCAGATTTAGTCTTATTGTTGCTGAGATAATACTAGTGGCTGATTAGTCATACTAGACAATAAAAGGTCTGGTATAAAAAATGTCACAAAAGAACTGGAAAAAACTTGGAATTGGAAATGGATTTTGCAACAATGATGGTTGTTAGTGATGGGCGAATTTGTCTCATTTCGATTTGCCAAAAAATTTTCTCTGCAGTTTCGCAAATTTATTTGCCACTGTTCACACCTGCCAAATAAATTCACCCATCCCTTTCAGAAATGAACTGACAATATTGCTTATGTTGCCCTCTGCTGGTTAGAAAATTATTCTACTAAATTTTGAGAATTATGTGAAAATTTCCATAAATTAAATAGGTGTGGCAGAAGTTGAAATCAGTTTGCATGAGTTACCCAAGCTAACTATACCCCACAAAAGCCATCTTACTCTACCCTTTAGTAGTCACCCTGAAGAGATTTGACCATTTGCCTTCTCAAGAAGGCATCCTCTCATAATGTTAAATCTGTTTCCATTTATGGCTGGCTTCCTTTTCTTTGCATTATTATTTATGGCCAGCTAGTTCTGCTTATGTGGGGTTTCATTTGCTCTATACAGGGAGTAGAGAAATATATGTCACACACATATTAATAATTAATGACAGATTAGAAAGTTGAGAACTTCAGCCTTACCAGAACCATCTACAGAGGCTTTCAGAATATTATTGTTGTGCCAATTATGGTCCATTCCACTTTCCCTCAATTCATCTTCCTCTTCCTCTCTTGGCATGCATAGTGCTTGGTTGGCATGGGGAGAAGTCTTGTGGTTTAGCATGCTGGCTGGACTTGTTTCCTGGTCCAACGTGGTTGTAATACTGTCATCTTCAGTAATGTGGAGTTTGTCCTCCTCTTCAGTCTCTGAACCCGTGTCTGCTACATTGTCATAAGTCAAAACTATAATAAGAGTGAGAAAAAATCACAACGTTAGTCAAGTATTATGGTTTCAAATCAGTCATCAAAGTGTGGTTAGTAATCCATAAGGTAATGGAAACCAACAATACTAATAAGTATTTATGTACATTAAGTGTTTCCATGTTACAGAATACACAAATAAAACTGCAACCTACTTATTCAGTTTTAAACACAATTATATTACATTGAAGGGATTTTAAAACAAACTGTAATTAGTTTAAAGTTATATACACAACATGTACCACTGAAACAATGCTGCAGCCACCAACTAAAATATTACACTTGGGATTATATTCTATTTAGGATCAAAGGAATAGTTTGTTGGCAATTTTCATATTTCATTCATGAGATTTGATCTGCAGTTCAACACTCTGGAGACAAATGCTAAAATAACTCACAGGGTTCAACTCGCCTTGTGCACAGCCCTCAGCCCAACAAACGTCCGGCATTTTTCTCTGCCCATAAATAAGGCCTGTGAACTCAATTGAAGGTTGCTGTTTCTGAATTAGTCAGTCTTCACAAGGCTTTCAGCCTACATGCTACTACATATATTGTCCACTTTACCACCAGACAAGAAAGATTAGAGTACTATACACAGGGCATTAGCTCAGCCATAGAAACACACCATCCATTATGCACACAAGGGATTGCCAAGAACTGGTAGCCCAACTCTCTAGAAATATGCACAAAAAAGATTAAAAAAACCAAGATTCAAGCTATGACATCATGGGAATGATAGAATGAGGGAGGAGAACCAGTGTGTGTGTGTGTGGGGGGGTAGAAAAAAAGGGTAAACAATTTTAAGGCTCATTTTGATCGCAGTGCATCTTATAAAGCAAGCTCTCTCCTAACTTATCAACTGAGCTATCTTGAGTGGCTCTTGCCAGCTATCGGATTATACAAAAGTGGCAGAAAAGAGTGGAGGGTGAAGGAGGAGGGAGTAGAATTGAAAAGGATTGTGTGTCAAGTTCGTAATGCTTTTGGAGAATTCTTGAAACACGTCTAGTTACAAATTTTTGTCAGTCATATCTGTTTGCTTTGATAGGTTCCCAGGGAGGGGGAAAAAAGGAACAAAAAGAGAGATATTTTTTTGTCATTTGAGGCCGGGGACAAAAAGATTACACCGTGCATATATGCTCATAATATGATCTTTGTATAATCCGCGGGTCTGCACTTGCCTTCTCAACAACTGCACAACAGGTGCAAATTAAAATGAAAACGACAGCCGAGCTGGGCAAACAGAATCTGCTGACCTGGTTTGAATACCAATTGACGGGAGAAACAAAACCTTTTGAAGAGGTGTGACCACAAGGGTTTAGGCAAGTTCAGGCTGGGTAATGCCCTTGGAAATACAAAAATAGAGATATTCTAACGCTGTTGCTCTAGCTGTGTGGTCCAGATATACCTTAGTACAATCAATATTGTGAATCTTTCTCTTTCTGGTGACCGAGGTTTAACTATTTCTTAGCAACACAGAGAAAGTTCTTTAGAAATGCTCAGAGCTCGGAGTCGGGGGGTGGGGGTGACAGTAACAAAAGCTTCTATGGCCTGGGAATCTTTCAGCCTACCTCTTAAAAAGTGATCTCTGGGCACAGGATGAATAATGAAAGGTCCAAGAGGAGTGAATAAAATTATCTAAGGCTGGACACACATTAAGGCCTTTATCCTGGACAAAAAAATATGCCTTTTGAGGTCTCTCTTTTTTTTTTTGCCTTGCGGTGGCTTTCAGGAGGGACACGTGAGTATCCCTGCACCAAAGCTGAAATATTTTCTTTAGGAAGAAAAAAAAGAGAGATAAATGATTAATCAACATCCCAGAGGAGTCCAAAAATCACAACAATCTAAACAAGCAATGAAGTCATGTCTCAGGATACAAGGTCAGGGATACACCATCCATCACCTTCACAGGCCAACAATACCTTGCACCCTTTCAGAAACCGTAAATACTTAAAACATGATGAATAAGTAAAGAGGTCCAGATAAGCAGTGCAATGACACTCTGTAAATTAATGATTGTATATGCTTATTAAAGGGAAAATATACCCCAACTGTTTGTCAAACGCAACATATTACTATTGATTATGCATTACTGGGAATGTTATCTGCCTATGTGTATTTATTTATTTACATGAGTGGGAGCAGTCATGCTTGCTCTGACACGGAAGCATAATTGAGCTCAAATGGAAGGGTGACCTCTGGTGGACACATGATCAAGGACAACTTTCAGTACACTCAGAAGATCCATTGCAGGCTAAGCACCCTGCTGCAATCCATCACCTCCTGTACAAATAGGTTCATAGTTATATACCAGTGTGCCTGGATCAAAGCTTATTCATTTGAACTGCACCCCAAAGAACAACAGCCCCAATGGATCTTATAATCTAAGGTCCCTCTCATTTAAACTATGACCTAATCTGTTGCAGTATAGACAGAAACTGAAGTTTCAGAATTAAACCCAAATCAGCATGGGGAAAACATAGAAATGTTTTGTATTCTTATGCTCACGACACCCTTTATAGTCTTTTAAATAAAAGTGATCTAGTTGTGTAAGTTCTCTTAAACCTAGCCAGTATAGCAACACTTAGTTTCTTTACTACAATGAATGTTTATTTTACCTATCATGTCAGGATACACAGAATATTCTCATTTGCTTTGGCCCTGTGCGGCTGGCACTGATACAGTTTCTTCTTCCCAGCCACAACAGAGGTGGGAGCCATAGCATTCCTCTTTGTAATTCAATAAATTGGGCAAAGATGTACTGTTTTCTCACTCAACCCAGAATCTAATTTCACATGCATGCTGGAATCAGAGGAAAGAGGAAAGAACACTATAGAACTGTAATAAATTTCCAAACACCCACCATTGATAACCGATCCCTCACAGTAATCTTCAGAGAAATTAATTACAATTGCAGGCATTAGCGAGCTTGCCAAAAAGGCACCCGTAATTATCCTTCATACAGGTAGGCATGGAAGGCTGCCATGCGATTTAGCGATTACAGGATAAGAGATGCGTATAAGGCTTGCACTACAAGCTTACTGTATATGCTAAAGCACTGATAATCCATATAATACTGGCTTGACATTATTTAAATGTTTCAGTTCTGTTTAAAACAGTTGCACTGTATATTCACAAAGCAAATATGTATTATGCCTTGCCTTTTGGGAAAGATGCATAGTTCAAAGGTTATTGCCTAGTTATACCAAGCAGGGATTCTACCATTTCTATAAATAGCGTTTATTACAGACTTTTTATGTGAACTTTATAAAGTGCAAGGCTCCCTAGAATTCTGCCTAGGACACACACCTTGGTTTGAAAACCCAATTACAACAGCATATGAACAAGGTTGTCTTTAATAATGGCTGGGCCCTAGGCAAAACAGATGGTAACTTATGACTCAATTTCTTGGTTGGTGCTGAGAGCTGAGCTTCTGAACCATTCCAGTTTGGACAACACCTACATGCTGCTCCTCATACTTCCTATCAACAACTTCTGCTCTTTAAATACATAACATGAAGGCCCTACATGGAACCCCTACAGACAGTTCTGTATTTTCTCACTATTATACTACACAGAGCTGAAGCCCCAAATTACACCCATTTTATCTCAGTCTATTTCTGCCATTATGGCCAGCCTATGCTTTTCCTGACTCCCAGGATATCAATGACACATTTTAAACCCTTTTCTTGTTTGCTGAAGCACATGATAAGCACGTCCTGCCTATGGTATCCTGTAAAAGCTGCTGATAATTCAAGTGACATTTAAAGAAGTGGCAGAGTTATCTCGTGGCCGGTGTAAACAGTGTTACCTAGTGAGTTCCTTTTCACAGTCATATGTTACTTTGTCAGTTGGAGAACAGAGAAGCATCTGTTCCTAATGTACAGTGTATTGATCTTATTGACTTGTGCCTTCACAATCCTGCCCTGGGGGGGAAGTGAAATGGAAGGGTGATAATCACAGTAACTTGTGTCAGTCCAACAAAGCTTTGTTTGCACAGAGTCATTTTATAACACTAGTCCATCAGATGGAGAGTTGAGCATTTAGTTGCCCTAGTTGTAGGCCTTCTCTATAGGAATTTTTAAGCTCTTCCTTCCTACCAGCACATTTGGGCAAGCCTCACCAGCTCATAACAGTATTGGACATCTGCTATCCAGCACAAGATACACCAAGACTTGGGGGCAGATTTACTAAATTCACAAGAAGCATTCGAAGTTCGATCAAATTTTCAAAACGATTCGAATTCGAATTTTCGAATGTTTTGGAAGACCACTTCGACCAGTGAATTTTGAAAATTTGATTGAATCGAATGATTTGAATGATTCGAATAAAATTTCATTTGAATATTCAACTGTCGAAGTACTTCCCCTTTAAATTTTTATTCAACTGCCTAGTTCGCCAGAACCAAGCTACAGAATTGGGTTTCATTATTTTTGATCGAATAAAAAATATTCGATTGATCGATAAAATCGCTCGAATTGATTCGAACTATTTATCTATCGAATATTTCCTATTCGATCGGTTGACCACTTCGGATTCTATATTCTAATTCAAAGGATTTTACTTCCCTGTCTATTCACATGGTCGAATTTCGAATTTTTTTCAATTCGAAATTCGACCCTTAGTAAATCTGCCCCTTGGTCTTCTACCAATAATATATCAGCTGAACATTGCAGTATAACAACAGCTGCAAGGTCCCAAACTGAACATTTCCCACTGCAAACAATAATGAAAATGTACAAAACTATTTCATATGTTGCTTATATGAGCCTGGTAGCCCAGGGTAATACTGGCCTTTTTAGATAAACTTGAGATATGTGATAAGCTGGTAATAGTTAGAAGAGGATTACTTGGGCTGCGACGGCAATCGAACTATTAGATTATGCTATAAGATAATTATTAGATAGATATTATTATGTTATAAGATACTATTAGATAATGCTATTTGCATTATTTCCTTTTAGCTCTACAATCCACTGTAGCAATGATCCTGATAATTAAAAATTCTATAAAAACAAAGTTATTGCCCCTTGTTGTGGAATCTGCACTAAGATAATTTGCAGCCCCTGCATGGCTAATGTCTTGCCCCCTCTCAATAACAACATTCATATAATTTGGCTGGTTATTCTTTATTAAGTTAGTAAAGGGAATCACTAGACGTGCCACAAGTTGCACATCCCTCTTACACATTCAAACACTGAGTTTGAATGTGTAAGTTCTGATATCTCTGGGAAGTAGCTTACAAATACAATGAATAAAAACCCCAAAAGGCATTTTATTTTGGTAACATCCTACCCATCCATATTCAGATATAAAAAGGAAGAAGGTACAGACACAATTTGACACTACATAGCGGTTTTGTTATGGGTAAACAAATGCAAGTGGCCAGATTCAACACATCATCATACCTCATCTTAGGTATAGATTGCAACATCCTCTGACAAAAATGTAAATACTTTCCTATATATATATATATATATATATATATATATATATATATATATATATATATATATATATATATATATATAGTTCAGCAAATTATAAGTTATTGTGTACAAAATATAGTCATTTTGTTTGGAAAAAGTAGAGCAACAAGCATAACACTCCATGCACCAAGGATAAAGTGAGAGTGTTTTGAACAATATATGAAATTATATATGTCAACTTCTACAGAGTTATATTAAACATAGCTTAATAGAACCCACATTTTATGTTTTTCAAGGGACCAGGAAAAAATGTTGTAAAATCAGGGAAATATATTATGCATAATATATAGGTGGGACCACAAAACAACAATGCAAAATTAGTGAAAATTTAAGATCAGAGGATTTAAAATTGAAGTTCCACTGTATTAGGCTAAAGCTTTTGTTTCATTTCTATCTTTCCCTTGAAATGAATGGGGAAAAACCCCTCCACAGTTACATGTTTACGTTGAAGATCTTCATGTTTTTCCAATGACAAATGCAACATCTGGTCTAAGTGGTGCAGAAAGAGGTTTCTAAGTGCAGTAACAAACATAACAAAAGGGAAAAATAGCATTGCACATGTGGAAAAATACACTCCAGAGTTATTGGGACACGGTTATCTGGGGATGAAGGACCTTAGTATTAAGACCTTGGAGTTAAAACCTTGAGAATAAATGTAAAAAAAATACTGAAGACAAAGGAAGGCAAACGTGTGTCCTTGTCTTTATTTAGTCTAACACCTTCCTTAAAGAAAAGTTACACAACTTTAAAAAATTAGGGACTCAAAAAAAGCTTGATACAAAGTGGAAGAGTGTTTAAACCAACTTTGTGTTAGATAGATTTATGTAAGTTTCCACTAATTCACTTCAGGATGTACTATGAAAAGATAATTGCATAGAAGAGTCTGACATAGGTTTGAGATTTTGCCCTACCTCGGGTGGAGAACATCGCCCTTCGATATTTATTGGCGCTTCGTCTGGTAAACAACCTTCTTTTATATTCCATGATGAGGGGTATATTCTTCTCACACAGTCCATAAAATCCGCATTTATGAAAAAAGAGATGGTGCTTCTAAGTACTGTACAGTTATCCTGGTCCCCACTCCTGGATAGTGTCAACAGGAGCAGTTGTTCCTGCAAAATGTTACCTTCAGGTAATGTGCTGCCTACATCCTAGACCATTAGTAAATAAAAAAAAAAGGATCTGTCCAGCTGGAGGTAGGTTTTTTTCCCTCCCCAACAACTGGGGGATGTTGATTACCTGAATAGTTAAAAAGGGGGAGGTGAAACCATTAAGGTGGAAATGAAGGTCTTGCTGCTTCTCAGTAGAAAGCAGTCAAAGCTCCTAAAGTTATTTAGACTGGTTGATTTCAATGTAAATATGCCAGTTACTTCATACAGCCAGGTATTGTAGGTTATTTATGCCTTTGAAAAAGCCTCCATCTTTGCATTTTTCAAGACTAGTGGGTGCTGAGACTTATCCCTTGTGGGCATTAATATAAATAAAGGTACAGCTTAAAAATGCTATGGGACTTTTAAAAAAAAAAAAATAAATAACTTTTCTTCCTGAACTTAAGTAGAACAGATTTGTTGCTGACCCTTCAGAGTAGGACAAAGCCCCCTCTAAGAGGCATCTCTTTTTAGAAACCTGACTTTTGAACATCAACTCGTGCTTCTTTCTAGTAATGAGTGCATTTAGAACAAACCCCCTGCTCCAACGAATAAGCTTTTATCAGATATTCAGCTTCTTTTTAACAGACAAGCCTTCATTCCTGACACATTAAACATTTCTGTTAGGACTGTTTTCCAAACAGCTTTGTCGTATCACACAATGGACAAAACCAGACATTGGTGAAAGGGACAGTGACATAATATAGACAAAAGCTCAATACATTATGGACACTCTGAACAGAGCACAAAAGCAACGGAGGCAGTGATGTGTAAATCAAACAATGTGAGGGGGAAAATATTGAATAATTTCTGTCATGAGGCACTGACTGTAGCCAGGCTCTAATTGAATTAAACTCCCATTTATTTTCTCAGGACTAAACAACAGGCAGAAAAAAGTAAGGTTTGTTCAACTGTTCTGAGGTACCACCTTTCCTCACCCCTGTATAAATCCACCATCTGTCCTCACCCGCACACATGTTCCATCTCATAACAAATGTACTGAGACCGAGGCAATACCAGGAGCCAAATAAACAGGCAGCGCAAAAGCTCTCTGGACTAACCCCCTGATCTAAATTAGGCAAAAAAGGAGCATGTATCTAACACCTACAACCCAGGTGAGCTAGGCTGGTGTCTCCAACGCAAGCTTCGAAGTAAAAGAAAGGTTAAAATTAGAGAATTCAATTTATTTGATAATTTCCCTGAATAATTAGAGTTAATATGGGTTAATTAATATGCAAATCTCTCAGCAGATGTTCTGCAGCAAGGCCTGTGTGAGAAAACAGCCTTTGCTCTCTCCTACGTGATTTTGGCTGCCAGTTATTGGGTATAATTACTGTAACTAACCAAATACACACAAAACCTTTTGGAATAAAAAACTGATACAGTTCTGATTCCTCTGCTTAAGATAAAGCAAGAAAAAAAAGTCTCTCTTTTTTTTCAGGAAAATAAAAGCTTTTGTAATTTGTAACTCTTTATTTTTTTTACTTTTTTGTTGACATTGTTTTCTTTTATAATCACTGCAAATTGTGAGCAAAGAGGTAAGTTATTTGTATTGTGACCATAGATTGTAAGATCCACTGTGACAGGGCCTTATCAATGTTACAATAATAGTTAAAGGAAAATTATAATACTAATAAGTGTAACTAGTTTTTTTTTAGAACCCCCCCCCACACACACACACACACAGCATCTATAGCATCACATGTTTATTCTTGGGCAGTTTCCTGTCACTGCAGGATACTTCATGTAAATGCAATGAAGAGGTATGGCTAATGGACCCACAATCAATACAGGTCCTGATATCACTAAACAAAAGTTGCCTTAACAGAAAGGTACCTCTTTAAATGGAAATTAAAGGTAACATGAGCCTGTTAAAAACACTGCAATGAAATCAATGCTACTGTGATGTGGAATTGAAGGGGAGATTGTTAATTTCAAGATGAAAAATATAATTATTTTTCAGCTTGAAATGAACAATCTCTTTAATGTCTTATTTAAACATTTTTAATGCACTTTTCTTAGAAATTTCTAGAAATAATTTGACGCTCCTGATACCTTTAGAGATTATTATGTTTAAAAGACAGGAATGATGAAGGATGACTTGTTTTACATTCCTCTCAAGAGTGCAAACATTTAATCAAATCTAATATTCAGGGGAAGAAAAGCAGCAGGAGGGAATTTGCTGAACATACACGGTTTACAATCCAAGTGGAAATCAGGATGCATTTCACAATATCTGACATGTTATTCCCTTTACAAATAGATTCCGGCAGCAGAATTATGTTTTTGACACTTTTTTTTAAATGACTGAATTCTAGTGTAAGGGGAATTAAACTCCTCAACGGTATTACATTGGAGAAATCTAACATTGTGTTCTATAATCAATTCTAGATTTTCTAAAAACTCGATAAAAAGTCCTGGGCTGTAATAATGGTGTAAGGGAATGGCACAGATACATGTCCCAACGCTAACTGTCACTAACAGTGCAACATTGCAGTTATTAGAAGGCCCTGGTCTAATATTGGACTGTGAGGACATCCCTTCCAGCAAACCTCTTTTGTTTGGCTCCAGCTCTCTGAAAGAGTTGTCATGGCCTCATGCCACAAGAGGCCGGCTGGGACCCCCTCCCACATTCTGTTTCTCCCTCCTCCCCAATCTCTTTCAGGTAGTGGAATTTTCTGACATTGGCAGTGCATGGCAGCTTGAAAGCTTGAATCCTGGGTGTGGCAATAGTTAGATAGTCACAGCACATATGCCAGTGAAATGATTCCTTGTTAACCCATCACAAAACAGAAAAATAGAAACAGGGCGACTGGTATGAAATACTAAGCTCGTCCAAGTGTGCCCTATTCCATATTCACACCTAAGACATGCATTAATCCAGCTACAATATTTATAGCCCCTAACTCTAAGAGGCAGATTTACAAATAATAATTCAAATTTCGATTGAATTTACAAAATTCAATTGGTCGAATTTTAGTATATGCAAATTAGGCAAATTCGACCATCGAATTTGTAAATTTCAATCGAATCGATTGAATAGATCGAATATAAATCTATTCAACTATTCGACTAGTCGAATTTCCCCTCTAAAATTTTTATTCGATTGGCTACTAAACATTCGATCAAAGGGTTAAAATCGTTCGAATCGATCGATCGAATTTTTACTATTCGATCGTTCGACCAGTCGAATAGCGGTAAAATCTTCGAATTCGATATGCGAATATTCGAAGGATTTTACTTCCCTTCCATTCACATTGTCGAATTTAGAATTATTTTAAATCCGAAATTCGACCAATGATAAATCTGCCCCTAAGACTCAAGACAATTTTGAAGAGGATGCTGGTTGCTTCTGTATATTAATTGCAAGCGTAACAGAAAACAGAGACAGTTAACTTACCCTGCTTTGCAACTGCTGATTCTCCCTATAAGTCGTTTCCCAACAAGTACACAGAGACTGTAGCACAAACAATAAAGTTACATCCTCGCTGTAGCAGACTGCAAACACTTCTCTGGCCAGTTCATGAAACCATGATAACACTTTATCTCCCTCTGCAGAATTATACTGTGCTTAGTGATAACAGGAGCTCCAAAACTTATCGTTAGCATGTGTTTGTATAGTACTCGACCACATATCAAAATACTGGAGGAAAAAAATGTACAGAGCCTACCTTGAATTTTAAGTAGATGCTGTAGGCTTAACCCCTTGGGTACCATATCTCACTTAGCACAGGGTCAAAACTAAATGTTAATGGGTGCTTCATAGCCTAACCAGGTAGCAGTACCCTGTCAAGTATTGTGATAAGGCTTCTTGTAGAATGCAAACGGTTACTGTCTTGACAAGAAGTGGGACTGAAGAGCTACATTGCCTACAAAACAGAATGACTTTTTTTGATTGTATCAGTCTGAAAAATATTTACTCATCAAGAGCAATTAATTAGACAAGAAAGGCAATTTTAGCCATCAGATGCATACAAGACACCTACCTACTGCTGTTAAAATAAAGAGAAAGAGCTCAAAGTGTATAGCCATTTGGTTAATGCTGGCCATACACGGAAAGATAAAGATGTCAATATCGGTCATTTATCTGCCTGTGTATGGGGCTTCTGACAGGTCTTGGCAGATCTATGGCCAGCTTTAAGGCAATAATGCAAAATTTGTGGGTCAGCTCAGGACTGGCAGTGGATTTTGGGAGGTTCTCTTCCCCACGGGGAACTTATCCATTTAACTCTTGGCCTTTAAGCTTAGGGCATACAGGGTGTATGGTCCACTTTTCTACACCTGTATTTTACAGATTTGCTCCTATCTGCTCCAGTGCGTAGCTCCACTGACATGCCTGAGTGTTGCTACTTGGAGCTAGGATTGGCCCAAAAGTGCATGCTTTTGCTTTGTTTTCTATATGTTATCTATATGTAACCTATCAAGTTTGACCTGAAGCAGGAGACAAATTGGGGAACAGATAAGTCCCTCGGATATTAGTAGTGATCTCCTGGGTAGTGATTGTCTATATGAGATTATACATTTTTGCCAATGCTTTATTGGTCCCTGGTATACAATCCAAATTCAGATATAGGCAATTAATTCATGGAAAATACATACAGGTCAGTTTAAGAGTCACTATCGTGGCTCATCTCCAAGGTGTCTTCTGGTCATGTTTTGGAGGACTATTCCCTGTGTGATTAATAAGTGTTGGAAAAAGAACCTAACCTAATTTGCAGGAAGATTAGCAAAGCACAAATCCCAATCTCTCTCAAAGTCATCAGCCGCTGCAATAAAAATCTTGAATAATTTGTAATTCTGCTGGGCCTGTGTGTGCACCTGAGGTTTCCACAAGTGCATTTATTAACTTTCAGATCTTTGATGACTGAGAGATTACTAGCTTTCGTTTTAGGTGCCCCCACCACCACTGCACTGACAAATATAGGTCACAACGTACTGAAGTTTGGAGGAGAGCACAAATGTGCTCAGTATGTACAAATTAAAATCAAAGAGGGTAAGCAATTCATCTGTCTGATATGCTGATTGGAATGTGAAATACCATTGGAGTGTAGAGATAAACACCCCTAACTAACTATATAAACAGTAAAAACTATTTTATGTAACATGAATTAGTTTTAATGATATCATGGTATAGGCCTGCAATCGATCCTCTAAATCTCAGTGTACAATTCCCAAAGTGTTCCTCCAGTATGGGCTTTCCTCTATGGGTATCCCAGCATGCATTGGAGGAGAGGTTTAACAGCTTCCATTATAGTGCTAAAACAAACCCACGTTCATGTGGGCCATTACTTATTTTCTAAGAGATCCACAGTCACTGATTTGGGCACTAAACGTGATTGTTTTAGACCAAATGAGATGTCCATGGATTTGAGAGTTGTGTCCCTAGGCAACATGTTGACTAATTCTGGTCACTCAATAGGTAACAATCATCAGTGAGTGTTTGTAGCCACCAACCCAAAAATAAATGAAACTGAATAAATCAATGAATGAGTGGTTCAGTTTCTTCTGTGGTCATATTGCAAATGTCTACCCAACTGAGTTTTAAAATCAGGATTTTATAAATTAATATTTATTAAAAAAAAAGCATGCAGGGTTGCATAGGCTAATATACTTTTTTTAAGAGGACCCATAAAAAATAAATTACTTTTGCTAAATATATGCAAATTTCAATGTAAGCAATCATCACAAAATTAATTTTGCCAGGACTGATTAAAAGCATTAATAAATCTATATGCCGTATTGCTTCAATCTGATACTGTAAAAATATTATACTTCCTGTAAGATTAATTATAAATCTACAATAACATATTACAGTGCCAGAGCAGATTATTGTACATTCTGTTAATAATGTTTAAGCAGAACCTAAGTTGTAATTATGCTAAGAAACAAAGTCATTTGATAGCGATTGTTTCCTTTAACTGTTGGTGTTAAATGGAGAACAAAATGTGGATGCGCTTGGGTTTATTACTTTTATTTAGTGGGGATTTTAATTAAAAAAACCTTGCCAGGGTGTTTGTTCCCATGAATGTTCTGCAATGTTCTGCAATGTTTTTCAAGCCAAAAACAAATTTGATAAAACCGACAGAGATAAAAAAAGAAAAGGTTAATGACAACAGTTTAAGGTTTTCAAGGCTGTTTCGCATTCTTGCCTTCAGCCAAGTCTGATCTGCTGAAGGAAGTTACTGTTATCGCTGTATTATTTATAATACACCCATACATGGAGGACTGAAGAATTGCACACCTAGATAGTTTTTAAGAAGCTTTCATTCTCTTTATATAGGGGGAAGTTATAATATCCTTCTTATTTTACTTCTCCAAGTGACCAGGTCTACTTCTCCAAATGAGTGATTACCAAATGAGCTAATTTTGCCCAATTTTGTCAAACAGGTGAAGAGCCATAGGGTTTATGCAATTGTTGGCTGCAGACCACTTATCAGGGGATTTGCAATATGAAGCAGTATATGGTCAGCTTTACATATTGAGTAATAAGGAAGTTAAAATGTAGTTGAAAACTACAGAAGGAGCTTGCTGCATGCAGGATTGCCTTATGTTATAAGGACCATAAATATTTGGGAAGCTTCTTTGCTGCATGCTGTTTTATTCTCAAATGCATACATAATATAAAATATACTTCTTTGAGTTCTGTTCTGATTCTTTACTGAAGTAAGGGAGCTCACCCCCCTCAATTCAACCAGTTAGCCAATAAATAACCTCAGGCAATATGCTGCATGCTTGAGACCTGGTGGTCTGATAGCCAAATTAAATTATTCATGACAAGCTTTTTTCGGAGGGAGGATTATATTACTGATTTAGTTTGAACACAATAAAAAAATCAATATAAAGGCACATTGTTGTATGACATCTGTGGGAAGAGCTTCAGAGGCCTGCTTACCGTCATAAAACTGTGTCACCAGCTGGGGGTCAGGGATTTTAAGAGGTCAGGGGGACCTGGTCTCTCAGATGGGATAAAGATCAGAAGAATAGATTTCCAGGTGATGCCCAATCCCAATGAACAGGCCTATCTGTGGCTTCATTCAAATGATAATGAGTGGTAAATCACATCTGTTCCCCCTCACTGTGCCTGTATCTTTGTCACCTGAATAGCAGACCCACCAGGTACCAAATGTGCTACAGGAAATAGGTTTCTGTTTCCATTGCGTTTACTCTAAAATGACAAAACAAGCACCTTCATAGGAAGATCAGCAATTAAGGAGAATTTCATTCTTTTTACTTTAGTTTATTAGAGAGTGATACGCTAGAGATCTGCAGGACCCAAGACTGAGCAGCAACACTGGCAGTTCTTCTTAGGTGTCTTCTATCCTACTTTTAACAGGCCAACTACTAGTATAATTTCCTAATACTAATATCATTTCCTATATCCTAAATTATTGTAACCCTTTAAGTGCCATAAGCCATTAAACCTCTCAGCAAGACCAAAGGCTGCTGACACTAAGGGGGTTATTTACCAAGCTCCGAAATCTGAAAAAAGAAATTAGTTTTTTTTTTTTTAATAGGCCAGTTTTAAATCACAATTTTTTGGGAATTTATTAAACCCGCGATTTTAAAAGTCGCTCAAAATTGCCTGGCGAGGCAATTTTTGAGCGACTATTAAAATCGCGCCGCCGCGTGTGAATAAGCGCAGGTGACTTTACGTGTAGCTGGTGCACAGTTCTTCCAAGCTATTCGGGGAGATTCGTTGCGGCGATTAGTCGTCAGGCGACAGATCTCCCCAAAATCTCCACGTGTGGCCTTACCCTAAATGGGTTAAACATTACTATTCTTATTATTAAAAGTATTCATACACTTTGATATTAAATAAAATTTTAATATAGTTATGCCTGAAAACAAAGGTTTCATGATCCTCATATTTCAGGATCCACAATATAGAAAAAATAAAGGGGAAAAAATCTTTTTTTCTGAAATAAATTTTTATAAAAATTTATATACTGAATATGTACTACCTTTTCACATATATCTTTGCCATCTCTGCACTTTATATCAATGACATTATTATTCTAACCAACCCATATAGGATCTGAGTGTGAATTTGTAGGTGCCTAGAGTAAGGGAAGGTGGTAATTAGCACAGTAGGATAATTGATGTGTAGATTGCACCATGAACAAATGCTTTGACTTGTTTTTTCTTCTCACTCTCCTACAATTATTCTTTTTAACTCAGCCTTGCTAATGAACATTTTACCTGCTTAGTTAAGCTGATAAGACTGTACATCCATTTAAAAGAAGCCCCCCTGTCTTCCTAGTAAAAGGAACCCATTTGGAACCTTTTCTCCTTTTCTTCAAAGTCATTGGAGCAGGAACAAGAGAAGAGAAAAAGCCTCTCTGACAATTGTGTTGCAACTTCTAAATCCTTTGCCGTGAATACTGAAAGTGAAATAAACGTTATGCAATATCCTACCTAGGATACACACTACTTTCATTGTTGGCTGGTAAGACATTTGCTTATCCCTTCTGCAAGCCAATGGTGCACTGGGGGCCACAATGGAATCATCACTGCCTAATTATCTGGAAATCAATCTTTTAACTGTACTGGCAACAACAAAGAAGTAACAATATTAACCAACAGCTATAAGAAAACCAGAACCCTCCAATTAATATTTTATTACATGCAAACAAAACATGATGATTTGCAATTTAGGCAATAATGGAGTTGATCAGTATTTCTTATTGTTTCCAATATATATATATATATATATATATATATATATATAAACATATACATAGAGAGTAGTTGAAGAATGCATGGTGTGTTCTGTTGCAGAAAAGGGTAAGAATTAGCTGAGAAGGTAGCCATGAAAATACAGGGAGACATCCGACCCATGAAAAGAAGTCTAATGTGCTGATGGCTGATTGGGATTCTGGGAATTGTAGTTTAACAACAGCTGAAATTCCCAGGTTGGATATTGTTGAAGCAAATCTCTCTACATCTTTCTACCTACAAAATTTTTTCTCCACTGTGGGCCACTCTAAGGCTTCTGCTCACAGGATATATTTCTCTCTGTGCCCTGCCATAAAATATTAGACATTTGTTATAATCTTTGATGTGTATGATACAGGTTCCATAACTGTGTACCCAACAACTCCATCAAGTGTGGCACATTTAGACCATATGCCAATGTAAAAGGATACAGCTTTGCTTTTAATTGACTTAAAGCCTGGTTAGGTTTCAATACACATCTTAACCCAAACAAAGAGACAGCAATACACTATATATATATACCTTAGCTGTTATATAAAAAGGCAACAATGTGTATTATATGTGTTGCATTCAACTGTATCATTGTCTGGAGCCAAACTTTAAAAAGTTGTGGCTACTCTACAAGAGCAATGGTAATGGGGCGAGCGTGGCCACTTTTCCTGCTTAGTTTTTGTGGGTGGTGTGGCTCAAATGAAATCTATAGACTTCATGGTATAAGTAAGCTCACCATTATAAATGGGGGCCCAAATGTACCCAATTGAGTCTTCTGAATTTTAGCAAATTTTCTGCAAAATGTAAATGGTACACCCGCATGTTCAAATAAGGCAAACTCTGTTGTGTCAAGGTCACAATGGGCTTTGTCAGAAGCCTCAGATATTATAAAAAAAAAAGAGAAAAATAAAACATTGCTCTTTTCAATGTGGCCCTTATAGGGTGTGTTTATAGCAAGGATTGCTGTAGATTGAAGAACATAAGAGAAAAATACAACGAGCTAAGTGACTATTTACCTGGTAGGCTCCTACAAATATCCCACTGAGGCCCGGAAGAAACACACATAATAATATTTCACAGTGTTATTCACGGCTCACTGTGAACTTAGTGTGACTTGGAAACAACAGTCATTAATTACACAGATTATTAAAACAGCAGCAGCTAATCTTAGTGAGTTATATCAGGATTCTGCAAATGATAATGTGGTGGGAAGAATATTTCAGATATTACCCCCCCCCACACACACACACACTCACACACTGCTGTGATTCTCTATTGCTGGGTAACTGAGAATTCTGGGTCATTCTCAACAAAACTAGAGAACTGACACCTCCAAAGCATTCAAGGCTTTGGTTAAAAAACGAATATTCATTTATAGTAGTTGCTTTAGAGATGCATTATGTGGTCAATGTGCTATACATGTTGTAAATGCTCCTAGGGTACAACATCTATAATTTCCACAGCAACTTTAATTTAGTCCAGACAATTTATAGACCCTACACTTTATTCAACCATTATTTCAACACATTTGCTTGTTTTTGCAAACATTTTTATGTGAGGTTCCTGTTACCAGTGGGTGCGGGACCCTGGAAATGGACCAACTTCTGCTATTAACCAAAATGTGAAAATGCATGAAAATGTTTTAAAACCTGTGTTGCAAAAGGGTACAGTATATAACTTAATTTATATCACTTTTGTAAGTATATTTTATTTTTCATTTAAGACATCAAAATCTAAATATATTGAATAATAATTAGACTTCTGAGATGAACTTTTTGATTACATACACCTGAGCAGCATAACAGTTTAAAAAAACATGGCCTTGACTAAGTAGAAACCATAGACATACCACCTAGAAAGCCTACCTGTTTATAAGTGGAATCACATTTATGGATTTCTAAATCATGGCTTTGGCTTTTATGAAAACAACAGTTTCTTTCGCATTTTTTATTCTTCTACCTTATTCTGTAAATCATCTAATTGAACTGTATATAAACTAAATAGCTATTGTTTGGTATACAAAGCTTTGTTAGTGTCTATAGAAGATTATTCCACATTTGCTGTCCTTAGGAAACATGCAAGAACTGCCCAAAATGAGTCAAACCTAAATCCAAAAATATACCCAAGGTTGAAAACTGACACAAACTGAAACAGCAAGGACATCAGCTTGAATTTATTACCTACTCAGGGTTATATTTCTGGCAGAATGTAAGTCCATGTTTTTCTATATTGAAGGTATTGGAAGGAAGTAAATCTGTGCAGAATGGAGCCCTTTCCACATTCCATATAATGTATTCCATTGATAAATACGACAGAAGATACATTGAATTTGCAATAACTACTGATTTATATGGTTTCTGTACATTATAGGGACTTGCTTTCTGCCATAATTCCCATTAGCAACTCCTTACTCCCTCTTCTATTAAGTTGTCGTTATAGTCATCTTATCTGGTCTACTGAGTTGCTGGGACCTGTTCTAAAGAAACACACATCTAACTTTTCATTTGATACCTTAATATCTTGGGGGTTGTCAACAAATGTGAGCCAAGTACAACTTAAAATACATGTCAAATCTTCTGAAAGTCAAATAGATTGAACTTTAGCTCTTCCAATCACCCACAAAAAAAAAGCTTGCATCCAAAACAGGCTAATGATTTTACCTGCAACTGGGGCAACATCGGGCAGAGCTGGGGATATAGACAAGGGTCTAATAATGATTTGTTATCTCTGCTGAGATGCCTTAACTTAAATCAATTCATTAAATCTGCGCTTTAATGACCTCAATATGGGAAAGAAGCGAGAGGGAAAAAAAATGTCTCCTTTACAAGGTGATAGAAGGATTACCCAGTTTAATAAGGCAGATGCACACTGACTTCACTGTATGATGGGAAAAATTACTGTGTCCTCTGGCAAATATTCAAGAAACCCCCCCAAAAAAATTAACAGTTATAAAACACCATTGTCAAATGTGATTGATAAATGGATATATATATATATATATATATATATATACTGTATATATATTGAGAGAAGAAACAGCACATTGACAGTAATGCAATGTAAAAAATACACTTGTTAAACTGCCTGGTTTTAAAACATTTCATCCCTACAACATTATTTAACCACTCATCACTATGAGAGCAGGCAAACAATCAGAAAAGCTAATTTCTTAATTAGCTCTGCTCCGGCGGTAATGATTACAGATCGTGTCAACTAAAATCTGTTTGGATTTCTGTATATTGGGAGTCCGACAAGCCTGCAGTTCCGTCGCCAACTTGATAACGCTCACCCCCCTGTCTTTTGTTTTTCCTTCCAGCCTTTTTCCTGTCGCCATCTCAGTATTTAATCTGACACAGGCAGGCAGTGAGAAGGGCCCTAGTCTTCCCTTTAAAGAGAGAGAGAAAGACAGAGCAAAGGATGGAGAGAAAGGGGAGGAAAACACATTGGGGACAGGAGGGCTGAGTACACAGGAAACCTGTAGAGAGTCTGAACCTCTGACACTAGTCTTTAATCTTACTCACATTCCACAAGGAATTCTCCTGTAGTATTAGACACCGTGGCTCTAAAGTAAACTCTGATATAAAAGATACTGTATTTACACTTGCACTGTAGATAAAACAAGGAAGATACGAGCAGTTTGTCAAATGAGACTGGCAATGAGGGGGAAACTGCTCAACATCTTACAAACTGACACTTTATTGACACTCCTCAGAGGAGCTTGCAATCTAATTTCCCAAGTTTATAGGCCATTAAACCACTGGTCAAAATCAAAAAAAAAAAATCACAATTAGCAAAGCTGCAATGAAATGTTGTGTTTTGGCTGGGGTTTGTTTGTCTGCTAGAAAGGGACAGATTTTGTAGCTGATTGTATTCATGCTGAACAAAGTGGATTACCCGGGTGAACTGTAGCAATGGCTACTGAAAAGAAAAGTTACGTTTCATCTTCAATGCACTGTGACGTCCAACAGAATTAAGTTCTGTTTAGTTATATTACAGCATTATTTTCTTACCAGGCATTTTTTTTCTGATGTAACATAAATAAGAGATGCACAAAACAGGCTTGAATAGGCAACTGTGAAGAAAAAAAAATTGGTGACAGATATGTAAGGTCATCTGAAATAAGTGCAAATGTTTGGGTCTCCCCCACTGCATAAACATTCCTGTGCTGATGGGACGCCATGAAATATGAAGCAACTAGTTAAAAGAATCCTCTGGTGCAAGGAGGAGGTTACAGAGAATAATGAGAAATGGTTTTGGTCTGCAAAGTTTTACTGAAAGGACAAGGTTAGAATTCAGCTCACGTGATTGATAGAATTTGTTGTTAACTCTGAAACACTTCCAGGGAAATTGTCTGGTGAGATTCCTTGGTCTAAAGGAGGCTACTAAAAAAATAACTAAAAAGTTACTGCATAGAGAACAACTTCACAATTTCTTAGAGAGAGAATTTAAACATATAGATGGGAGTTGCCATGTTGCTTTTATCAGGAGGATTATCACCAACAAACTTTAGACAGAGCGCTAGCATCCTGTTCTATAGCCATTAGCTATCTATTTAATCTAATTACTGACTCCCATATAGCTGTTATAATTTCCCACACAAGAGAAAGAGCGTGTCATGTATGGCCCCATTCTACTGGTCACAACACCAATAATTTCATACCTCTTCTGGTTTCTTGAAAATGGTTTATAACACAATGGGGGTCATTTATAAAGTTTGCGCAGTGTATAATTGTTTGCAAATGGTAGTGTTGCCCATGCTTTTTCCTGAACGCTACAATATTGCACTACTGTGCCCGTTTTTCCGGTCTTTGCGAATTTGCATTGTGAATTAATTTTCGCAAAAACTCGCAAACAAGATGGGTCTTTGCGTGAGTACAGGCACTTTACGAGGTTGTTTTGCACGAAAATAGCGTAACAATAACAAAAAATTCTCAATTTGCGAAACAGTTTTGTGAATATTTTCTCCGCAACCAAAGTTGTGACGCAGAGTGTTCGCAATTTGTGATTTTTCCCATATTTAAAAAGCTCCTATAGACATTCGCACTGTGAAAAACAAATTTGCAAACTGTTTGCACACTCTTATTCAGCTTTATAAATATAACCAGGCACAGGGCAAATATATTCAGTCTGCAAACCAATCTGCCCTGCGTAAAGTTTATAAATGACCCCCAATGAGATGCTCATGGGAAGTGATAAAGAAGGTATGACAGAGTGATAGTGGCTGCTTAGGCAAAGCTGAGCCATAGTTAATAGCTGAGCCATAGTTAATAGTTTCATAGGTTGAAATACATGAAAATTTATATATATATTTGTATAACACAAATCCACAGAGAGAATAAAGCGAAATAACAACATAGTGGTTCTTTGAAGGCAATATATGCAGCGACATACTGACCGCACAACTCCCGTACAGTTTCATTGTATGCAAAACCTCCAGGAAATGTTGCAACCTTACCTGACTCAGCTACTGGTGGAAATCACATTCAGGCAGAGATAATAGCTAATCATTTGTCACAGTAAGAAGCAATTCCCCAGAATCAGAAGAGAGAACCTGCCGCTTCAATCGGCAGGTCTGTCACATAACATTGCTAGAAACTACATTATGCACTGACTAACCTCTGCTCTGGCGCTGTTAACAACATGTAGCCTGCTCCATCAGAACACACTATCCTATGACTGGCACCAGCTTTTGATATGTTTAATCCCCCCCCCCCCCCCAAAAAAATGGCCCAGAGAAATACATGAAGACAACTCGTATGGGGAATCAGATAGGAAAGCTGCCTCTTCAGTGAGCAATATGACTGGAAATTGCCAGGAAGGACAGATATTTGCCCCTTGGGGGTAGGGCAAGGGAATGTAGATAAAGATATTTTATGTTGTGTAAATTGTTTTTTTATATTTTCTATATATGGATATAATGGATATCTAGCTGCATCGACTTCCCACCATCCAATAAATATTTGGGCCCTTACATTTCTGCATTGGGGGGCTATTCACCATGTGACCCCAGACAGGGGTAGCTATCAACTGCAACAAAACATCATGTGATCCTTTAGGGTGGCAGTCAGTCCATCAGCATGAGGAATCTAGCCTCTCATTGTCAAACATTGATGAGTTTATTAGATTTATTCTCACCACCCATGTGATCGGAACACTCGGGCAATGGATGAGCCGATCAGATCTGTAAGTTGAATTACATTGCAAAATATAAATATTTGTTCTGTTTTAGGTAATTTGGGCAGCTCATAGAGTTTCACAGAAACCTCCTTTCGTTACAGTAGCCTATGTGACCCTTTTTCAGATCATCTGTACCAATACAGCACATAAACGTGACAGAATGTCCTTTTGGACACTCCAGTAGTAAAACTGTGAATGGGAATATAGGTTCAAGGGACATACTAATTTTAGAATTCAAAGAGCTTGTAGTACAGTTTCCAGTTCAAAAGATTTGTCAAAGATCTTAATTATGAGAATAATAATTAATTATAAGAATAGTGGGTGGAGAATAATTGCAAAAACGTGGCACTTAAAGTAATATGCAGTCCAATATTGGCACTTATAAAAGTGCTTTAGTATTAATTATTTATTTTGGTTGACATTTCAGTCTCCACCTAGACCTTTATTTAGATAATAAAGGTCTCTGTGCACACCAAAACATTGATGTAAATAAATATTTTTTTTCCTTTTTCAACAGATGGAACCATTTGGTCCAGTACTGTACATGGTCCATGTCTTTGGCCACCTTTAGAGATCCATGAGCTGTATAAATGGATTGGATCTGTAACCTGATCCCTTCATATGGTTTTCGATCTCTTAGGTGATTTGTAATCTATGTAAAGTCATGTTGATATAATATTATCTATTATTATTAAATGGATTCTTCATTAGTCATATGTTAGTGGCATAAATCAAGTGTACACAAGTCAAGAGGTGGACTGCTCCCAGCATAAAAAACTAGACTGATTTAGGGAGGTGCACAAAAAAAAGACTTGGCGGGCTTCACAACTGACATCCCTGGTGTAGCCCAAGTCTTTAAACAATCTGTCCTGCAATTATAGTATCAATCACCGGGCTTGGGAGATATTTCAAACATTTTCAGTAGCAGAAAATTCCCTTTCTTCTGAAATTCAAGCAGGCAGCTCTTGGAAAGAAAGAGATCACTGGGAAAAAGTCTGTATTTTCTCAGGTTTAACTAAATAATTTATGCATACTTTCACTTTGGCATGATGAAGCAATTTTAGCCTTTAAAAACCCACAACTACTCAGGAGGGAAAAGGGTCTGGTTCCTGCAACTTAAATAATTTAAACATCCAGGTGGAAATGCTTCTAGCAGTTTCCCTTTCTTTAGACAAAGGAAAAAGTCTTCAAAATACAAACGTGCCACCAAGAAAAGGATTGATAAAGGTTTCAACCTTGAGTTCAGTTCATTTAGAAAGGAAATCCTGCCCCCCCCTTTTTCCATCAGAATGACTAGATAACTACTTATCTGAGCCTGTTTAATGCTTTACAGTAATCCTCACACCAAATGCTTGTCCAGAAACACAACGACCCCCTGTCCCAAAAACACTTTGTTTGCTGAACGACACAATACAGAAAAAAAAACCTGACTGACTTTAATGTACTTTTTTTTAAAGACTCTCCTTTTCTCATTCCAAATATATCTGCAGTTACCTATCAATAAGACTTTCTTAAAAATATCAGTATTAAAGTGAAAGCATATTCATGCGCCTAGGTGAGGTATACGGAAACTGCAACCAGATATTTAAGGCAATATCTACAGAACACGTCTTAAAACTAACCTTCAGCGGCATAAATTATGATATAATTATAGAGACAATGCTTATTTGTTTTTGAATAGAAAAGTAAGAAAGAGGAAGGAAACAAAAAATATGATCGTCTTTAGGAAAAAAAAAGGAGTTTCAAATTCTTAACTACTCCTCAAACTGGTCCTCATACACTGGGAAAAAAAGTCTCTTACCTCTCAAGATGTATAGTAGGCTTGTGACCTACGGCACGCACATCTTCAGATCTTATAGGTACTGTCTGCTTATATTACAAATATACAAGTTCTAGCAGCAGCAACGGAGGGAAAAATGAATCAAAAGAGCATGGTGTCACTTGTGAAACTCCTAGGCTTGTTCAGTCAGATATCTAAAGTGTAGAGTCATAGCACAAGGTGAGCAACCTTACAATCTCATTCTTGTTCTTTGTATGTGTCACCATTTCCCTTCCACCCTCTCACTGCACTGAAAGGTTCACCCACCTAATAATTAGTCTAATTATTTAAAATGAAAGCTTATTTGTAGTTCGGGTTTTCCAAATCTCTTATGACAAGCATAAAAGTGGCCGAAAACTGACTCACTGCCCCCTTGGTGATACTTGAGTTTGAATTTAGACTACACAGGGGAATTTGCCATGTAATGTAATCAGTAATGGCAGCTTTGTTGTGTAGGACTGTTGTCAAAACCCAGCAACTGGACAGTGTATCAAAAAATCCCCCGATTTTTTTGAAGCTCAAGAAAAATAGGTGATGCTGCTGAAATGTATAAACAAAGGAGCGAGGATTTGCAAAAGTATCATTGGGCAGCTCATATGTGATGGAATGACCCCCCCAAGGAAGAATGGAGGATAAGAAAAAAAATAAGAAATGGGGATAAATAACAAGGAAAAAGCAAAGCAAATGAGGGCTAAAAATATTAAAATGGATTAAAAGGTGGGTGGCCCAAGAAAGAATAAAGAGATGGGAAATGCTGTTAATATAATGATAGGATAGATAGTATTACAATAGTAATTACGAGTCAATTTGGGTAACATTGTGTTAACCAGGTTCTCTCCTAAACAATGGACATCTTCTAAGGCTATGGATTTATTCTCCATCTATACCCTAATACCTTTCATCCATGTTCTATCATAATAATAGTTTATGGGGCCGATTTACGAAATTCACGCAAAATGATCGACGTTCGATAGAATTCGATTGAATACCGATCGTACGAATTTTTCATGAAATAGGATATGCAAATTTGGCCTCTTCAATCATCGAATATCGAATAGATCGAATGATCGGATATTCGATAAGTCAATCATTCGATGATTGAAGGAATCAAAATTTTTAAGTTATTCGACTGCCTACTTCGCCATTGAACCTACCGAATTGCAATAGAAGCCTATGGGAAGCTCCCCATAGGCTTCTGAGGCTAAGTCCTGCTCGAATACCATTCTTACGATCGGAGCATTCGATCGTTCGAATCGCAAATCGAATTTTTCGGACTCTCGAAGGAAATTTCACGATTTTTTCGTGAAATCAAATGATCGGTATCTGATCATACGAATTCATCGAGAAATCGTATTGCGAGTAAAACAATTCGATATGCATTCGATAGTCAAATGCTTATCGAATTGCGAATTTGGTCAAGCTAATTTCCGGGAATAATAGTAAATTTGCCCCTATGTGTGCCCTAAGCATGTAATTACCTCCATGGTGACTGGGGATTTCTCACCAACAGACATTTTATTCAACTGGTCAAAAATTATGCATTTTGTGCATAGAACTGTTCCCATTAGTTGATCAGTTTCATATAGAAGTTTGGCTTTATCCTATTCAGTGTCTGGCTGATAATAAGCTGATACACCGTTGGGGGAATAATGAGCAAAATAAGCATTTATAGCATAGGAACTACTACAGCACTTACATCAAATCTAAAACATAAGTAAGTCCATCCAGCCTCCCTTTTAAAGTGTGATCCACAGAACCATTGAAAATGTCTGTATTGCTGTTTTATTGCTTCTTTTTTTCTTATTCACTGAACTGCTGTATCACTGCTTTCCAGTCCAGGAATGTCAAGTATGATGGAATAAGCTTCCCTTGGTACAGCAAACAGATTGCAATTCTTTTTCTAATTAGGAATCTTGCAGTTACAAAAAAACTGTCATTTTGATAGAGGAAAAACAATCTGTCTGCCAAAAATGTTGAACTTTAATTCTTAAAAAAAATAATCACCCAACAGGAGAACATGCTACTTTTGTTTGATATACTGTCTTATTGGAAATCTAATTTGCTTTCAGTTCGAGAGACAACACGTAACATACGTTTCTGTAATTAATTTCCTTGGAAGTACGAATAATTACAAAAAGTGGACAGTTTCCATGGAAGGATTAGTACATTTGCAGTACGTATTTTTCACTCTCTGGCTTTCTAGCTGTGGATGTACATTAGAGCTCTCACAATAAATGGCAAATATTTTACTACATAAGAGCAGGGCAGACCAGTTGTTCATTGATGAGAAGAGTTGGGTAAATCACTGGGGTCTAAGGTTCAATTCAAACCAAGGCATTGTCTGCAAAAGGGTTCCTATGCCCATGTATGTGTGGGTTTCCTCTCGGTACTCCAATTCCTACCACACTCTATAAGTGCATAGGCCCACTTGTGTGTTTTTTTTTTTTTTTAAAAGCCTCACCTTAAGGGCAATGACACACTCTTCATTGGCCTCTAGGAAGTCTACAAAGCACAAGGGAATTTTCACCTCAAAGAGATCATTTCCACCCAAGATCATCCAATCTTAATTGCATCTCTTTTTTCTTATAAATATTGACTTTAGCTTATCTTATATACCATAAAGGGCCTTATTAAGTCTTCTTATTGGTTATCTATGGATATTGAAGCTGCCAAGTTACAATGAGATATTAATTCCAGCCAAAAAAGAGCAGTGCCCAATTGGATAAATTGTATTGAAAAATGTGTATAATAATAATAATTGCATATAAATGTATATGCAAAAACTGATTTATGCATCATTAATTATTGGAATTATTATTTATATATATATATATATATATGTATATATATAACAATGTGCTTCCTGCATTTGAAGCTGTGAGCAGTAATAATCACTTGTACCGTTCACTTCCAGGGTAGGAAGAAATAAAGAGACAAGGCTTTTGCAGCAGTATTATAATATATTTGTATTCACTACTATTTCTTACATTGAACAGATGCTAATAAGCAGAAAAGGGAAGGGAGCGATATCCAACACAAAAGGCAATGGTTCATTTGGGGGGTTCTGTATATTTCCCTTCTGGATCCCATGGTCTCTAACACAATAGAAATCATTCCTTTTCTTGTTTTACACACATAAACACTGTACAACGCACCAGAGGATTTTAGGTTTAACAATCAACAAGGGTTAAGCGCTGCTTTGAGTCTGCCTCGATGATAGGCCATGGCTGCCAAAGGTTTTTTTTTGCCTGTATCAGCCAAGAAGTGCAACGGGACGTGACTTTAATGTATTTTCCGTGTTTTACCTGACTTCGATTCTTTTAGCCTGCAAAGAGAGAGCGAGAGAGAGAGAAAAAGAGCATGGCTTCCTCTCCCCTTCTCAAACTGCTTTATCTTTTTCTGGGTGCAGATGTATTATAAAAAAATGACTTTGAAAAATCTTACTTAGTGGCCCAGCAAGAAACTGTACTATAGATCAAAGGTGGTGCAAACAAGCTGGCAACTACACGCATGGTTCAAGATTCCCAAGCACAGATGATAAAACTTGCACCCAATGCACTAGTTCACCAAGGTGTCACTTACAGATACATGAACTTTATCTTCAGTACTCTTGCAAGTGACATTGCAGGCAAGCAACTGTCTGGCACCGGGTAGGCAGTCTGGCAGTACTGTTGCGAACAGCTGGTACGTAATAGATAATTTAAGGGAAAGTGACCCTAATGTATAATTTTTAACTGGGAAACTATCAGGCACTATTAGTTCTAACATTTGGCAGCACATGGATAGGCTGATGGGTTGTTATAAAAGCAAACCTTTACGTTACCTTTACACTTCTGCTCAAGACCATTTTGTTACAGTTCTCTTAATAATCAAAATAACTAGATATCTTATTATCATTCATTTATATAGTACTGGCATATTCAACAGTGCTTTACAGAGATTATACATTATGCTTTGCAACTAGGGATAATGGGGTCAGCCAAATACTGAATCAGATCTGAACCTTTGTGTGAGAACAAATTGCAGTGCATATTGCCTGTGCGTGGCAGATTTTTATCCTTGTACAGGATTCAGATTTGGTTTGGCCAGGCTCTTAGATTTGGCCGATTCTGAATCCTGCTAAAAAGGCTCAGATTCAGTCAAATGCTACACCAAATCCAGGATTCCAAACATCCTTACGTCCTATAGATCTGTGTGCTAGAGAACACATATAGGGGGGATCAAAGGTTATATATATATATATATATATATATATATAATTAAGAAGAAGGACCAGCACTCACTGTATTGCAAAAAAAGGTGAAGTTTATTTTCAAATCATCTCAGCCCGACGTTTCGGTCCCTCCTGGAGACCTTTTTCAAGGATGTCTCCAGGAGGTCTCCAGGAGGGACCGAAACGTCGGGCTGAGATGATTTGAAAATAAACTTCACCTTTTTTTGCAATACAGTGAGTGCTGGTCCTTCTTCTTAATTGTATCAAAATATTGACCTTGCACCGCTGTCTTTGGAAATGTTTTGAGTGCAGGTACTGCGGGACTATATATATATAGTTTAGAATATATATATATATATATATATATATATATATATAGTTTAGAGTGAGAGGGCTAAAGAAAGACTGAACAGGTTGGTTTCTAGGAGTTACTAGACTAGAAGCACTTTTTTATTTTATTACATTACCCCCTTAGAATGCAACATATGAACCACTGGTATTTTAGGTAAACAGACTCAGATGTTCACTTCAGGAATATGAAAGGGAACTTGAAAAACCATTTCTCATTTGGTTATATATCTAAACAAGCAATCAATAATCACTTATAAACATAATTTTGCCTTTGCCAATTGTCCATATATATTGGCCCATCTTATTATCTATACCATCTCATTAGCAGCATCCAGACATCAGAATGAGCAATAGAATGGTCTCAGAGAGGCAGGTATTAGATTACTGTGCTAACAGACTGTACATTTGCCATGCCTCCTCACGTGGGTACCTTACAATGCCCTATTGTTCCCACCAACTTGTATTTCTAAGTGCCTCATTTAACAACGTTAACAAGGTGATAAGCATATTAACCTTTGATACAGGTGACTTACTTCCCCAAACAATTTACAACCAGACACCTTTGTATGTATGCACGCTTCATTAACCCAGGTAAATACCTAATACACCTTCTCATCAAGGCAGGTCCTTCAGAAATCACTTGGAGATAAGGATTTGTTGTACGCACAATAAGTACTCACCACTTACCCTGCTACTGAGTCACAATTTCACTACTGAACAGTCTGCCGAACAAGTGGAAACATCAGACAAACTCCTGAATGTCAGAAAAGGAACCAAGCAGAAACAAAATAAACTGAAATAATGGATAGAGATTCAACGTACATAATTCAATTCTCGCTACCTCTCCAACCAAAGCTATACCCATCGCTGTAGTTAAAGTGAATTGATGCATTTAAGCTCCTCTCTCTGTATTCTCCTGGGGTTAGAAATAATCAACTTTAATCTGATAAGTAACGTTTTTCCAACATTCCCCCGGCCTGCAAGTTGCTTGAATATGAAAGTATAGCATATTTATAAAGAGCAGAGAATTGGCTTTGTGTTGCCTTTTATGGATGATGTAAAAATATATATTTCTGCTTGGATTGAAAAAAGGTCATTCTCTTATGGCAAAAACTATGTCATTCGACCACTGTTAACAAACGAGTTTGTTAATTAACAATTACAGTGACATCCATATCCACTGCTCAGCGTGGGTAGAAAATTTTATGGAAATGTGAGTTTCAGAAAGGGAAAAAAGGTAAGCTATTCAGTGTTGCTTTTCCATATTTATAGTTTAAAAAAAAAGAAAGCGAAAGAAAGAAATTTTGTCAAAATTTATATCCTGAGGTTTCACCTACAGGAAGCCAGATGTGTGCGTTGGGCATGTGACCCAAGACAAGCCCTGAGCAAGAATAAGATAATTTCTTTCGCTCATACGACACACCGTTGATTGCGGCAGCATTGTGAGGTGAGAGAATCTGACAGCGCTAACTCTCCAGGGCAGAACTTTCCAGTCAAGTGGATCAACGGACTGAAAATCTCTTATGAATAGTCATTAGGCCTTCATTACAAGGCCCCTCCAACCGGCTCCCTTTTTTTTTTGCATCCAAATGCCTTTTGTCATTTTCACAAGGTGTGCTATTTAATTACCAATTGATTTCTTTATATATGACAACATGTCAGATAGCAAAATACAGAGGAAATCCCTCGGGAGCCCAACATTTGTTAACTGTCGGTGTGCCTGATTGGAATGCTTAGCTAGCATAACATGGATTGTGGTGCTTAAAGCGCTCCAGTAGAAGTTCCAGTTATTTGCAGTTCTAACAAGTCTGCAAATCAGTTGTAGTTTCTTTATGTCACATGTTACCATGGATAAGATACCAAACCAGGGAAAAAAAGAACTTGGGCCTCCCCCATTCCTTGAAAGAAAAAAACAAAATTGGGGATTTATTCTGTATTTCCCAAGTTCATTTTTAGTTTCATATAAAACAGTTTCCAAGTTACTTGCCTCATTTACCATCATAATAATTAGCAGAAGGGCTGTGCTTACTGTGCATAAACTTTCAGAGATTCCACCGGAGCAGTTCCCATTATTATTAGAAATGTTAATATTATCCATACACAATAAGAATGAATTTCCCACCCCAAGCATAAATACAATAATTAAGTGTTCTATGCACTCACTAAGTTATTTGTAACCTGTGTAGATATAGCATACATGCATGATAAGCTATATCTTCATTACTTGATCACAAGCCTGCTTTTCACTTCAGCCACACAAAGTAGAAATATGCCCTATTGTTGTTTTTTATTATGGGTAATTAAACAATTAATTATTCGAAAATGTTGAGGGAATCTGTTTTGGTACCCACTGCAACCCTAAGTTACTCCCACCACAAAGCAAAAAGAAAAAAAAAATAACATGAAATAAGCAGAATTATGAGGACATTAGAGGAGAGCTGAGGGACAAACAGAGGGACTAGTGTGGGTATTTGAATTTGGCCGCAGGTAAGAGTGAATGGGCCTGACTGATTTTCACACTTTTCCACTATAAAGATAACAGCTTTTCATCTTTGAACTTTAGGATTCATAATGACTTTATAATAGCCCTTTAACTGAGATTTTGTATTGGTCAAGATGATACAAAGCCTGGTCATTGCTTATTACTTAATTAAATCTGCATCTATAAAAAGAGGGGATGAGTTATACTGGAGTAACAAAAATGTACTGGCTTACTTCCTTTTTCACTCTGTGACTTGTTCAAAAATGACAGTTTTTCTACCGTTTACATGAGTTCTATTAGATAAGGCATTTAGGTGAGTAATCTGAAAGTGGGGGGCACAGTGAGTTGGGTTTGGCCTCCGTCATGAATAGTTTCATAATTTACTACATTGTAATTTATTTATTTGGCTGCATGGGAGAGATAAGAATAGTAATGGGGGGGGGGAGGGTACAAGTGCCAAAGGAACGAGAATGAAAACAGGAATGTTATGAAAACTGAAGCCGTTAAGAAACAGCAAGGTGCACTATATTATTCAAGGCTAAATCACAGCGGAGTGAATTATTTAGAGAAAAATGATACTGCAGATCCCCTCTAAAGCGTTTGGGAAAGGGACATCATCAATAGAGGTCTTGTATATGCCTCGCTATCATGGTCTATATACTGTGACCCTTAGTGCTCTAACCGTAGTGCATGGACCCTGAATATTCAACTACCATTACACCCTGACAGAGTTTGGTAGCTGGTTGACTAATACTAAGACTAATAAAAAAAATTGCTCTTACTTTGAGCTTGTCAATATCAGCATCAACAAGCCAATGTGGTCTTTGATCCCATGGAAAATATCAAACCTGTAGCCACATATGAGTCAGTCAAGCTCATCAGAGGACCCCATAATACTGTAAAGATCAAGTCAGCAACTTTTATGGACCCATGGGCATCACCAGGATACCTGCTTTAACCATATGCAAACAATGTGGTAGCACCTACACATTGTATGAATACTAATATGCAGAGAAGAAATGCTTTGTAAGCAACATTTTTAGGGAAAACATAAGTGAGACCCAACTTAAAAGTGCAAGTTTTAATTCCACTTTAACTGCTACATCTAACACACAGAATTGTGAAACACTTATAGACCACAAAGATCTTTAAAAAAGTACAATGCTCTCTGTTATTCGTGTGGTTTTGAAGTCAAATCGAACACTCAGCCCCGATTCATCCAAATGCACAACGTGGCACATTATCTCTGCCCCATCCTTCTGTAGATACATGCAACACAGATATGCTTTTGTGCTCTCTTGCAAAAGTAAACACAGAAGAATGCGTCCTTGCATGGTGTTGGCTAGAGCACAGTATCTTCCTCATACCCGCAGCTCCATAATCAAGTCAGTATTGCCTTAATAAGCTGAATAATAAGGGAATTTCAAATGTGCACAGGGCTATTATGCCGTAACAATAAAACCTCAAACTGAGTCGAGCAGAGGTAGGCGTCACAATATAATGAGCGCAGTGTTGCACTTGTACATTCCATTGTGCACCAGGGTAAATGCCGGCTTCACTCACACAGAAGCCACATTATACATTAGTCCAAAAACTGTTCTCAGTCAGTGACTGGTAGTGATGGAACCTGGCACAGATCGTCCTTTGAAAAGCTGACATTATTCTCCGAGATGTGCTGCAGGTGTATGGGGTGGGTTACCCAGAAACAGGCTCTACTAATATATTTTCTTACAGGGTAACAATTAAAAGTTACTAACAATAATTGCCAGTTTCTTTTAATCCCCCTCTAGGAAGGCTGAAGTCTGAGGAGTTGGTGAATATTTATATTATCTATTTTAATGCCTGGAAAAAAGATTCTTGTGTTCCATAAAGAAAAGATATATCTAGTTATGATGTCTGACAGATGATTACATCACTTTTTAAAACCTGCACAAATCCAATTTGCCTCCAAGTTGCCCTCATTTACAGCTTTGGTCTAAAGCTCTCCATAGACGCAACGATCTTTCCCCGCAGAACGACCGATCATAAGGAAGTCCGACCAATCTGTCAAATTATCGTGCGGTTAGTGGGATACAAATGATCGTTCATCTTACGATTTTTCGTCCGACATTGGTCTGATGATTGATCAGCCAGGTTAGAAAATCTTTATCGGTCCCCATGCAATCTACCTATGTTTGCAGGGCCAAGCAGGCTGTGATCCTTCAGTTTTGCTGGCAATATCGCCTGAAATGGTCTTTTTAGTTGATGGACACATCAGGCATTTAAACGATCGTTTTGAGACAATCGTGGTCTCACGATAACTATTGGATCTTTCAAAAATCTTTATGTCTATCGCCAGCTTAACTCTACAGCTTTGTGTTAAAACCTATACCTTAAAGCTGAGTAACTGTTCTTTACATCTGATTGAGGCCACCACCTGCCTATATCTGGTGTGAAGGTATACTTCCCAGCATGTTGCTTATCAGGTCATCTCAACTACAACTCCCAAGAACCCCCAACAAGCAGTGTAGCCGCATGCCAGGAATTATAATTCACAGCAGCCAGAAAAGCATTAGACCTTTAACCAGGAACACAATGAACCTTTCCATTACAAGATGTCAAATACCATTTTCTGTCATCAAACAGAGCCTTGAGGACTAAGACTGGATGGAACATCATTTTAATTATTACACCATTTTTTTGAAAAATGAAACTACATTTTGTAGGGCTCCATTTCTTTATGTAAAATGCAGTTTCCATATAGGGAAACTGGTACCATCGCTTTGGTCACAAAGATTAAAATGTAAGTAGGCACACAGGTATTCCAAACACAAGGCAGACATGGCGTGACTTTTGATATATTTTAAAAAGACGGGTTCATTATTCCTTATTCTTTAAGATTCAGTCCAGGAGAAACTCTGTTTATCTATGGAACAGTGTATTGCACTCAACATGTTGGCAGCTGCTCCACGTTAGTCCTAGTGCCACCATCCAATGACCAGCTCCAGTTCTAAAGGGCAGATATTGAACGTCAATTTAATCTATGGTTCCAGCTGAGGGAACAAGTGGGTTTTCATCCTTTGCTCACACATTTACAGTGCATCAGATGATACTACAGGGGGAATATACATGCTCTCATGTCCAACCTTGCCAGAAAGCTTATACCAATCATCAGTTATGCAAAGTTACTCTCTCAGCCAATAACATTTTTTTTCTAATGCACAGACTCAAATTACTCCAATGTTGTGACTGGGGAATGGCACTATGAACAGGTGCAAGGTTCTGGCATCTCTTGAGTATGGCAGTCATTTTTATGTCAGTCCGAGGGAACACATTCCTCAACTACCTCTCATATTCCCCTGTCCTTTTTAGACTCTCTCTGGGCCACAAGCTTTCAGAGAAAAACTAAAACACTTAATAAATTATACACACAAAAAAAGTAAATGGAATTAAAACAAAATCCTTCATACAAAAAAAAATGCGACCCAAACGCTACATTTAAACATCTGCTGGTAATGTTGCCTTTGTATCTGTTAGTGGAACAAAGAACCTCCTGAGTCATCTCTATCACAACCTGTAATTATTTTTTAAGCAGATTTGTAAACTGGAAACACGAAGAAGGAAAAAAAGGCAATCCAGGAACTTCTGCCTAAATTCACAAAGCAGCCAATTATGGGTAATTCTAACGCTTCAATTTCATTCTTCCCATGATTTCAATTCAACCTTATTTCTGTTTTTTTTTCTTTAAATCTGTTTATTTATTCCATTAATTTTTCTTGGTATGAAACAAATGCAATGGCACAAATCTTAGCAACTCTATGACACTGGTTTTGTCCCTTGAAGTCTTTTTAGAATGAAAGCTGACCATGCATGCCCAGACTTGGTCATACAGCTTGGCCAATTTTGACATGTAAATAGGGTGACTGCCTGATCATCTTTACATGTTAGAAAATTGTGCTGATGCCCCATATTGCAGATCTGTGTTGCATAGGGAGACGAGGAAGTAAACAGGAGCCACAGCTTCCCTTATTTACAGTGGTTTTAGGCTGGAAGCCCAAATGAAAAGATCAGTAGGAAGGTGGCAGGCCCGGACTGTGGGTTAGGGCAAATGCCAGATGGGCTGCTATAAGGTGCTAGAGAAAGTCAGTATTTAGTGGGCTGGTGGGGGCTGTTTGGGCCTCTATGTGGGCTGATTGAGCCTCTGTGTACCTGAAATGCCAGGGCCTATTTTGATTCTCAGTCCAGTCCTGGAAGGTGGCCATACATTTATGGAAATTCATATGGTAGGTGTCTGTTCAACCTGCAGGCCAATCAGTAAGATACTAGAGACTGTCAGCCAGTGTACAGCCACACCATAATTGGGTATTGAGACATTTGCTGAAATCTTCCCATCACTACCAGTGTCAGACAGTTGTTATTGAAGGCAACTATCATCCGGTACAACATTATGAGTGCCATTAGCCTCATGCTACGGGAATGCAACAAAGGTGCAGGGAATACTGCTCCTATTTGGCACTCATAAAGTTAAACAGGAAGATCTCGCCACATAATAGCTCTGGTTCAAAGGGATGCCTTCCTGCTTTCCTTTCCTGAAGCCAAAGCTGGAACGTTCTGAAATATTAAATAAACAAGTAACCTGTAAAATGATCTTTCCCAGGCAATCAGCCTTAAGTCTATCTTGCAGTTCCAAAAAAAAAAAAAAAAATGGGCATTTCATTTAGAGAGGCATTCAGCCACAGCCAGCGAGATTATTTTTAATCTTATATCAGTTCACTTCGTATGCAACAATTTAGGAGATTTCCTTTCACAAAGTGACATTTGTGTTAAAATGCTCTGCCTTTGTTTTACAGTTGGTCCTTAGAAAGATGACATCAGCCCAGAAAACAATAAAGTAACTGTAATATTGTCTCTGGAGGGCTGTAACATTTACTTTGTAGCAGTAAAATTCAGTTTTTCAAGAACAGTACATGAATGATGCTAGTTTATTAACCCTCAGTCAGTCTTGACCCCCTCAGAGTTGCACCAAGGATGGCGCTGAGTATCCTTAGTACCTTTTCAGCTTCAGTCAAGTATATACAGGTCTACAATGTAGCCAAGGTCTGAAACAACTCTGCACAGTTTATATAAATCAAGTTTATATAGGTCTACAAATGAGTCTATATCAAGTCCAGGCAAATCTAAATCAAGTCAATATAGTTCTATATAGCAAAGTCTGCCTAGGTCTACAATCGTAGCCAAGAATTCACAGGCTTAAATCAAGTTAATACATGTCTATAAAAATAGCCAAGTTCACAGATCTACAATTATAGCTACGTCTACACGGGTCTACTAGCATAGCTAGACCTACGATACACACTGGGGAATATTTCAGGCCAAAAACTGCTAGTAATATATCTAAAAAATATTATCTGGTGGAGAATAGGTACAATGTTCCTTACTACCTCTTAAAAAGAGGTTTCTTAAAGAAATCTTTGCACACATTATATCACTTGGAATGGATTAGCTGCTTAACCAGAGTGTTATTGCAAAGTATAGTTGAAGCACATACAGTAGGTTGACGATCAACAAAAAATGTGACCATGTTTAATTTTATCTTGTTCATTTTAACCCTCAGACAAGAGAAACAGTTTACTTATAAGCTTCCTGTTACCTGCAAAGAAGACAGTTTTTCTTATAGAAGACCTATTAATTAGGTAAAACAAAAGGCATTTTATGACAAGAGCTTCTTATATCCGATTGTTCTTTCTTCAGCTTCTGAAGAGGGGCACCACTTATCATGACTTGACTTAAACTGCTGCTCTTTTAACAAAATGTTTCAGAATAAAGCTCTGAGCTGGCTTTGGTTCCCTTTTAATAACAACTCAATGCAAAAATAATGGATAGGTAAACCCACATGGAAGACTAATACTGACTGGTTTGTAGGGTGGGAACCAAATAAATGTAAATTTCATGGAAATATAATCTTGTTAAATCTTTGAGCCAGACCACCTCTTTAACCAAGCTATTTGTAAGACATTTATATCAAGAGGCTCCAGCTGCCTATGTTGAATCTCCTCAGCCTTGAATAGGTTAAAGGTTGTTATAGGTTTTTTTTTAAGGAGAAAGGGACACAGGATCAAACACCTCTGCAGAACAAAAGGTTGTCAGAGGCCACTCAATCACCAGCCCCTTCAACAAGAAATATTCCAACCTTTCATAGCAGTTACCCTGGCAGCATGGCAAAACATCCCTGACATAAAAAAGGGACAAAAGCACAGGGGACAGAGGTAGTTATTGTCATGCATGGTCTTC
>CM044448.1:54754418-54780650 GCA_024363595.1 Xenopus borealis
ATATATATATATATATATATATATATATACACATACACACACACAAATGGGTGTGTGTATCTTTGCAATGCCCTTTCACTGCTACTGTATGTATGTTCATCCAACGAATTACAAGAACATGAACATCTATGCTTGGCATCCACTAGTTCAAACTCTGGTCAACCAGCTGTTGTTAAATATAACTCACAGCTGAATGTTGTCAAGGATGCTGAGAATCATCATTAATAGCCCATGGTATGTACATGTATGCTTTGCAATGCCTGTATGTGCTGAGGGGAAAGAGGTTTTGCATCTAACTTATTGTTCTTAAACCTTTATTTCATGTTCTCAAACTGTTTTTGGATTATGGAGGATGCTGGGAACTGTAGTTCAGTAACAGTAAACATCTAAGCAAATGACCTAATATCCCAGCTTCATCCTACCCAAAATCCTCAGAGCAAGCAGCTCCCAATGTACCACATCGCTAATGAACCATCTGTTCTGCCTTGACTTGGTGTCTGAGTAGCGTGCACAGGCAGGTGGTGGCGTGGGGGCAGGATTTGGCAGTAAGAAGGGAGGACAGAATAATGTTGATTGCACTAAACAGAAATGCAACCTCTCTGTGCTGATAGATACTGCGTCAAACTCCTACAACTTAACAAGAGTTTGAACACCAGTTGAACTAATGGAGGTATGTTAGGGATTGTAGTTTTGTCAAAGCAAGAACGCTGTTGCAAGCTTCTCAATTGCCTGGGCCAGGGCAAATGTCCCTTCTGTCTTACCTTTATAACAGCATTGTTCTTATTTTAGTGAACTGCAGTTACCAACATGGTAACTGTGTTGGGATCCTTCACATTGGGATAGGGTTAAGATGAAGCCCCATTGAAGAGGTGTATTATTTCAGCTGTAGGAAGAGAAAAGCTCTTGGATGAAACTGATTGATTAAGACCAGATGGATGCCTACACATAGGTGTGACAAATATAGAAACACATTGCAAACATTCCAGGCATTGTCCTCCTATAGCTGGGGAGGTGGATGAGCCATGTCCTACCTTATATACCTCCTGATGTGCTGAGGGATTAAAGAATGTTAATGGCCCACTAACTCTTCTTCCTCCAGCATCTGAGTGATAAGGAGCACAATGAGATCTGTGGGCACTTGAGCAGCTTTTAGCGAACCTTTATCATCCAAAAACACTCATATGCCAATAGAGATTGCCCAGCATTATTCAGCTGCATGGACATTTAAACAGTAAAATGTCCTGCTATGTTTGAACTACAAATCTCAGCACCCTCCAACAGAGTTCAGCAGTATCTAAAAGGATCACAGGTCCCACACTACTTGCACTGTAAGTGCAATTACATACAGCTGTTGCTAAACGAAAACACCCAACATCCTACAGCCAACTAAGGTATGTGAATTCAAGATGAATTTAAGACAAGAAAAGATGGGAAAGGAGGAATCTGTGACTTATTTTATTTTATTTTTTTATAAAATAAGTCACAGATTTTATTTATTTTTTTAAAATGAACAGGATAAGGAATGTCCTGGTCATTCTAAAATATACTGAATGGGAACTTCCAAATTTAAGTTTAAAGGAAGGAAGTTTTTGTGCAGTGATAAAAAGAGAAGATAACAGAATAGAACATGGGGTAATAATCATTTACTTAAAACCTCTTCCTTGTTTCACTTATTTTAAAACACACACAAAAAACCCTTCCGATTATCACCAAGGAGAAAAAAAATAAAAAAAACATGTTTTTATCATTGTACAATGGTGGTGGTGGGGGGGGGGAGAGAAATAGATATACAACCTTGTGGGGTATTAGGTAACTCCTGAAAACATTTGGCCTTTTTAGCATGTTAAGAGTTTGTGGTTCCAAGGAAGATTAGGAAATCTGGAGGTAGAACCTTTTTTTTATCAAGCAACTTCCTGGCCTGGTGTCTTAACACACAACAGATACAAAGAACTTTCCAGGTGTTAATGTTGCTGAAATCTGTTCTTTTTTCTGTTTAAAGGAAAAAAAGAAATGGTATGGTTCCCCTGAGTGTATGACAGCAGATGCTCACATTGGGTGAGATACAAAGCAATTTCATTAGCAGTTTAACCATCATGCAGACCTTCTGCACAATTCAGCCTAGTAACACCAAGCCCCTTGTTACTTAACATTATTTCCTAATACTGTTTGTACCCAGTTGGTGTTGTGCAACTCAATGGACAGTGGGACCTAATCACCTGCAGAGAGTCATTTTCTCTTTTAAAGTAATGGTTTATCTGTAGGGGGTGAAAGGTCTGTGTAGAAATACAAAGTTTCCATTTCCCAGCCCCCATCTACCTCTTATGGCTCGGTCCCTCCTCATCATGCCCAGCATGATGTTTTTACTAGGGCTGCCTTTTGCAGAGGCCTGTAACTGTTACCAACTTGTTATATATTGTCTCAAGTTTCACTACTGAACCATGTGCTGCACTCAATTCTGATTGGTGCCTGTGCCAATAAAACTCTAACAGCCCTGTCTGTTACAGTGGGGGCATCAGAGGGCATGGCACCCTGCAAACTTCCCTGACTCTCCCTCACCCCTGACTGATGCTATAATTTTCATTCCAGGCATGAAGGCAAGCATGACTGCCCATGTCTGAGTGTCATAGCTAGCTGCTTGAACATAAACATCACAAGGTCTTGGGACCACATCTCATCATCTAGTCAGAACTGTATCTGATACAAGGCTTTCACAGTTTGAAACCTAAATAATACAAGATATACTAATCTGGTCCTCATCTATAATAGGTTCACAACAGAAAATAAAACGGTTGTGTGATAAAACTGTGGGAGCATCTCAGGTTACACTATGTACAATGGCCAACCGGCTGAGTTATCGACAATACAATAAGATCTTTAACTGACGCCAGCACAATCTCCTTTCCCTTTCGGAAGTCAAAATGTTGATCATTGAATGAGATTGTACAGTTCTGTTTCTGTGCCACACACTTCAAAAGACAAGAAAAAAAATATATATTTACAAAAATAAAATGTTTCTTGGAGATGTCAGTATCACATGATGTTTGTCATTCTTTTTATAGATGGCAGCATTGTTGTGGCCAGATCAAGTTTATGTAATTCTCAATAAAACACTCTTTTAGTATTACATACAGTCCACATGCCCATGCACTGGGCCACATTAACCCCAGGCCAAATGATCTGGTCAGTCCACTGATTTGATCCTTACACCTATAGAGTCCCATCGGGTCCAAATCCATACATCAATGTTTTGTAACCCGCCTGATAAATATTTGGCTTTTTTTCACCCAGATAATGGCTGGACAGGAAATAGACTCTAAATTTTGACCACTTCCACTGTCTGCATGTTTTGGCTACACAATAAAGCACATGGCTATGGCTTTTTATGTAAAATGGAGTTGAATGCTTAATAACAAAGCAACATTTTAGATTATTCTGTGGTGAAAGGCAATGGCATGAGTTTCCCAGTACATGGAGCTTCTACACAATCCTGTTTATGATATATTGTATGTTATGATACACAATCACTTTGTAATCTTCATTGTTTTTACCTCGACTCCCATGTCCCCTGGACCTGGCTCCACTCCTGCAACACTTAATGAATCTATGTACGTGCTTAAGAAGGAAACCATGGATGTGAAAGAGAATTTAGCACTTATCAAAGAAACTAATCCAAGCAAACACCTGAAAAAATGTTTCCCTGCCTTGTCCAGCCACAAGACTCTAACAGGAAGAAAGCTCTCGGATGATAAATAAACCAGCGCAGCCTCCCATTTTGCCTCACTTCATTCTTGTGATTAACTGGTCTCTGTGTTCTAGTAAGTTGCAGGGGAAGCAGAGGCCTTCATGCAAGCATTGTTTATGTGAAAACTTTACACTTTTTACAGGATTTTAGGAGCCTCTTGTTAGCAAGGGGGGGTATGTCACATGCACCATATTTCACGGGTCTTTCAATCAGGAGACTTCACATTGCAGCCTCATAATAAAATGTTTAACCCAATCAGTTATTTATATAGACAAGTAGAAATGTAATTTTTCAGATAAAAAAAATTGTCTGCATTGAATAAAAAAAGATCTTATGTAGTAAGGGATAAAATACTGGCTAATTATGTATTTTACAAAGAGGTTCTGTATGCCATATTATACTGTACATACTGGTACAGTTACAGCTCCTTCCAATGACAGCAATTTGCCTTTCTACACAAACTGTTTACAGCTACTTGTCCAGACAACTTTTTGCCTCATAATATATATGCTAGCTCACAGTTACTTACAGCCCTTTCCCAATATTCAGCGAGATATTGATCTGGAGGCTTCTGAGCTTTTACTGCCCTGTATATGGCCAGCTTTTCTGTGTTTGCTGGTCTGTAGGGAAGGAGGGTCACAGATTGTCACACATTACCTTGGCACAACTCTGCTACACATTGTATTCAATAACTCAAGCCCAATTCCAGAGAAGAGTTACATCTGTAAGGTACAATCAATATGCTTTACTTCCCCCTATAAATAATTGGCCTTTAAGTAGTTACTCTATTTGCACAACATACGGTACAGCTCTGGCAGTAAATACCCCCACTGTATTTTTGTTACGGCCAATTAGATACAAATCCCCTGTATACTAAGCAAGCAAATAGTTTTATCCATTTCTAAAGCATCCTAAATATATATCAATATCCCATTTATTTTTTTGGTATTTATATACACATTTCCACAGCACTTTATGTCATTCATTGCCCGAGTGGAGGTTCCTTCAATATATAGAGGCCAGTTAACTTATAGATATTTTTTGGCCAGGATCCCCAACCTTTTTTTTACCAGTGAGTCACATTCAATAGTCAAAAATATTGGGGAGAAACACAAGCATGATAAAAATATCTGTGGGTGCCAAATAAGGACTGTGATTGGCTACTTGGTATCCCCTATGTGGACTGACAGGAGACTCTGCTTGGCAGTACACTTATTTATATGGAACTGCAAGCCAGGAATTCAAAAATAAGCATCTGCTTTGAGCCCATTCAACATCAAAGGGTTTGGTGGGCAATATGTTGCTCATGAATCACTGGATGGGGACCATTATTTTAGAGAATAGACAGTACCTGGAGGTAATCCACCCAAGGTAGCAGTGCTACTCACTGAACCACCATGCTACCCACAATCCCATAAAAAAAGCCTTTGCTTTTAGAAATGCGGCTGCTGCTGTCCAGCTAAAAATGTGCACACAATTATTATTACCGGGTTTATTATATTATTATTACTGGGTTTATTTCAGATTGCATAATGACAAATTGTGTTGCAAATTACCAACTATTGTGCAGCTAATTTTAGTTTAAATAAGAAAATTCACATGGCTCCAAAGCCAGCTCGCCCCGTTCCAGAGGAGATATATACGGATACAATGCTGCAAAGTGCACGCCTAGCAAACTGCATTATTACAATGTTTAAATATTAATTATTCCGTTATGTAGTAAAGATGATCAAGTATGAGTGTCAGGTTCTTTTTTTGTTTTTTTTTTAATGCTACAATATTAAGTTCCAAGCAAAGTTATTTTGTTAAGCGGAAAACACAAAGCACAGCAGGTTTAGCATTGGGTGAGTTCATTTACTTGGGTTTTCAGCCTTGTTTTTCTACTATAAAGGCAATAACTTTTGCTTTGTGCCATAAATTGTCTTTAATTTATAAAAAGCCTTTAAGTCAGAAGAAGAAACATATGCATCCTATTCATAATTGGATTTAAATGGCATCATGGAAATGGGTGGGAGGGGGGGGGTGAGAAAAGGGCTGTTGTTATGTTGTGTTATTACAATATTTGTTGTACTGTTAGAACCATGCTCAGGTGTTACACAGATCTGGTACCTGGGGGATAGGGAGATGCAGATGGGGAGACAGATGTTCATAAAAGCAGGAAGTATTATATTACTGTGTTGGGAAGATTATGTCAACAGCAGGTAAAAAAACTGAAGACTATTTCATGCAATCTTTCAGTGTATGGGATAAGAAAACATAGAGGCTTTCTTCTGTTCCAGCTGGATTTTGAGAAAATTGCACCTCTAGTACCCCTAATCATTGTATAGGAGTGATAACAAAACAGGAGGATTATGGACGGGTACAAGGAGTTGGGGAAAACAACAGATTTTGTAAGCAAGGCTGAAACTTCAACCTGAGTCAGTAACAACAACTTTATAGAACCGTAGGTGGAGAATGCAAAAAATCTCTAGAGTGCTGATTGTACCCTCTGAAAGATTCCATACTTTCATACCAAGCCAGAATTTTAAACAACTTCTAAAGTTTCCTATCAGATTCACATAACACTCACATTTGGGCCATTTTAATCAGGAATCAATTAACCTGCCTGTATGCTGGAAAACCCAGAAGAAATTCACATGCAGATGCATGGAGAACATACAAAATCCTTGTAGATAATGCATGAGTTGCAACTGAACTCTGGACCCCATGGCAGAAATTCAAACAATTCTCATAACCCTCATAATTATTATCTGGGCCATTTGTACTAGGGTGTGCAAGATCACATTAACAGGTGACTATATCCAGGAGCAACAGTGTTGACATTGGCCACCCTCAAAGGACCAGAATCCCCATAAAAACTAGACATTTGGAAGGTGTATATACAGCAGTACTTCTAGATACATAACAAGTGAGAAAATGTCTATAAAACCAAAGCTGTTTCTTTGTATTACAAGTTTTTAATGATACAAAGGGTAAGCTTCTTTTAATGATACAAAGGGTAATTGATGCCCAACACAGGCGATATTTCCTACCCACGATCTACCCGTGATCAGCCTAAAAGAATCAGCAATTAATAGATTCCAGGGAGAAGGAACGTGTGCTCAGAGACTCATTGCGAGCTTGATTCTGTCCCTCATAGTCACTTTGCCAGGATTTCCCACCTGAGACAGATTGCGATGCATGTTTAAATCACTCATGCACGAGAAGCAATACACAAGTTCAGTGTAAAGGCACTTTTAAAAGCTCATCGGACGCATACTTGAGTTGTACAAAATACCTTATTCATGATGGAGCAGAGAAGAGTCTAGGTAATTACTGGAATCAAGGTGGCCTCTGAAGTGTTTAAATCTACAAGGACACTTAGGGCATGAATAATGCAGAATAATTTGCATCTAAATTTTTTAAGTGTTCTTTATTCAAAAAACTAAAATGCAGTTCAGAATTAAAGTTTGATGAGTGAAAGCTGAGCACTCTGTACCCACTGTGAAACATTGTGAAAATTATTTCAGACAGTGGAAATGGGACAACAGAGATCAAAAGTAAAGTTGAAGATTAGACAGCATTCCGATCAGACACACATGTTTAATGTTTTTGTGTCTCTGATGAAATGGATGTAAATGGTCTGTAATGAAAAAAACAGTCCTTTCTTATGGCAGCGTAACTGACGTCTTAAAAAAATATTGTTGAATGACCAAGTCGTAGGTCATATTGGTCGTATTTTTTCTGTTGTAATAATGGTCTCAATTAAGCAAAATATTCTAATGTTGTTACTTTATTTCTGTGTTATAACATTCCTGAAATACAGGTAGTGAAAAGAAGCCATCAATTTAGGCTAGAAACTAGTGAAATCTCTGGGGCCTCTAAGTCAACAGGTTTAAACAAAAGTGATTTATTTGTCATGTGATAGGAACTGCCAAAACTGTCTTGCAGAAGTGGTACAATCTAGATAAAGAAATGGATGACCTCATAAAGAATTTTCTGTCTATTTGAAAGATTAGTACATTATGCACTAGCAGCAGTGACCTGTCTGTTGAAGTGGATCTTCTTCTTGCTGGTGAAATTTGACCAGTAAGGAACAGAGTGCTAGAGCTTAACCCTGTCTGGTCCTAATGAACAAATGATTTCCTGGATGAGAACCTGATGTCTAACAACTGTTGTACATCTCTCAACTGCAACAAAAATGTTTGCATATGGCTGCTATGAGCTTTACCTTAAAAGCTTGTTTAAGGTAAAAAACACGGGGACAGATTTACTAAAGGGCAAAGTGGCTAGTGACTTTTTGCCAGGAATCACATCTGCAGGGACATTGCCAATTTACCAACAGGTGTAGGCAACAATTCGCTAGCAAACGGGACCATAGTGTTTGCACTCTATCACCAGGCGACTTTACTCTCTGTTGTTACTCCACAAATACAATAAAGTCCTTCCCACCCCTAATTTTCATATACAAATTAGGGTTCTGATTCAGTTCGGTATTCTGGCAAATATTTCTCGAAGGATTCAGGGGTTTGGCAGAATCCAAAATAGTGGATTCGGTGCATCCCTAATGCATACAAATTGTATAGTCACAGCAGTCGTAGAATTCTGATCTGATTTCAAGCCTTTCTGGACTTTTGATTTTGGAGTCCTAATTTCAAATGTTAAATCGTCTTAAAATGATGACATATCAATAATGAATTCAATCGTTTTAAACAAATATTAAGTGCAGGTAAGTGAGGAACCAGAATGAAACTTATTAAACCAGATTCCATTTTCTGTATGGACTTCTGTCATGCCTATCATTCATAAAAGTCATTTTGATCCCTTCAAAAGCTTTTGCATCATGCCACTCAATTCTTTCTTTCTTTTTTTTCTTCACACCACTACTTTATGTTCATCTTTAAACACAGAACTAGAACAAAAGTAATCATTATCTCAAATGAACATCTCAGTCTCATAAAATGATTACTTATTAATATGGCACAGAATTGTGTTATGTTGGGCGTTTGAATTACAAGTGAGCCTCTAGATGGAATGGACTGAATTTTCCACTGAGCGTTACAATCAACGGGGTTTGGTATTGTGTTATTATCTGGCCAACTGCTTAAGTCTTAATCATCCTTAAACAAAGATTATGGAAATGTAAAAAAAAAACCACAAAGGAAACGCACGATATTCATCAGAGGTTGTTTTTTTCTGAGATATAATTGCTCATTTATTAAACAAGTACTAAACAACAATAAAACAGTTACCCAGAAAGAACAATAACAGCCTACTGTACAATAAAGGAAGTTGGTGGCCCCAGGACTTCTACAAGTATTGGAAGTGTTATGTGATGTCTATGACATGACATGATAGTTATGCTCCAATTCCTCCTCATATTAAATGAGAATACCTATAATAATAATAAGAAGAAGAATAATTAATTCTGCATTTAGGAAATGGTTTCTGCTTAGCCCTATAAATAAAAAGCTTGACAATAAAAAGGCCACTCCCTGTTTTGGGGGTGGGGGGTGGGATCTTGTTGTGTCTGTGTCTGTCGGCTTGGGTCAGAAAGGCTAACTGTGAAGTTGACCTGAGAAGCATGCTAAAAAGTGCTCATCAGCCCAGACAAGGAGCCCAGCTAGCGTGCTTGCCACACTTGCAATGAAATCATATCCTAACTTTTCTTCGTGCTTGAACAATAGGGCTGATTCCTATGAAGCTTGTTCAGACTGATGCACAGGCTACATGTCTCTATGTCCTGTGCCTAATTGCGACTCACTGGCACCACACAATCGCCCTCTTGATTCAGCAAATTGTCTTTGCCAGTGTTTTTGTGGTGACCTCAGTAAACAATATACTGAGACCTGTTGCTGCAAACAAATTACTAAGTATTAAATCAGCTGTACAATTTCAGTGAATCAATTTTTGTTTACCATAATTTAAGACATTTTTAATCCTTAAGTATGGGTCAGGATAAAAAATGAGTACACTTGCAAAGCAACAAACCAGTAGGCGATTACTTCTAAACTATTATTCAGCAGCAGAACAATAGCTCTCGAGCTGTTTATTACACCCAGTGCGTAATTATTCTATGCCACGTTGGTTCACAGGTGCTCAGCTGGTATTTAAATGTATTAGAGCATGCAACATAAATGTGTAAAAGACTGAAGCTGAAGAAAATGTTTTCAAGTGGAAAAGAAATACAGATTCCAAACACACTGTACTACCAATCACAATTAATGATAAAAATCTATTCTATATCAACTGAACAGCTGCAAACTCATAACATAACAGGGCTACTGCAGTAAAGCAAACGTATTGGAATTTTATGTATACTACGAGTACTTTATGACTGACTTATGAGTGATATTAAACTTGATGCTTACTGGCTGTAGCCACTGAGGGTCACCAGGTCAGTCTCCCTAAATTAGGGTTAATGTGTGTAATAGAATTGTTTTTATATATAGATATATAATATTATAATTATATTATGGATATATAATATTATCTGGACTGACTAGAAATGGGACAAATATGGAAGCACAGTGGGTAGAATTGCTGCCTTTTGGTGGTGATGATCTGGGTTTAATTTGCACCAGGGCTCCATGCCTAAAGTTCCACTTATGCTCTAAAATTTACTTGAGGCTACTAAATACAAACAATATAACCCTTTTTGATGTACCATTTGCAGTGGAGAATCAGAACAGGCTGTTCATGCTGACTCTACTTTTTATTTACCTTGATATGGTCATCTTGTTTATTATAAGGAAAAGACAGCACTTTCTATGGGATATCGGTTACCAATGTGATTACACAGAGACATCATTTTAAAACAAGTAAAATAAATACCCCTCATCATAAAAATATATCACAACCCATTTGCCTTATAAACAAATTTGATTTAGGCAAGTGCTGTATTTACAGAAAGCCGACCCATTATCTTTAGCTAGAAAACAGAGAGAAAGAGAATAAGGTTTCCCAAAATCATCTAGCATTTACACTGTCACTCTGCTGGCCTTACACTGTTTCAGAATAAAGACTTCCATTTCTGCCAGACTCCTAATAAAATGAGGCATTAAGAGATTATTTGCTGTTAGCCTTTAAATGCCATCATTAAATAATGTGAATATTTGTGACCAATACCCATTCGGATATTAAAGAGCTCTACTAATTTCTACATTTGGCAAGTTAAGAGTTTTGATAGATTGGTTGATATTATTTCCATGAATAATGATGCATAATAACAAAATTCCTACATTTGCAGAAGTTAGCAGCTGTAGTTCATAGGACGGAATGGGCAGCATGGTGATGCAGTGGTTGGTATTGTTTCCCTGCAGAAGGTTTGAAATTTAGACTAGGGCACCACCTACAAGTGGGATGTATGTTCTCCTTTTTCTTATGTGAGTTTGCTGCTGGTGCCCTGGTTTCTTCCAACACTTCAAAGCACATACAAGAAGATTAATTGTCTCTTGACAAAATTCTCTACAGTGTATGAATGTGAAAGGAACAACAGAAGCAAACACTACAATTCAATTAAATAACCTGGAGGGATCCAAACCACTAAATATTCTGGTGTTTCAGCCTAAATCAATCGTAATGATCTCACTGAGACCAGATAGCCAATTTCAATCACAGTCTACAAATTTGCTTCTAGTGCTAAAGATGACCATAGACTATAGGATTAAGCTAAGTTTTGTAGGATTTTCAAACAGTGTGTATTAACCTGACATTTTTCGTACCATGGCAAACAGTTGTTTAGTCGATTGGACAGGTTAAAAGATTTCTGTCCGATAGCAATAATTTCTCTGCATGTTGTGCCTATGTTATTATATCAAAGGGTCACTGTCACTACTATTTTTTCAGACATAACTTTTGTACGACTGCTGTATGTTATTTCATGTATACTTTATCTGAATGGTTAAATGCAGATCTGGAACAGTGATCCCCAACCAGTAGCTCGTGAGAAACATGTTGCTCCCCAACCCTTTGGATGTTGCTCTCAGTGGCAGGTGCTTAATTTTGAATTCCAGGCTTGGAAGCAAGATTAAATTAAATAAAAACTAAGTATAGTGTCAAGTTGAGTCTCCTGTAGGCTGCCAGTCCGCATAGGGGCTACCAAATAGCCAATCACAGCCCTTATTTGGCACCGTAAGGGACTTTTTCATTCATGTGTTGCTCCCTAACTCTTTTTACATTAGTGTGTGGCTCACGGGTGAAAAAGGTTGGGGACCCCTGGTCTGGAGATTGCAACTCCTTATCATTTGTCAGACATTAGATAAAATCTGCATATCTGTGGTCAGCTTAACTCAATCAGTTGTATCATGTTACTTAAGGGTAAGGGCCCATGGCAAGATTCAGGGAGATTTAGTCGCCAAGCAACTAAATATCCCCGAATCTTGTTGTGTGCCCTTACCGATTGTTCATGAGTAAGGTATGATAGCTGTTTCTAACTTCTTCCATTGTTGATGTTTATTTTTCTACATAAGCATATAACCATTAACACTTTTGGTATCCATTTTAGTAAGATATATGCCCTCTTAGTGAATGGCCAGTTGCCCATAGAGAAACATCATAGAAAAGCAGAACAATGTGGGAACCAAGCATGTTTTCCTTGAAAAAAGATCAACATGTTATAGAAAAAATGCCTAGGATCAGCAGCAACAAAAATATATCAAGTGTTATATTAAAGGAATCTAAGGTGTTGCTCCCAGGAGCTTGTCAGTCTTCTCTCTTTCTCTACCATTCAGACAGAATAAGCAACAGGTTAAAATACAGCAAAACCTCAATGGCATTTATTTTGGTCTTACTTAAATTAGGCAAATGTGATGCCTCATATCCCTTTCATGCACTTATACCAAGAGTTAAACATGCAAATAGGATTTCTTTTACTTGTGCATGTGGTAATATCTCCCATTAGAGAGCCTGCATGCTTAAAAAACAAGAGAGCCAGTTCTTCAAGGAGCAAATCAATGCTCAGTACATTCTACATATATCATGAAGTTATTAATGTACATTTCATTTTATATAGTGGTATTTTAGAAGCGACCATATTGGTTTTAATGAACACTTGGAAAGGCTCGAGCCATTTTGAGCATATTAAAATCAGTCAATTTGAAGCTAGCGAGCTGAAAATGTAATGAGAACTGTTCCGAGGTTTAAATAGAGTAGAACATATTTGAATAAGTACCTATGAATTAAAATAAATCTGTATCAGGATGAGTATTTTTTTGATCGCAAGGAGATGTAAAATGTGTAGGGAGTGCTATTAGCATGCAAATGGGCGCTTAACCATTACCTTAACCCAATGGGGACTTCGTTATAAGGTGTTTTGGAATGTACAGACATACATAGTTTAGTGATTAGTGAATATAACCAAAATAGATTAACTTTTCATTGCTGGTTTAGTGGGACCTAAAATCTGCCCTGGTCATCATTATCACGGTGGCCACAGGGGTTGTTACCAGTCTAGCCCCTCATAACTACAAAGAATAGACTCAAAGGTCAGCTTATACATTAAGGGAGTTATTTATCAAAATCCCAATGTTTTAAAATAAAAAAGTCCGACCAAACTAGAATCCACGATTTGACCATATTTATTATTTAAAAAAAAAAACACGGTTTAATCAGATAGGTGGAAAAGTCAATAAAACCAAGTGAAACCCCAAATTTTAAGAGGTTTTTCCCGAATCAGTTAATTTTTTTCTGGGCTTTTTCCAGAAAAGTTTGGATTTTTTCGGATTTTTTGCCCGAAAAGCCTGAAATAGTCGGATTTTCCAACTAGAGGATAGGGACCTCTCCCATAGACTTATATACAGCCTCGGCAGGTCTGAGATGGGGATTTTTGGATTCTGACTTTTTGCATCCTCTGGGCATAATAAATCTCAATTTTATAGTAAAAAAATCAAGAATTTTTCGAGGGATGTAGACACCCCACCACCACTCCCCATCTGTCCTTTAAATTGTATTTCATTCAGGCAGGACGCAAAACACATGAGAAGATGTCAACCTCAGCAATGTTAGCTCCTATTACTAGGCAGAGTCAGTCTGGTTTCACCAAGATATCAACAGACCATTGGGGGATACATCCACTAACCAACACCGGAATATATTACATATACTCTGATCTGGAGATGTACCTTTGGCTGCCATGTTGATTGCCTTTTATGAAAACTTCATACAAAACCATCTTCAGTGCTCTTTGGGGCCACAGCTATATGGTGTCAATCAATATGGTAACTCCATCATGATATAAAGAAAAACATTATATTATGTGTAACAATTTGAACCAAAATCCATCACAACCTTTGATTGTCAATAGTTCTGCCTTCTTAATTTTATATATTCACTATATCAATATTAGATGAAAAATAACCATATTTGTCTAGTTTTCAGAAGCTTTTACGTCATAAGCATCCAGGTGAAAGAAGCCATCTGAGTTTTTATTAGGCTGAATTATACACTGTTAATCAATTGTTAAGGCTTTTTGTTATTATGGCTATGCCCTCGCTTGGTAGATATCAATCATTTGAAGATTCCTATAAGATTAGGACATAGCCATTAGGTTGTAACATCAATTGGAATATTACAGCCATGACTCAACCTTAAAAAAAAAAACTGGCACTGCACACTTTATCTTTGAAAATTAAGGGGAAATTGGTTATAAGCAGAATCTGCTGCCTACTTTATTTCATTTATGAATTACAAGAACAAGGCTATTATATATATTATTCATTTTCTGCCGTTCCGCAACTTTTGGCTTCAGTAGTGCTGGAACGGTGTAATTACGTTCTAGTAGGGCAGCCATCCATTGGTTTTCAAAAATGTTACAGGATTCTTAATCACACGGTGCATTTGCAGTGCCGGCAGAACACAAACAGGGCATGTTGGTTTACACAGGAACACCTGCTTAGCATGACAGCAGATTCCAGTCAGTGAGCAGAATACAAAGGCAGAAAACAAGGAAATATTATAAACAATGCCACAACAAAATCAATGTATTCAACCTGACACAAGCTTTAGTGTTGGAATCGTGAAAACTAAGCTTGAAGTTCTGAACTTGAACAGGATTCCTTGGCCATCCTAAAACTTTCTATATTTATTTAGGAATTATTTTCCTTGTTAAAATGTTTACTTTATCAGATAGCATTGCGTTGTCTTGTATGGGTGCCCTGAGCGGAACTCTTTTTTTTTTATCCTTTGCAATGATTATGTTGGAGGAATTTAGCTAGCTGGCTTCTGTGGTCAGTGTGGGATTCATCATTCCTGTGGTATTCTCAATTTTCCAGCTCTACTCACTTCAATTAACTGCTTGAAACTGATGTGGCCCTTCAGTGGTCGTGAACTAGAAGTCCCAGAATTTATTTATATAGATATAGTGGTAGAGCTGCAACATTTTTAAGCTTGTTCTACAATGGGGAGTGCTATGAGCTTGAGTTTAGCAACAGTTTCAAGGCTGCAGTATATAGTCTATAACAAAGTAAAAGTATAAGAAACATAGTCTTCTTCTTAGGGTCCCCATAGACGCAAAGATCTTTCTCTGCCGAACAACCGATCTGACCAATCTGCCAATCGTTAATGGGATTTGAACGATCATACATCTTTTTGTCCATCGGTCTGAAAATTGATCGGCCAGGTTAAAAAATCTTTATCGGTCCCCATGCAATCTACCTATGTTTGCAGGGCCAAGCAGGCAGCGACCCTTCAGTTTTGCTGGCAATATCGCCTGAAATTTTCTTTTTAGTTGATGGACACATCGGACATTTAAACGATCGTTTTGAGACAATCATGGTCTCATGATAACCATTGGATCTTTTAAAAATCTTTACCTCTATGGCCAGCTTTAGTATTAAATTAAATCTAAATCCTTCCAAGTACCAGTATCAATGGTTACATTACTTGGTGGTGTTCTATGTAAAAATTAGCCTAGGACAACATGACATCAACTTAGTAAACCACCCTCTTCACTCGTTTTATATTACCTGGAATGCAAAATATCATTGTTTATATAATAAATACTGATATAGTATTGTAAGTTCTTGCCCAAAATTAATCAAATTGTGTACACAATTACAAAGGTACTAAGGAATACTTCCAGGGTTGATCATTTCAACAGGTGCCCAATAATCTTCTACAAAGAGAACCTCTATTAGCCTGTTCCACCATAAAATGACCCTTTGCTTTATAGGGAAATAGTGAAGTACCACCAATTAGGATTCTGATTCAAACTCGCTGTCATTCATGAAGCCAAAAATTTACCAAATGCGCATGTGTAGAATAGGTCACAAGGTATAACCAAATCAGTGAAGGCAAAACATAACTAGGTTGATAGAATGCTTCATAAAATACCTGCTATAGGTCAGGCTTCTGGCAACTTTAATGTTCACTGTTACAAATTAGGTGTATGACATTTAAAGATTATAACAGAAAGCCAAGAGCAACCTGTTCTGAGGAACACAAAGCAACAAGGATGGAAAGAGACTGTCCTTCTCTAAGTTTATTATTGTTGTTTAATGAATAAAAAATTGTATTTTATGGTGGGTTATAAGTAACATTTAGTAACATTACATGCCCAGGTTCAATATCATGTAGTAACCAGCTGTCATCTTTGAATGGCCTACAACAGAAGCCTCACCTACTCATCCATACAACCAGTGTCGGACTGGGACACCAGGGACCCACCATAAAACCTTAGACCAGGGGCCCACCATAAAACCTTAGACCAGGGGCCCACCATAAAACCTTAGACCAGGGGCCCACTCTCAGTACTAATATTCTTCATCTCCTCACTCAACCTCTATTCTCCTAGTTTGCTTTCTGTACATACTATAATCAATTATTCCATCTATTTAGCCTCTTTGTTCTCATAGAAATAGGGAATGGCTATGAAATAAGCCAAAAGTTTAGCAGCATGAGGGCCCACTGACACCTTGGCCCACCAGGAGTTTTCCTGGTATTCTGGTGGGCCAGTCCAACACTGCATACAACTAAAGTATGTGTTTGTAAGAACAGAGTAGGAATTATTGTATACATTTGACTTGATGTTTCATTCTGAGTTGGCTGGTTTTGATGATACACACATTGCATTCATCCCAACTCCAATCATACATTAGAATTCTTCATTTGTCGCCTTGTCCCCCCCCTCTAAAATGTACGCTTTGCTTCTCGTTTCACAGATGTACAACCCGTGTTTAACGAGAACAAAGAAAACACATTTTAAAACAAATCTAAGCCTTTGTAATGAGCTGTGCCATACAGCTGTAACTGCAGCTGCAATTTAGCAAAAAAATCTTCTTTTAATGTCCAGCTGGTCCTGCGCTTTAATAAAATTGACATATTGATTCCTTTGAATTTACAGATGCCTGTTTCATAGACTCTATCTCCAAAGCCTAGATATCTTCAGAGTAGTGTCATTTTTTTCTCCCCCTCCAAATGGATCAATTATGTGCCTACGTAATCCTGTTACCTGTGAAATCCATGCATACTTTACCCATTTGTGACTGTTCCCAGGCAGACAAACTAAGCATTATGTACACATAAACAAACAGCACATTTCCCAGATATTATAAATTGTTTCCAAAAGAGAAATGCAATCTCTTGTTTCTTAAACTCTGAATCACAGACAGGTCCCCTGCTCCTTTAAGTAACCTCTGCTTAAGACTATATACCTAATGTCCTTTGCCATCTTTGTATTTCCCTATGCATTTATGGAACACATCTTCATATTTTATTTTATCTCCCTCTCCCATTTCTGGTATCCTCTTTCACTACTTATAAAAACATTGATGCTTGAGTAATTCCTGTCTGGTGCAATGATGTAAAATCCATGACCTTCCTAGCTGTTGCAAATTATGACACCCTGGGAAGCAACTAAGGATGCTGGGTATTTCAGTTTTTGTATTATCATTCATCACCCTTCATGCTTTCATATTGAAAAAATATATACAGTATATAAGTCCTGCCCCAGTGGAGCACACAATCTAATTTTTCAACCACAGCCACTTCATCACAAGACTATCCTATTAGTGTAGTGTAAGGAAAGTGGCACATACACAGAAACACATATAAATATCAGTAGAACATACAAATCCAATTGCAAGACCCCAGCATTTTAAGGTACCATACCAACCACTATATAATAAATTTGATGGATGAGGTCACTTAGCTATGTCAAATAAAGGTATTGAACACTGGCCATTAAGTAGCAATTGAATAAAGAGATTAGCCCCTCTATGAATACTCAGGACTGGCTTAGGAGACAAAGTCATAAAGAGATATAGAAACGACAGTGATATAAGCTTCAGGAGTTGCTATTCTTTATATGCTGGGACTTGGGAACATCTGAAATCCCCCAGAATTCTTTCCAATTGACAATATTTTGCAAACAGTTTCACCTGCATGCTGAGAATGATAAAAGAAGGCAATTGTGCATTTCCACAGCCTCTACTGCATTTATTTATAAATTACCTCATCACTGACTGAAATTAACACTGATTCTTACAGGCAATTTCTCAATTTACAATGCTAATTACATTTTTTTTTTTACTTTTAAATTCCGTACCACCTGTTTTGGGCAAGATCTTAGGCAGCGTGACCATATTTATTCACAATTTTAATTAACCGCCCCGTAGATGTGGAGAAAGAAGCAATTATAATGCAGATGAATGATGATTTTTCTGCATTAAATTGTTTTGTTTCCCTGGCATGTTGATTGTAACACAGCACACACATACACTTACTGTACATATTTTTGTTTCTCACTGTAATTCAGTAATTGTTTCTAGAAAACCAGTTTGGGAATAAGTGACTTCATCTGCTTACAAATTGATTGACACTGTTAATTTGCAGATTGGTGCACATGGTGAGGAATATCCAGTGTTAAAAGTCTATCTACAGTCATACACTTTCCTAATCTCGTCATTTAAAATCCATCAATATCAAAGAATCAAAAACAACAACAACAAAACATTGAAATGGAAATAGATAAAAAAAAATGGCTTTTATGGAACGAGGGAGGAATGGGGGGGGAAGGTGTCATCTTGTTTTCTAATTCAGAAATGACACAACATTTGAGATCATATTATGTAGAATATAAAATGTTGTAGCTTGTAAAGTGAAGGAATTATTACCAACATACGGTAGCAGCACACTTTTATGCCCTCCATGCTAGCGTTCCAGCCCTTGAATTATGACATGTTATGATCTCACTGAAGCTCACAGCTTGCACGTATCAAGCCCACAGATAAGATCTCCGGCAAGCAGCCTTCTGGGCAGAACCTCTCCAAGCTCTCAAGCAGAATTCAAAAGGGTTACAACATAGAGCATATATTTATAGATTGGGAGACAGATACTGATACAATCCAACAATTAATGTTTCCTTTGGGATGTCAATCTTTTCGTTCTAATTACAAAAGGATTTATAACAGTTATGATTTTCATGACATGTATTTAACTGCTTGGGTGCCTGCAGAGTCTCAATTGCACCAAATCCTAAAATTCCTTAGACACCCAAGCAGTTACACGATATGTTAGAAGAGAACATAAAAGAGCACTAGGAAATAAGGACCTACTATGACTTGCTTCTTTTCTCCTACAAATATTTTGGTCTTGTTCTGGAAGAGGGTAAATGTCCTGCTCATCTGAGTCAATGTGCAAGATAATTCCTCCTTTTATAACCAAAGGGAAAAAAAGGAAAATTTTAAACAGTTGGAATAAGGTACACCAATCTATGTATAGGACATTCATTGTAGGGTCTACTGAACAGGAAGAAAAACCTTTAACCATAAGCACAAATTGCACGCCAAGTTATATAAGATTTAGGTTTAAGTGTGCATAAAAATAAAAAGGACAAAGAATTAACATTTCTTAAAGTGATTTCCCAATGACATCCCAGCCCTTGTGATCTTAGGCTTAACGATCGTTATTGGATATAAAGCCCTGATTGATGATTCATTAATATTGCGTCTAGTTCTCTCCCTCTGTCTCACATTCCAAGTACCTAATGCACTCTGTGTCTCAGCACTATTTTCTCTCTTGTACTGCTGCCCAGTTCTAGATCTCTAAAATTGACATTTGTAATATCTCAAATAAATTGTGGCCATTAAAGAGAGGACTACTGTTTGATCAGGAGAAGCCCGGAGATTAAGCAAGAGATAAAGTCAGTGTGTTGCTAAGTGGCTATGACAATGGGTTTTACACCGTTTTCATTCTTTTACGTGAGAATGTCAAACATGCCATCACACTCTAGTTCAGTGATCCCCAACCAGTAGCTCGTGAGAAACATGTGGCTCCCCAACCCCTTGGATGTTGTCCAGTGGCCTCAGAGCAGGTGATTATTTTTTAATTCCTGTCTTGGAGACAAGTTATGATTGAATAAAAACCAGGTCTACTGCCAAGCAGAGTCTTCTGTAGGCTGCCAGTCCACATAGGGGCTACCAATACTCAATCACAACAATTATTTGGCTCCACACAGGAACATTTTTTAATGCTTGTGTTGCTCCCCAACTCTTTTTACATCTGAATGATGCTCACGGGTGAAAAAGGTTGGGGACCTCTGCTCTAGTTATTATTATTATGATTACCTACTTGAAATAACTCTGGAAATACTGGAGGAGGTCCTAATTTATAGAGGAACTATTTATAAATTAGCAAGGTACCATCAATGGTACTGAGCACAAGCTTAAGAATTGCAGAGATATCAAAAGAAAAAGGGAACACATGACGAACTTCAAAATATTTTCTGCTTTTAAATTCACCCCCAGTCATAACCAGAATATTAAAATAGAATATCCAAATTGCTTTCATAAGCCATAGCAGCCAGATCACGCTTGATGGCCAAATAATGATATCAATGCTCCATTGTGAAAACTTTCATAACAACCCCATGGCTGCGTTTATTTGTAAATTGTTTCTTGATGATAAAAAAATGCTCTTTGAATGGTACTTTTCCATATTTTAACGTCTAAACCTATTTTCAACACTCGCAAATAATGCCACCGTTTTTTTTCTTAAAAGCAAAATCCTGAAATAATCAGTTTTAACAAATGATCAAAGAAAAATAAATCTGCTGTCCATAAAGACATAAAAAAATCCTTATTTTTTATTTAAAATAATGGATGAAAGCTAAGAGGCCAGAGGCAATCTATGCAAAGTTTTTTTTTTTTTGTATTGTGTGTTGTTTTTGCTGATTGTTTATGGAAATCGCAGAGATGTCTCAATGCCTGTTCTTTATATCTGAAGCGAGGATGAAATAAAGTTGCTACGTGGCATATTGAAATGTATTGTTCGCCAGTTAAGTTTTTAATATTGAGGAATAAACAGGGCATTAAATCATGGGGGAAACTGTGACAAGACCAATATGCACTCAGATGATGCCAGAGAGCCTTTGTTCATAGCTTAACAAAACTATGCCGTCACAGTTATTTAGCTCAACAGTGCCTGTCGAATGGGAATCAACAGATCAGCTAAAGTCTGTCACACAAAGGGCTAAAAACTATTTGAAAGCAAGTCTTACTTTAACCACTGTCTGGCAGAGATGTGGGGTTTAAAGAAGAATCTCGCAAAGACTGAAATGAGGGGGTGCTTCTTATATCAGGATATTATTGCTGAATTCTTATGTACTTGTACAAAAACACAAACCTGTTTTTGGACAAATTTCTGAGTTGGTAATCTTTAAAAAAGAAACCATTTTTCCCTTCAGCAGTGGGGTTCAGGATATCATAAAGCAAACAATAAGCTAAACGGTACAACTATTCAAGGAAATGTTTATTTTATTCTGGTTTAATTAACTTTAGCGAGGTTGTGTTTTCTTTTCTGACAGAGCAAGGCCACTTATTTCTTTCCCAGGAAGATTAACAGCAACCGCTCTCGGGGAAAAAAAGGTTTGCAATAATTCTGAAGAAAGGTAAAGTGGCCTTTCAGTGAAATCATAGAAAAACAAGCTTGCTGATTAAAAACTGATAATACTCTCTCTATTTTTTTTTTCTTGAAGACCTTTAACTTTTTGTGATATGTCACATGGGTAGGAGGCAATACAGTTTTCAGAAACCACCCCCTTATTACAAAGACAATTATAACTCAGAGTTTCAATTCTTGGAGGACCACCCTTTGGTTTACTAAACTTAATGACGTCAAAAGAATTTCACACAGTTCAACAGTGGATATCTACTCTCTTCTAGACTCCACAAAACATTGCTGTAGAGAGTAATCTGTGTCCATTAGTCCATTAGAGGTTCTGTTCTGCTAAGGCCTCAGCCAAGAAACAGCTTTTATCTTAATACATTCTTTGGAGAAACCCTTAAATTGGCCATAGACACACTGATAATATCGTACAAAACTAAGTCTCATGTGATATTTGGTATGTGTATGGTGGAAGATTAGCCAGCTGATATCATCAGAAGACTTGGATATTGGTCAGCTTATCGATTGGGCTGGCCAAAAAAATATGATAGGGTGCCTTTGAAGGCATCCGAACATTGGCCATTATTAGTGCTGAATTGTCAGATACAGGAAGAATTCTATTGTTTCTACCTGTATATTTTATGATTCAGCTCTACACATGTATTAAAAAAACAATCTTTCCTGGAAAGATCTTTTCCAATTGTTTTGTCTATGGCAACCCCTAGATTGTGCAGGCAGTACGTCTATACATAGAGATACCAGTCTATATTTTAAGACAAGGAATGTTCTTGTAATCCTGCTACTAAACTAATAAAACTATTTCCCTTGTAAAGATAGGATTGAAGCCTTGAGCGCTGATACTTTCTATGTACTTGAACACAACTATTCCTTGTCTTTCACTCTGCTGCTGTCAGTTTTGTCTGTCTCTTTCCCAGCTCCCTACTCTGTTAGTTTCTGGCCTGCCAATTCCAACTTGAAGCTTGACTGGACTGATCTGATGCAAATACCTCCAGGGAAAACCCTGAAACTGATGAACAGTTATGTCAAGTCGATTTTGCACCATCGGGAAAAGGTAACCTCTGTGAGAATAAACCAACAAGGTTAAAGAGACAAGGGCTTTTTCACATGGAATAACCTCCCTCCAGCACTTCTTCCTCTGTTTGCCATCCCTCAGATATTGTAACTGTCAAAATTAGCTCTAATTGCAGATGCAAAGCTGCCATTACATTAAAAACAGAAGCCATGCAGGCATTAAACGTAGCAAGCCTAATTTGCAAAAACCACTGAAAAGGTAACTGTGAATGAATATTTCATTACTTTAATTACCAGGCCACTACTCTTGTCTTGGCAGTCATATGATAAAGTGCTGCCGTCGCTATCAACAGAAAACATCCACTAAAGATGGAGCACATGATCTAGGTCACTTATCACTAATACCAGCACCATTTCCGGGCCATCTGCCGTGAAGGAAATAATTGAACTGCAAAATTAGAAAAAAAGAAACTTTTTATTCCCCTGGGAAAATATAAAAAGGACTCCTATTGCTGTTCTCTATAGAGTGGAATCAATATAAATAAAAGGGGATAGCGCTAATAATTTGCTAATAAGGCTGGGCATTGATGTAAACTTCAAGATCCCCAGTATTTGCTTGATTTGGCCACCAATGTGCTTAGTCAACTTATGCTGTTCACTTGGGCCCCAAACCAAGAATTTCATCAAAATGTGGCTCTATGTAGACCTGTTGGAACAGAATAGCATCATTGGGCCTAAAAACTCTGTTAGTCACTGACCCGTGCATGGGCAGCGCAAGTAGTTTATTTGAGGTTTTCCTCATATGTAGCCGAGTTTTGCCTTCGCTTATTTACTTATATCATATGACACAAGTATACAAAAGTGAATACTTAGAAGCAACAAAAAAAAAATACATTACATTTGACTTGTCTCTTTAGGTAGCACCTTTGAAGCCACCACATTTATCACTCTGTTCCCAGAGGAGGTGTTTCTTCCACATGTCAATTTCACAGCACAAAAACACAGTGGCTGGATGCCCTATCAAAGAATTCACTGACACGTATCATTTGTGGTCTGGGTTGCTCTTGCAAGTCCTTGTTCACCTCTCACTTCTAAATAGTACATGTGTTAAACTCCACACCTCCAGGCAAAGTGGTGTTTGGTTTAAAAACCCAATTTCCTCATTTGAAAAAAAAAACTGAAATACTATAAATTATTAGAAGTATTTTTTTAACCTACATAGTCTATGTAAAACATCTCACTTCACAACTGCTTGAGTGTAGACATTTCTTAATTGTAGGGCTGGACATGATGATGTCTGTTATAATGCAATATATATTAAGTCCTTTACCATTTTTGTCTACACATTCAATCAAGGGACCTCTTTGATGCCAACTACCGCTTTATTGTATATATACCATCCTGATGCTTAACATCCAACATCCACTGTATATTTTACATTTATGGAAACCTAACCTCTGCAGCAAACTCAAGGGATTGCCCAAATGGTCAGCCCAAAACATGCATTGCTAAACTGCTGATATGTGGAATATTTATGGATAATTCCCACAGTTGCTGAGCAATAGAAACCAGCTTGAATTAGTTGTGCAGGTAGGATGTGTATCAATCTTATCATTAATTATTAAGCTCTCTTCCAATTGACTCTTTCCTCCTGGAAGTGGCATTTTCAAAAGCAATGCTACTTGTATTTTTATAAAGAACAGGTGGTACCATTCCAAGTCCTTTCGCTACTATTACATTAGTGCAATTGTTAGGTTAGTTGTTTTGTGCTATAATGATGAAAATTCCAAGCTTGTCATCATTCATGTGTTCAAGAAACCATTGATCTATAGAGTTAACTTACTGTTGTGGCCAATACTCTATAAACATTGTTTCCCTATATAATTTAGTAATATCTGAGAGGCCTAAACTCTATAGCCATTCTTTCCCAATATCATGTCCTAATACACTATACCACCATTTGTTCTCTTTATCATGTCCTAATAGCTAAGTGCCCAAAAATCGAGGAACTTTCAACCTTAAGCTCCCCATAGACGCAAAGATCTTTCTCTGCTGAACGACTGATCTTAGGGAAGTCCGACCAATCTGTCAAATTATCGTGCAGTTAGTGGGATACCAACGATTGTACATCTTACCATTTTTTGTCCGACATTGGTCTGATGATTGATCGGCCAGGTTAGAAAATCTTTATCGGTCCCCATGCAATCTACCTATGTTTGCAGGGCCAAGCAGGCAGCAACCCTTCAGTTTTGCTGGCAATATCTCCTGAAATGGTCTTTTTAGTTGATGGACACATCGGACATATAAACGATCATTTTGAGACAATCGTGGTCTCACGATAAATATTGAATCTTAAAAAATCTTTACGTCAATGGTCAGCTTAAAGCTACAAGCTATAGATATGTTCCTAAATGTGATCATTAAGCAGAAGTGTATGCCACCATCCCAGAAATACCCAGCAATGAACATCTGCTGTGTCTGTTACACATCAAGCAAGATTACACCAAATAGCCCCACATCATTTTTAACCATATCCTTAAACATATTAAACAGTAGAATTCTGACCAATCTTTTTAACATTTGAGAAGAAATAAATTCTGCTTGATTGTTCATACGAATAACATAAGACTTCATTTTTGGAGGATTTGACAGATGGTATTTCTGCCAACCAGACAGCCAATGCCAGCTTGCTCTGTGTTTCTACACTTGGAATAGCAGCACTAAGGAATTGGAATATTATGAGAATTTGCAGTTTTATCTGATTTGGTTCAATGTTAAGCAAACTAAATACAAAGGGGCCTAATTTACCAGGAAGGGACCAAGGAAGGTAAACAGTTACCTATTTTACCAAGATCTGGTAGTTGTAAAAAATCTGGCCTGGTTAGACCTTGAAAATTGTTAAAAGAAAGTTTTGTCTATCTGAGGGCCTGATGGACAGTGTAAGGGGCAGATTTATCATATGAATAAAAGGGAAGTAAAAAAGGGAATAAAAGGGAAGTCGAATTCGACTATCAAATTCGAAGGATTTTACTGCAATTCGTTAGATCGAACAGATCGAATAGAAAAAATGTGATCATTCGATCAATCATTCGAATCGATTCCAACTAATTAATCGATCAAATTTTTTTTATTCGATCAAAACTAATGATTCCCAATTCGGTAGCTTGGTTCTGGCAAAGTAGGTGGTCGAATAAAAATGTAAAGGTGAAGTAATTCGACCATCGAATAGTCAAATATTCAAATAAAATTTTATTTGAATATTTTAATTATTTAAATTTGTATGCTCGATGGTTGAATTTGCCTAATTTGCATATTCAAAGATTCGAATTCGAATTTATATTAAATTCGATCGAACTTCGAATTATTCACGTGAATTTAGTAAATCTGCCCCTTATAGTTGCAAGCAAACGCAGTTTATACGGTTACATTATATCTAGATTCTGTAACATTCTGTACATAAGTTTATTAAGACAAAAATGACATCACTAAGCACTGATTATAACTAGTGACATCATTAAGCACCATTCATAAAGATATAATTTACAGCTAGATGATAGATAGATAGATAGATAGATAGATAGATAGATAGATAGATAGAT
>CM044448.1:54783281-54968302 GCA_024363595.1 Xenopus borealis
CTATCATCTATCTATCTATCTATCTATCTATCTATCTATCTATCTATCTATCTATTATCTCTCTGTTGGACACGTTACACTGGGACATTTGATAATATTTATGCCATATGCCACGCATACCACAAAATATCTGCCAAGTTTGAGAAAATAAGGACTAACACAAAATCATATAGCAATACACACAAATCAGAAACATTTTTCTAGTTACAAAATGTGCTACTGTGTAACTAATTAAACAAAAGGTTAACTGTGTGGGATGAAAGTACTAATGCACTGAATCCTGCTAGTATATATAAGAAATATATAATGTGCCCTGGTATCCGTTACACTGCAGTGCCTGATACAAGTCACCACAACATGGAATGCTGCTGCAAAACCTCTGGAAGTTTGGGACATCAAGTCAGATTTTCAAGTCTCATTCCAACATTACCTTTCCTTAGAGCTGGTTGGCTTTGCTGGTTGGCTTTGCCAGACTGGGAGTGCTGCTGTGTTTGTGCAACTCTTATCACTGAAATCTTTTCTTTCTGTTTGTGTGTGTGTATATATGTGTGTGGTAATGTCATTTTTGTAGTCTCTTTGCAGTACAGGAATGGGATCCGTTATCCAGAAACCAGTTCTTCAGAAAGCTCCGTCTGTCAGAAAGGGCTGTCTCCCATACACTCCATTATAATGAAATTTAAAAAAAAAATTCCTTTTTCTCTGTAATAGTAAAACAGTACCTTGTCCAAACTAAGATATAATTAATCCTAATTGGAAGGAAAGCCATCCTAATGGGTTTATTCAATGTTTACTTGCCGGGACTGGCAATCTGTGGGTTCGGGCAAATGCCCGATGGGCCTCTTGCTTTAAGATACAAATGGACTGCTTTCCTAAAAATGCAAATGAAGTTTGTCTTTAATATGTAAATGAGCCACTCACTTTAGAAATGTAAATGAGCTGTGTATAATAGCCAGCCACAGCTAAGCCAATGCATGCATTTGTTAGTGCTCATGTCAGTACTGGCATATGGGAGGAACCAGGAATTCTCACCAACTTCAGTTAGTAATATTAGAGTTGCTTGCTATTTATATATTGAATATACTGTAAGTATAGAGCCACTAATTCAACTGATAGAATAGTTGTGATAGAAACTGGGGTGAGAAATTGGTTGCAAGGGCCAGTTCCAGCACATAGGGTGTATAATATTTCTGGGGATTATATGGTAATGGACTCTCAAAATATCTATTAATAAACACTAGTTCTAGTTAACCTTGAGGCTGGAAAAATATATCATGCTTTGCATGTATGTAAATACATGGGCTTCTCTAATACTTTTGCCAGGGCTGCTTTTTCCTTCCAGTCCGACCCTGATTCTGGATAACAGGTCCCGTACCTGTACTGTTGTGTGGGCCCCTTAGTTTATTGAATAGGTTGGTTCTATGTATTCATTACAATTAATACTCAGGCTGAAATGTTCTTATGATATTTGCAAGGGATCCGTTTGCTGAGGAAATAATGGAAGTGGGGAATATCTGTCACTGGTGGGGAGGGGATTACAAATGTTTGTCTCTACTGCCTGTTTCTGTCAGTTTGCTGGACTGTATCTAAAGTCTCTGTCTTGTCTTTCAATGCAATTGAATACAATTAAATACAATCTGTCTCACAGCCTGCCTCTGCCTATGTCTCTTTTTCAGTGTGTCTCTGTCTCTTTCTATATACAATATCTATCTATCTATCTTATACATGATTATCTATCTATCTATCTATCTATCTATCTATCTATCTATCTATCTATCTATCTATCTATCTATCTATCTATCATCTCTCTCTCTCTCTCTCTCTCTCTCTCTATCCATCCATCCACCCGTCTCTGAAGCTGAAAGATAGGAGGAATATGAGACAGGGGTTGATATACAATCATATCTGCTGGGGAAACACTGAGTAAAAAGCAAGTCAGGGATTTACAACTTTAAGACAAATAGGTTAACTACAAGCTCGTTGTTTTCCTTGGCCAATGCTGCAGAATAATGGGACCCAAATAAAAAGGGTGTCTGTGGCCTTCTGCTTGCAACCTAAATCTGTGTTGTGCTGAGCACACATTCTACAAGGAAGAAGGATTCCAGAAACAGAGCTGATCCAATGCAGTTGAGAGAAACGCTATAAATATTGGTTTGTTTGCTGGTCGCCGGTTATGGGAAGTGATCTTCTCAGCTTGTGGTTAAAAAGACAATTGTCAGCTTTTCCAGTTCCCAAAAACAAACCAGTTAGTAATGGGATGATATGCAAATATACCAGGGACGTGCCAAATAGAAATATGGTTTTCTGCAGTGAGATACAATGTAACAGCTTTTTTTTGTTATTAATGGATAAATTGTATCACAGCTACTGTATGGCTTTCTCATTTAGTTTTACCATTGACACAACAATCCACTAGATCCAGGGTGTCCAGCTTTGAGGACCACATGCCCAATGTGGCTCTTCAAGGTATTTTTGTTATCCCCTGTCTGCTTTTAGGCTCCATAGACTTAGGTGTATGACATTATGACTGTGATTTAATACGACCCACAAATATTGTCAGCTAATTGGACACTATGTGGAAAGAGTTGGGTAGCACTGATCTAAATGTATTTCTTTTCAGGGGACATGGCAGACTGAAGAAGGGGGTCATTCACTAATACTGGTGAATATGGTGAATGGGGGGAGGGAATACTGATACCTTGCAACGTTTTCGAAACATGGGTTTGACTGTAAGTAGGGCATTATACAAGTTTGTATATACTTTCCACCTTTGTCCAAATGCAGAAACTTGTCGACAGATGATTCCTGGTCTAGGGACTAGTGATGGGCTAATTTATTCGCCAGGGTCGAATTCGCGGCGAATTCCCGCAATTCGCCGCTGGCGAATAAATTCGCAAATCACCAGCGAAAAAACGAGTCGCACGTCGTCGCGACGCGCGTCAAAAGCGTCCCGCGACTTGTTTCGCTAATTTTTCGCCAATTCGTGAATTTCTCTAGAAATTCGCGAATTTTTCGGCGAAGCGAATCGCGGGAGATTCGCCCATCACTACTAGGGACCTATTTATCTCATTGGATAAAACAACCACAGGTGATGTTGCCCATAGTAACCAATCAGCATTTAGATTTCAACAGTCACATACAAGTAAAGGTGGCCATAGACGTAGAGATCCACTCGTTTGGTGATGTTGCCAAATGAGCGGATCTCTCCCTGATATGCCCACATTGAGGTGGGTGATATTGGGCTGAGCCTGATCTGATCATGAGCCCTAGGGCCCAACGATTGGTTCATAATGCATCTGCTATGGGCAGCCAAAACGCGTTACCGCATCAACGCACAGATGCGGCAGCAATGCAACGGGATTTTTTAACCTTTCCGTTCAAGATCTGGCTGACTTTCACCCAGATATTGATTGGGGAAGCCGTGAGATGGCCCCACACATGGGCCAATAAGCTGCTGACTAGGTTTGTCTCCAGCTTTTATCGGCCTGTGTATGAGGGCCTTTAGAAAACAATATCTGATTGGTTGCTATAGGCATTGGTGATGTTTGTCTACAATGTTTTACACAGCATGATAAAAGTCCCCCTTGTGTATAGATGATTCCCAATCTAAAGATGGCCCTACATGGTGTTATAAAAGCTTCCAACTTGGCCCCTCAAGTGTGAATTTAAAACTTATTAGCCTGTGTATGGGGCACTTGGAACTGAATGCCCAACCAATCACTGGCCTAAAATTACCAGAGAGAGAGAGAGATAAATAGTCTGAACCTAAATACTATGCAAGATATGGGCCTAAACTAAACTACCCATAAAATCCACCCTTTCCAGTTTCATTAGCAAATGGACTAAATATCATATAGGTATTAAGACAGAAACAAGAGTATATTTATTATACGTTATTCTTTGCTCAAAAGCCACCTCACATACCTCTTGTAGAACCCACTAATTGTTCAAAGACCCTTTCCCATAAAACCCAGTTTGGAGCCCATCAACTGCCAGAACAGCCCAGCTTTGCTGACTTGTCTTCAGGTCAAAGGTTGGTGTCTGTCCTGTTGCAGGGGCGGGTGGGACACAGCAATGAACTGATCAATGTCAGGTACTGATAAGGGCTGATAACCGCTGACATGTACAAATGATATATACACGGCACCAGACTTGCCCAAAGCTCTTGATCAGCACCCCCACACAGGGAGAGAAAGGCTCAGACACACAGATACAAATGCTGAAAGACAGACATATACACTTACACCAATGTGCATGCACTCACAGACAAAACTTAATGGCCTCCTGTCCAGAAACTCACAGATGCAGAGATGCAAATATATAGACACAGACAGACTTGAACACTTGACAGACTTGAACTTGTAGAAGTTTCTAGGGCCAAGACTTTTTATAGGACAACACTTTAATATATAAATATATATAAATATTTTGTGCATTTATAATAACTCCCCCCTTACACACATTCTGCTGAGCCCCCCTATCAGGTCAGGACTCTCTGCAGTGAAGTGATTGTCCCTACTATACCTTCCTTTCCCATGATGCTAAGCAGAACACACACATCCTGTCCTTGATATCTTACAGTTTTTTTGTAATATGAATAATAATAATAAGACATGGGCTTGATACATTATACTTCTTCTTTGATTGAAACTAGATTTCTCTGTTTTAGAAGGTACTAGGGTTGGTAAGTGACTTGTAGGTGCTGCATGTTGCCTCTACCTATAGATTGACCCTATCTTGTTTTCCCTTTGGGTTGCCTGCACCCACCTTGGCATTCTCCTTAAACCCTAACACCAGTGGTATATAAAAGAAATGCTGCTGTCCAAGTAGAAACTATTGGAGTAAATCAATATGGCATCTCCCTTCCACAACATTAAAGGGATCCTGTCATGGGAAAATCTTTTTTTTCAAAATGCATCAGTTAATAGTGTTGCTCCAGAAGAATTCTGCACTGAAATCCATTTCTCAAAAGAGCAAACAGATTTTTTATATTTCATTTTGAAATCTGACATGGGGCTAGACATTTTGTCAGTTTCCCAGCTGCCCCAAGTCATGTGACTTGTACTCTGATAAACTTCAATCACTCTTTACTGCTGTACTGCAAGTTGGAGTGATATCACCCCCTCCCTCCCCCCCCAGCAGCCTAACAAAAGAACAATGGGAAGGTAACCAGATAACAGCTCCCTAACACAAGATAACAGCTGCCTGGTAGATATAAGAACAGCACTCAATAGTAAAACCCATGTCCCACTGCGTTCCATTCAGTTACATTGAGAAGGAAAAACAACAGCCTGCCAGAAAGCAGTTCCCTCCTAAAGTGCTGGCACAAGTCACATGACCAGGGGCAGCTGGGAAATTAACAAAATGGCTAGCCCCATGTCAGATTTCAAAAATTAAATATAAAAAAATCTGTTTGCTCTTTTGAGAAATGGATTTCAGTGCAGAAGTCTTCTGGAGCAGCACTATTAACTGATGCTTTTTTTTAAAAAAAAAAAAAAAAAAACATGTTTTCCCATGACAGTTTCCCTTTAAAGTTAAGGAATCATCTGCGTGTTCAGTAAGCTTAAATCCATATGTTACCATCCATTTAATTGAAAATATGGTTTAAGCTTCCCATACACAGACCGATTTACACTTTGTCCCCCCACCATTACCACTTCATTTACCCTATTTTTTGGGAGTGAGGGGGTAGAGCTTTATAAATATGTTGGCTTTCTGTCAGAGAAAATGAGAAAAGGTGAGTCCCTGAGATATTTGCAGTTCTTACTCAGCAGCTTGTGCAACTGGTTTCTCTTCCTATTAGAGGAAGTGCTCACTTCAGCAACACTACTACTTGCGTTCCTAAATGTGAATAATATATTTATTTATACATTTGTGGCTGACAAACTCCTGCAATGATTTAGTGACAAAGGCTTTGTAGAATCATAGGTGTAAGGGGGCATGGGTGAGGCAGATGAAGGCATTGTCAACTGTGTTCTATGTAGACAGGGATTATTGGTGACCTATTGTAGTTAACTAGCTGGGCCCAACCCCATAGGCCTAATAACCACTAATTAGTAGTATGGGGCACCATAAATAATATTATATTGGCAGCATGGTTTCAGCTTTGGTGATGGTGACATATCAATATTAGTTGAAGGTATAAGGTTTCTTTCATAATCATGGAAGTGGAAGCACCCGACAAAAGAGTGGGCCCCCATTTGAGTGGTGGTAGCGATTTTTAACGTATACTCCTCAGCAGCTGTTAAATTACAACTCTCAGCACACCCCAACAGTTTTGATCTATCCCTATGTAACACCTTCTTCTATTTCCATCTTATAATACATACTACAGTGCAGCCAAGTCTCTGCTCAGATGCAATCTTACTTTGCTTAACACACCACCCTTCAGATACATTATTTTATTATCTTGCATATTATATTGTCCCTCTTTTACATGATGTCATCTTTCCTTACTACACACACTATCCTGTAGCTGAAGCCTCTTCCAGATACAATCTTGCCTTACTATACATACTATCCTCCTGCTAGAACCCTCCTCTGTTATTATCTTGGCTCAGTAACAACACTGTTGCACATTCATAGCCACTTTCCCTCCACTCCACTCCACTTTCCTTCCATAACAAAAAAAGGAAAAATGGGACTTAAGTCAAGCATTCTGGTAACGTCCACTCATTACATTGTAGACAAATTGATGTGGTTCCACTTACAAAAGTGAAAGTTTATTTCATATGATTCAGCTAATTTATCCTGTACATGCTTGTCTTCTGCTGGACATATTTATTTTGGCAAGGAAACCAAACAAGCATATCTTCACCTGATTTGGCTACCAAATGATTAGACCAAGTTGGGCTGGTCTAGATAAGGGCAGCATCAATGATCCAATGCAGTCCCCGCCTAAGGTATTCAAACTTACCTGACATTCAGCCAGATATCAGTCAAGCAGGCCCTCCAGCGGGCTCCATAAATATGTCAATAAGATGCCAATTAGGTTCGGATGGGCCAAATTCTCATCTTTTATTAGCCCATGTAGTTCTAATTTCTTAGTAACAAGCCCATCCTAACAACGCTGGGCTCTTACCAAACAAAATCAGTAGAAAATGTTGCTGAACTTGGAAGTACAGCTATTATCTCCCAGAATTATTTATGGTTATTTTTATGATGAATAATATATAAAAATATTTTGCATAATATCTCTATCTGTGATCTGAAGGTCTATTTGCATATTTAATGGATGATGACTTTAATACCATCCTCTTGGGAAACAAAGAGAAAGTAAATAATCTTCGCCAAACTTTTCCTAAGTAGCAGGCAGATGAGTGAATATTTAGTCAGTATGTTGCTAGAGGCAAGACCCCCACTTCTCTACCAACTTTGGCTGCATATAGTGTCCTTCTTTACAAGAGCTATTAAGGGCTATTGTTTTTATAATATTTTTGACCTATACCATTCCAGCTGTTCAGTTACATTTCAGATATAACTGCAGACTGCATTTTGACCAGAATCTTGATACTAAATCTAACAGTTGAAACTCTGACCCCAAAAGAGATACATCTGTGTAGTGCAATAATTTGTCTTTTACTCTTGACTGCTGCTCTGCCTGGGCAGTTCATAATGCTTGCAACACCCTTGAAGATACCATTGAGGGGCTAGCATTTCATATTGACATTTTAAAATAAATTCTATCAAAAGTATCCCCAAGATCCCAGTGCAATTAGGCCCCAGTGTGTCATTGTACCTTATCACCTGTAGGGGAGTTCAGTCTGAATTAATCACATGGGAGATGGGTTTCCTGCAATTTCCTTTAAACTCTAAAGGCTGGTACACACAGGGAGATCCGCTCGTTTGGCGATTTCACCAAACTAGCGGATCTCTCCCCGATATGTTGACATGGGAAGTGGGCGATATCGGGCTGGTCTGATCTGCAATCCGATGGGATTTTTTTACCCTCCCAATTGAAATCTGTCCGACTTTCAGCCAGATATCGATCGCGGAAGCCTGTCGGAGGGCCCCACATACGGGCCAATAAGCTGCTGACACAGTCGGCAGAAGCTTTTATCGGCCTGTGTATGGGGGCCTTAAAACATACAGGCAGTTTGGCTGCTGATAAAACTGACCCTATTGTGTGTGACTGTGATAGGGACCTTAGATTGTAAACTCCACAGGGTCAGGAACTGATGCATAATCTCAGTAAGGTGATGCGGAATATGTGTGCAATATAAATAAAGAAGTAGTATAAATGTGAATACATTTTATCCTTGTAGAATGTAGATGAACCTTTGCAAAATTTCCCAGAAGCAAATAAATAAATAAATAAATAAAAGAAACCATGGTGTGAGTTCTGTAGGCTGGAATGAAAGAAACCTGTTATCTGCAGAGTTATGTAATACTGTCATGTGGATATAGATCTCAGGGAGAATGAGCGGAAGCCAGCACAACCACGCTCCATCCGTGACTCCCAAACTTGTGACTTTTTTGTAGCTTTGCAACACAAATAAAACCTTAAGGGGATGCTGATGAGACTGTGATTAAAAAAAAAACAAATCAATTTCCCCTGTTTTGTTTGGGTTGGGGGTTTAATGCAAACTAGCATATAATATAATTATCAATCACAATAAATACGTATTATTTATTAAGTAAACACAAAACCTGAATCTTAAGAAATCGAATTTCCTCTGTACAATTCACTTTCTCTTCTTCAGGAAAGGAATTACCCTTGGCTTTCACTCGTATACCACTTAGGACTAGAGTACAAAGGGCATCTTGTCCTTCTCTGGGGCCATAGCCCTTAAAAATAATAATGATGAAAATCAACAAATCAGTAATATAGCAGAACATACAATACTCACCCTAGTGCTGGTAACCTACAGCAGCCAATCAGAAGTTAGTACATAATGGTCTGCTATCAAAAACAAACATCTCATTGGCTGCTACAGGTTGCCAGAATCTTAGGTATTTTTTTTCTACCTGTGATCAGATTTATGATTACCTTTTTTTTTTAATGATCGTTTATGATTGTTTAAAATAACATATTTTTTACATATTGAGCAATTAAACAGACCCAAAAAAACAAACCATTTGCATTTCTTGTTGTGTCTGATGAATTCACTCAGGGTAGAGCACATGGCAATCAGGTACATTTTGCCTCTATTATAAAACAGATACATTGTAGTTTATTATAAAACAAGGATAACTGCGACTGCAAGCTAAATTTGCCATTGGGGGGCACTATTTCATAGGAATCTTCTGTTGATGTTTTTTTCTCTGGCAGAGGAAGCAGGGTCAGACTCAGACTGGCCAACCCTAGACACAGGCTCTAATGGGCCCAAGACAAAGACAATTGCCAGTAAGCCTTTCTTGTTACCACCATAGGTCCATGTGAAACCTATAATATTTTGCACTGAATGATATGTTCTATGATGGGCCCTAGGGGGCCCAGTCTAACCCTGAGAATGGAAGTTTTCAAACAGAGGAATGTGCAATAACCCATGTCTGTGTGTTTTACTAGACATCTATTGATATCATGGAATAATAAATAATAATAATAAAAAAAGATTTGTTTGCCATTTGATAGGGACCAAAGGTATTTTCAACCACCTTGGTAATTTGTGATGCTATAAATTGACTTTAAACCCTTTACTTTCTTAGTAACCCTCTTAGCTGGAAGCTATTGATCCACAAGAACAGCAAGGACAGATAATAAGAAAGGGCTGCGGCATGAGGGCCGGTGACTTGGTGTAACATTTGTAAACACTGAGCCTTGACACCTGTTTATCGAGCTCAAGTGATTTCTTTGGCCTTTCCAAGTATTGTGTCCAATTAACTGTGTTTTTGTGCTGTTCAATCCTCTCTCTCTCTCGGATAACAATGTGTTGACAAAGTTTGACATAACCTGCCGAATCATTCCACTTTGCAGGTTTTATGAAATCTCATTAACACAAGGTTTAAATAGGGGGTTGCCTTCCCTGTTACAATATGTGTTGTCATCTAGCTTTTTCCACCTTTCTGGAATTATAATCATGTAGCTAGTCCTGCAATATTGTTGCAGAGTGATATTCTTGCAGAGCCAGCTGAATATTTATATATAAGATGTATGGGCAATATAGATGTGAAAAAGTTAAATTTGAATAAGGAGTCACAGCAAGTAGTGGTGTCTTTTCAGCTTGCATATGAGACTGTCAATCTTCTAGGCACCTTTAGTAGCTGTGGGTTAATAGTTTCTGGGAAGGGACTGTGGCTGTGGGATAGGAGGTATAGTAGGGAGAGATGGTGCCTATAATAGCAGTGAGATAATAGTCTCTGGGAAGGGATTGTGGCTGTGGGATAGGAGGTATAGTAGGGAGAGATGGTGCCTATAATAGCAGTGGGATAATAGTCTCTGGGAAGGGATTGTGGCTGTGGGTTAGGCGGTATAGTAGGGAGAGATGGTGCCTATATTAGCAGTTCGATAATAGTCACTGGGAAGGGATTGTGGCTGTGGGACACAGGTATATTAGGGAGAGATGGTGCCTATAGTCGCAGTGGGGATTATAACCTCTGGGAAGGGACTGTGGCTTTTATTTACTGTGGGATAGTAGAACTTTTAAAACAGTGTTATAGTTTTATTTCTCTACTTGTTTTTATTAGACATGACCTCCAAGAATGTTGACCTGATATCATTTACAAATGAATTACCACTTTTGTATGATGTTTAAAATTGAAATTGATTCGGTACGCAGCCATGCACACAGATGGTGGTATATTATTGTGTATTGATGGATTAAATGTAGATTGGGATTGCCTTTGTTTTTGTAACTTCACTGATGTCAAAACTATGTGTAAGAAAAGTCAACTTACCTGGCGGGCAACAGGGACGCCTGTTGCGCCGCCATCGGCGGGAACGCCCGCCTCGTGGTTCTAATCCGCCATTTTAGGGGCGCGCGCTCGCGACTCGTCGCCATTTATTGACGCCGGCGTCAAAGTTGACGCAAGCACGTATTGACGCTCCTTTGGCGGGAAAATTAGAGTTTAAAAGGCCAGCTCCTTCAGTAGCAAACTGCCCGTGATAGGATTTGTTTCCTGGTGCTTCTGAGCCTTGTGCGTCTGAATATTATCCTGTTTGTATTATCTCCTGTGTTTGACCCGGCTTGTTCCTGACTATTCTGAAATCCGTATTCTGACCCCTGCCTGTACTTCGACTCCGATTCCGTCTCACCCCTCTGATTGATTACCCGGTTTGACCCTTGCCTGCCTGACTACCCTAGCTATCTACCTGCCTCGACCCGGCCTGTCTGACTACGAATCTGCCAACTCCTGTCTGTACCGTGACCATTGGCCTTATAGACTCTATTTACAGTCGTGCCCCACTGCCAGCCAGAACTCCTGCTTTGCACCTCTCGTATAAGTCCAGGTGGCATCTGAGTAGCTAAGGGCTCCTCCCGAAGCCAAAGGCGGCCACACTACTGGTGAAGCACGAGCCGAGATCAGGGTGCTTGGCACTTGTTCTGGTATTGGGTGCCGACCGTGACACTATGTCAGTCAATAGACTGCTTCTAAATAATATGAATTGATTCCTCTCCTGTATATTGTGAGCTTTCCTTTCATGAGTTACAGTATAGAACTCTTTGATTCAGCTTTAGTACAAGGAAGTGGATCATGCTCCCTAGTTGTACAGCAGAAAGTTCTAAGAACTCATCACAGACCTTGACATTCATACTCCAATAAAATAAACTTTGGTGAATGTGAAAATTGGGGCCCAAAAATGCCCATTTGTCTCATAATTTATGCACAATATTTAGTCATGGCAACCTTACCACACCCCTTTTACCATCTCCTTTAGCCGTAATAAGCTTTGCCTTAACCACAGACATGCCAACAAGTATATTTATGTTGTGGCTGTTTGGGCCTCTATGTACTTGTGATACCAGGGCCTATTTTGTATTCCAGTCTTGACCTGGTTTTAGAGCAACTGGGGAAGGAGTGGGGCCTTTTACATCCTCAGTATTCTATTGTGCCCTATATTTATCCAGGCCCATACACTTCTACTTTATTTATTCTTTTTTGTACTTGGTTGGTACATTTTTCAGCCTTTATTAGAAATACTAAATGTGTTCTGATTACTGATAGAAAGACCTAGTTGGAGTACATACTTCTATTACAAGAATGGTAATGAACTAAATGGGCAGGGCTGCTGTTAGGGCTATAGGGGGTTAATCTAGTCAGGCAGAGGGAGTTGCATGGGACAGGCCTGGTTTGGTGGACGTGGCTTTGACATAACAGGGCATGGCTGTGTGGATCAGGGCTGTGGCTCTGTTTTAACGGGCATTTATTTAATTGGGGTTAAAGTCTACTCTTTGGCAGGGCTCTTTGCCTAGAGGGCCCTGGTGACAAATGGACTAATAATTGAAGCTGTCTGGAGGGGGGGGGGGCTGCAATCCTACTAATATAAAGTACTAAGATATCTGATGGCAGCCTTTATCAGATTTAACTGTAGCCATGTAGCATGCTCCCAAATTTTCTAAATTGCATAACCAATTTTTAGATAGTAATTAAGGGTAGGTAGATGGGAGTCTGTTACATTTCAGATGGGCCAGTGCAAGCCAATCTGTCACCAGGTTTGGGTTCAAGCAGGTTGGCATTTATAGACTTGCTTTTGATGAGGTGAGGCTTTCTGAAAGTTGGTGCCCAAGACAGCTTTTTTTGCCTTTGAGTGGCCCTGGGAATCTAAAAATGTATCTTGAAGTCCTTCTAAGTGAGAGAAAATAGCTTGAAAACATCTTTCTCATAGACCCCCCTGCCTTTAAAAGCTGGACGTACCAGGACGATTTACATCCTTCATCTGTATGTTGCTTATGTCTCATCTATATTATTTGTACACATTATTATTTTACACAATTTCTCGAACAAATGTCAATACGTTCAGTTGAATCTTGAATCATTGATATTATGGTACAGACTTCAAATTGGTGCTACTGAGGCAACTAAACTGAAGCAGTCTTTGTTGGCTTAAAAAGCAACTTCTGCCATTCTGTGGTTTTCAAAGTATTTGCACCATTTCTTCCAAGATTGTAAATGTACTTGTTAACGGCAATATTATACTGAAATTTACATGATCGATTTTAGTTCTCCTCTAATTTTAGAACTGGTGTGATTTTCCTTTCTTATTATTACCCGAAACTCTATGCTGAAACTCCAAAAATGTGTTAAATATGATTGAAGTGTTGGCAATATGAAGCTCAAACATACATTTCCAGGCACTTTGTAAGTATGAAAACCAAAACTATGTTTTAGGGAAATATTTCTATTTCCAACAATGTGGTTTACTAGAACCTTTAGTTTCATGTGCTTCTTTCCTGCCAAATACCACATTCTCTACCTAGCATAAAATAATAAGAAAAAAAAATGAGGCCTAGTCAGAAAACACGGCAGTAACATTAATTTGTATTATTCATTGTTATATGTATTTTTTTTATATAACTTTTTTTTCATTTGGGAAAATTATGCATTCACATTTAGAGAGTTCAGATGAATTATTGTTTGAATACTATATCGGTAGACATCTTATTATTGTTTTACCCCCCCCCCCAAAAAAAATAAAGAAATACACAGACAGACTGTATTAGTGGTTCATTAATTTGCTTTACCATAGGTAATTTTTTGCCGGTATATGTGCATTTAGACAGTTAGCCTATTCCAATAACCGTCAGGCAAACATCCCATTTCTGTTTTGCAGAATAGATCATTCAGGCCATAAAACAAATATACACATGTATTAGACATTTAATTGTCTACATGTTTATCAAGACCCAAGTAAAAGCCTTGTCTTCATTAATTATAGAGGGACAGGAATTAATGGTTCACTATAATTGCCGCAAAAGTCTACCATTATTAATTCTTAACAGTTTAAGGGCTTCAAATTGAGCGATGTCTTCTTTTGTATCTGATTCTTTATTTCTCTTTATATATTGGCATGCACTATCCAGTTCCATAAAGATTAATTTGTATCAGTCAGGCACATAAATAATGAAGTTAATTTGTGAAGGTTCAAGAGTATATTAATTACAAAATATTGACATGCACATTAAACTACTTTTCTCATTAGCTTAAAAAACAAAAGTGGAAAGTTAAAGATGAGCAAGAGTTTAGAGTGAGCATTTAATTTGATGGGATGTTGTCTTGGGCTTTGGGTTAATGGTTCAAAATATCACATCCATAGAAAATTAAGTGATCACTGTTCTTACTTATTTGTGGCCATTAGATTTAGACACTCTGTACTAAACAGACACTTTTTAAAGGGATCCTGTCATGGGATTTTGTTTTTCCAAAATGCATCAGTTAATAGTGCTGTTCCAGAAGAATTCTGAATTGAAATCCATTTCTCAAAAAAGCAAAAAGATCTTTTTATATTTCATTTTGAAATCTGACATGGGGCTAGACATATTGTCAATTTCCTAGCTGCCCCAAGTCATGTGACTTGTGCTCTAATAAACTTCAATCACTCTTTACTGCTGTACTGCAAGTCCCTTTTTTCCCGCAGCAGCCTAACAACAGAACAATGGGAATGTAATCAAATAACAGCTCCCTTGTAATGAATTTCAGGTGTGCTTCAAAAGTGAACAAAAAGCTCTTTGCAGCCCCGGGTGCCAGCTATACCTCCTGCCAAGGCAAAACACTGCATATATTCCAATGAAAACAGCAGCACTCCGGAAATGTTGAAAAAGTGAAAATACTTTACTGAAATGCTTAAACAGCAACCTTTCGGGCTACAAGCCCTTTCTCAAGCCATTAATTCAACAGTGTCCACATGTGTTTAAATACTTAAGAGTAGGAGGAGTCACCGCATCATACTTGCATCTGACGCATAATCCTCAGTGAACCTTAAAAGTGACAGAGTAATCTCAATAAGTGACAAAGTGATCTCAATAATGCTATTCAATAGCTAAAAGTTATACAATGTAAATAAATTAGTGACAAGTGAATTAAAAATAGTTATCTGTTTATACAAACATAGTATCTTTTTTTGAATTCATATGTGCAACAATGTATCAAAAACTTATCTAGTTTTCACTTATCTTGCTCCCATGTTGAATTAAAGTGGTAAAAAAAACCAGAATTACAAATAACGGCTCCCTAACACAAGATAACTGCTGCCTGGTAGATCTAAGAACAGCACTCAATAGTAAAAACCCATGTCCCACTGCGTTCAGTTACATTGAGAAGGAAAAACAATAGCCTGCCAGAAAGCTGTTCCCTCCTAAAGTGCTGGTACAAGTAACATGACCAGGGGCAGCTGGGAAATTGACAAAATGGCTAACCCCATGTCAGATTTCAAAACTGAATATAAAAAAATCTGTTTGCTCTTTTGAGGAATGGATTTCAGTGCAGAAGTCTACTGGAGCAGCACTATTAACTCATGCGTTTAAAATAAAACATGTTTTCCCATGACAGTTTCCCTTTAAGTAATATTTTCTATTAGGGCGTTAGTTTTTGTTTTGTACTTTAATGGACTTCAAAGAAAATAATTCCTTAACATTATGTAATAGTTATCTATGGACCAAGCCAGTCTCCAGAAACTGTTAAAAAGCTAATAATATGTATTAAGTAAATTAAAGACAATAAACCTGAAACTGTAATGATGAAGCTTTTGGCAGCATAAAAGAAACATGACTTCAGGTTTCATAACATCAAATAAACATTCCTTATGCAAGTAATGAATTTATTTGATACCAAATATCTCAAAAGACTTGCAGGAAGGTGCATAAAGGTCTCAAAACTATGTGATTTCATCATTACAACTATATGAGAGAATCAATGACATGCTTCTATCCTTTACGCAAAGAGTTACATAGTTACATAGTTAAATTGGGTTGAAAAAAGACAAAATCCATCAAGTTCAACCCCACCAATATAAAACTATAATACACACACACACACCTCCACTCTTTCACACAAACTATACTGTATATGCCCATAGCTATACTAACTGTAGAGTTTAGTATCAAAATAGCCTTTGATATTGTGTCTGTCCAAAAAATCATCCAAGCCCCTTTTGAAAGCATCAACAGAATGAGCCATCACAACATCACCCGGCAGTGCATTCCACAACCTCACTGTCCTCACTGTGAAGAACCATCTACACTGCTTCAAATGAAAGTCCTTTTCTTCTAGTCTGAAGGGGTGGCCTCTGGTGCGGTGATTCTCTTTATGGGTAAAAAGGTCCCCTGATATTTGTCTATAATGTCCTCTAATGTACTTGTAAAGTGTAATCATGTCCCTTCGCAAGCGCCTTTTTTCCAGAGAAAACAACCCCAACCTGGACAGTCTACCCTCATAATTTAAGTCTTCCATCCCTCTAACCAGTTTAGTTGCACGTCTCTGCACTCTCTCCAGCTCATTTATATCCCTCCTAAGGACTGGAGTTCAAAACTGCACTGCATATTCCAGATGAGGTCTTTCTAGGGATCTATAAAGAGGCATAATTATGTTTTCATCCCTTGAGTTTATGCCCTTTTTTATGCAGGACAGTCCCCTATTTGCTTTAGTAGCTACAGAATGACACTGCCCAGAATTAGACAACTTGTTATCTATAAAAATGTATGTTCTATGAATGTATGTAGGGTAACCATAGGTCATCAGCATTGCTGTCATTCTTTTCAGTAGGGCACAATAGGCCCCAAATGTTCCTCTTATTACAAGGTTCCAGTAGATGGAGGGCTTCTGATGTCAAACTTAAATGCCAGTATAAGTATTATTGGAGGTGCAATTACCAGCTTCTCTTTCAACAAAATATTCGTTTGTGGCCTTTCCAAGACAACCCAGTAAAAGTCTTTTAAGAGTGTGGAAAAAATAACAGCATTCAACTTTATCATAAATAACAGTTTTATGTTGTCATTTGGGACCTGTTATTGGCTGGGAACACAGCAAAGGTGTATCTGTGCAATTGTGCATCAGTATGTGACCTTTTGAAGACATAAAATATTATGCTTCTGGGTATTTGCCTCTTTATATGTCTTCACATTTTTGCTGAATTGCTTTAAATCCACTTTTGCTTCATCGTATGGTTAAAAAAAAAATCAACTTGAAAATAAATTCAATTTTTTTGCAAAGTTGACAACATATGTACATTAATTATGCTGATATATAAACATGAACACTATTTTATGTTGCATCTAAAACACGTTTATGTCTGTGGAATGGATAACATTGAGGCTTTTTCTAAAATGTTAGAGAAACCTATTTAAGGATATAAATTAAATATTTAAATTCCTTTCCACCTGGGTTGAGAGCAGTAGTTGACAAAGAACTCTGACTTTGAAATACATTTAAAGTTCAGAAACCAAACCTTCTTAGTAAGAGATCTATATTTTACTTTATTACTACAGGTTCCTATACAGCGACATATATTGGCTGCCAACCAGTTCACTCTTGACCGAGCCAAAATTGATACCGTATCTGATCAACAATTTATCAGAGTTTGGGCAGATATTGACAAAACTTACACTGACCAGAGGCTATATGATCTCAAATAGCTTGTTAGGCCTTGCACACTGTTGTTCCAAATAATGTATTGGCTAAAGAAAAAGGTACGTACTTCTTTTGAAAATGTCTAGTTAGACAGTTAAACAAAGATGCCAGTGCTGTCTGCATTAGAGTAGCTTAACTTTAGATCATTTTATAATAATGTATGGTTTAAGTACTATAAGTTAATAAAGCACTCATTAATAATCTTCAGCATCCATTGATGATGTGAGAACATTTGATCACAAAACTTTTGCCCAGTGGTGACCTGTTAGTGTTTACTAGTCCATTATTTACACCACTGAGATGCCTTCACTGAAGAATTAAGCAGAAGAGTTGGATGGATCAAAAGGTAACTAAACAAATATATGTTTTGGGAACAAGATGTATAAAACATGCCATGTGACGTCCAACCCTAGCTCATCAATGAAATTGATAGTAAAACCAAGACAATCTGTGACCATAGCTAAATTTAACAGTTTTCATGATGCTTCTAGAAAAAAAAATGTGTTTTATAGTGAGGGAAGCCTCACAGTAGGAACATGTAAAATAACAAACCAAACAGCATTGTTATATTACACCCCACCTTTTGTTTTCTCTGCTGTAACAAACTTACACCTTCCATTCTGCTGCTTTTTTTCTAGCATCCTAAACAGAAATATATTGAAGAGAGCTGAGTGTTCTTTGATCCTTATGGATGTTGTCACAGCGCTTGGGATTGAAGAGTCTGTTGGCTACAATTGACTGCGACAATTAGGGGATGATCAGAGCCCTAGAGTGGAGCACTTAAAGAGTAATTTACATGTCAGTTTGTTGAATAAAAAAAAGATATTCAGCAAAGATTTTTTTTCCCCCTCTGAGCCTTATAGCTGCAATTTGTGTTCTAGTAAGGAAAAACCTGGCAGAGGAGTTAGGATACCTATTACCATTTGAAAAGAAGCAATCATAAGGCAACCGCTGGGCCTATTGTCCACTAAAATGCTGATTTGCAGTCAGTGAGTGAATGAGTAGAGGCCTTCACTAAATAGAACCTTTTGCAAGGTAACTCCCTTATATTATGTGTTAAAGAATGTGTTATACCTTACGTCCCTCATTTACAGTCCTATCATTATAATATTGTCACCATCTAGGACAATCCTTTACCTTATAAGAAAAAAAAAAGATGAATATATTGAACCAGAAGGGGATAATGTAACAGCTCACGTCTGTTTGATAGGCTAATAACTCTCTGGTATAAAATCTTATTTTACATTATGTTTGGATTTGCGCCCGTCTCTGTGGTTATATTGAGTTCAGCTACTCAATCTGGCCATTGTCTTTCTAATGTAATAGGAGTCACCCTCTACATGGAGTTATTACAGATACAGTATACGGTTGACATATTTGGAATGTACAATTCCATATGTAGCTTTAAAATTAGCATGTTGTTGTTTTAAGCATTTCATTATTGCATTTCATTATTGCTATTTCAAACAAGATGCATTTGGCCTGTACAATGGCAGGTTAGCTACATGAATTTTATTGTATTGGATTGGTATTTCCAATAGGAAAAATATTCTATAACCTGGACACCAGGCTTCCTTTAATTGGATGTTTAGAATTTTGTTGTAAAAAAAGTTTAGAAAATATGAATTTCTGACCATACTGAGGAAGCTCAGTTTGAATTATAAAGATCTTTACTTCACTTGGCTACCTGTGTGGAGGGTCAAATGTTTATGGCAAGGGAGAGTTTTGGCCCAGTACATAGACCAACAGGCTGCTGACTCAAGAGTCAAGAATGACCAAGACTGCAGCTCTATCTGGCCATGTGCAAGATGGGTGAAACCTATTGACAATATTCCTTAAAGATACTTGCTTTCAAACATGTTCCTTGCATTTCTGTATTGTTGTGCTTTTATTCAGAATCATTTGCAAGTGCATGTATTAACCTGATGAACCGTGATATCTCCAGGGTTCCTTCAACGCAACTGCCACTTTAAAGAGATACTGACACCTGAAATTAAACTCTTTTTAACATCAATTTTAATATTGGCTTTGAAAGCTACTTCTAACTTTGCCATAAAGTATTTGCATGATGCTTTTACAATACCTGTCTGTTGCCCCATGTTCCTGTATGAGGGGGCAGCCATATTTGTGCAGCAGGAGTCGGTTAGCATTAGAAACTTTAACCAATAAATTCAGAGTGTCAGAGAGTCAGGCTTAGGAACTTCAACTAACAATTACATACAAAAACAAACCTCTCAGCAGAAAATTATCAACATGACCTACAGGTCAAATTTATCAAATTCACATGAAGGATTTGAAAAAGATTAGAATTTGAATTTTCGAATGTTTTTGAAGACCACTTCGGCCATTCAATTTTGAAAATTTAATTGAATCGAATGATTTGAATAAATAGAATAAAACTCTATTTGAATATCCGACAGTCGAATAACTTTAAATTTTTATTCAACTGCCTAGTTCGCCAGTTTCAACCTACCAAATTGGTTTTAATTATTTTTGATTGAATAAAAAAAATGGCTAAACTAGTTAATTTCGAACGATTTTATCGTTCAATCGAATATTTCCTATTCGGTCATTCAACCAATTGAATTGCATTAAAATCCTTGGAATTCGATATACGAATTAGAAGGATTTTAATTCCCATAAAATTCGATGGTCGAATTCGAGGGTTTTTTAACCCTCGAATTTGACCCTTAGTAAATCTGCCCCGTAATGTACATTCATATGTTAAAATACATTTTTTAGTGTTAGTATCACTTTAATGTACAACACTGGAAGGAACACTGCCCTCACTATGAAGGCACCCACAGGTGCAATGGTCTTTATTTTAACAGTAGTTTTAGAACATTTGTGCAGTATTAATATGGATATGGATAACCCTGGATAAAGTAGAGTAGGGTAATTTCACTAATGTCTGACTATAAACAGGGATGCCCTGTTAATACCAAAAACCTTTGTAAATCCTAAACATTGATTTAGTATTTCTGTTAGACCAATTAAAATGATCTGAACTTATCTTATTCTAAATAAACTGACCACCTTTCCCTGACTACCAATAGATGAACATTCTGTAAACTTCTATTTAATTTTAAAGCCTTAATTTCACTTTGAACCCTGTGTGAATTATTGTCTACACTTCTATAGCCTGAGGAAGTGCACTGCTTGCTGACCCAATCTTCACCTCCCTGCTGAAAGAATAGGAGACATAACCCTTTAATAGCCAGGGGCAAGACAATGACTGCCTATGAACAGATTGGGAAGGAAGCATAAGGTCCATTGATTATCTGTAACAAGCCATTAATTCTAATATTCCTGCTAGAGTTAATTGTGGAAAAGGGTTTCTTTAAAGATCTTCCTTATACAGGAAAAAAGAAAAATGAACCCCCCAAACACACAACTTCTGAATTATGTTTTCAGTTCCCGTATTTATTGTAATTATATAATGGATTGTGAAATCATGTCAGTAAATTTTGGAAAAATATAGAGTTTTCAAGGGGGCTTTGAGTTCCAGGGGAGCCAGTAACAGATTGAAAGGCAGCCTCTCATGGCTTTTTTGCCTCTCGAGAGGTTTATAATGGATGCTAATGGTATTTTTAATTGCCTTATGTCTTTATTGCCTGTGTGGGATCAGTAATTTTACTGGTACACCTATGCTTTCACTATAATAAAAATGTCATATAATATGCTATCAAAATAGACTAAGCACTACATTGTAATATTCAGGAACCTAGGAACTACAAGGTGGCCTTTACACTTCTGGCAAATGTTGCCTTCTCTGCTCAAGCAAAGGAGTACACTAGCCATGAACTCATAGCCTGAAATCTAATGTTATAGTGTTCTTTCTATATATATATATATATATAATGCTGTAACTTTTGGGGTGCATGGTCAATCTTAAGGTGGCCACACACTATTAGACTGATATTGGCAGCTTTAATCTGCCCATGTATGGCCACCTTTAGACATATGACCACAATTTGGAATAAAAAATTCCTGAACCAGCACTTTCCTTTGTGATGTGTCTTTTTATGTAAATTCACATATATTATATATATATATATATATATATATATATACTGTATATATATATATATATATATATATATATATGGATACATTAATTGCTAAGTCCTGACCAAAGGTTTGTTGGATAGTTTCAGCCCTGTAATAGTTATTGAGCATTCCCTGGTAACTTGTCAGGCATCAGTAAAGACCCATAGGTTTCCATCATATGCCTTATAACAATCCAAACTTTCTTATTGAACATCTAATTTTTCCTGCAACCCAAGAAAAAATGTAAATGCATTAATTCCCCCTTATAAATTTCATAGTTACGTACATATTTAACAAGTATTGCATCAAGGACTCATAGGCTGTATCTCTTGATTTAGGGTCACATGTAGAAAAATTATTTATGTAGACAAAATTTTTTTATTGAAGGATGAATAAGCTAAACTCACGGGGTTATTAAGTAGCATTGGCATTGCATTCACTTCCAGGACTGCTGCTTATAATGGGTCATAGACAGGATCTGTGACTACTTTGAGAAAAGACACTCAAGAGAGTGTGTACCTACCTACAGACCCACTTTACTTAGTGTAGTTCCCCCTGATAAGTAATAGACCAGTGATACTCATAATGAACACAGTCATATACTATATAATCTGCCATGAGTGATGCTGGAGCTGTCCCTTGGGACAAAAGAAGCTCAGAGTGCTAATCTCTCTTTTGTCATCTGCTTTGGTTCTCATAAGCACTGTGACATAAAAAGCCAGCCACAGACAAGTAATCATTCACATTCACTGGAAAACCAAGTTGAAACATAGAGCTCCCACATGGCAGAGAAATAGGTGAATGTCTGGGCAGATATACATGTATGTGAGATGGCCAGATATTGTCAATGTCTATATGGCCAGTTGTAATTTTTTACTACAACAAAATTTAAATGTTACCTAAAAAATGTACTAGAATTGAGTCTTTGTGGTTACATGGGTCTTCAAACTGTGTGGTTTAAGCCACCAGTGTTGTTCAACAATTTGCTATAAACCATCACCACCAGTTCATAACAAAGTCAGATTAATGCAAATATATAAATTATAGCCCAAATACAATCTTAATAGACCTCAGGCTACACTCACAGCCAAGTGATAAAAAAAAAATAGTGGTGTAAGTGTTTGGAAAAAATGTATAACGGAGTAGCAGTTTCAGATGAAAGTGAGTGTAGGACTGGCCAGAGCAGGGATGACTTTGACTTAGTTGGCTAGATTGAATATATTGCAATATATGAACAAGCAATCCCTTTTTGCTTAATGGAAAAAGCATTTTTGGTAGCTTAGTGCACAAAATGAAGTAATGTCCAATATATATTGATACTGGGTGAGTGTAGATAACTTCTTGTCTTTGTATGATTATTAACTCAGGTTCATATTCTATGGCATGAATCAAAAATCAGCCCTGGAGTCCAATCACTTTCCATGGCATATTTAACTTCACTCTCTAATAATGTTTTGATTAAATCCAATGACCTATAAGCTTAGCTTTTCAACAGTGGCTAAGATCACTCTGAGCATATGTAGTGCCACTGACACTAACAATATGGACCAACAAGTTCCAAAATTGGGAGCTACTGAGGTCATCTTTGGAGGCCTGGAACATTAATGTTATAATACAGTATTTCTGAAACCTATGGGCTGGTGCAAAGTCAGAATATAAAATATAACATTTTTACCTGTATCCTTTTTGGGCTTTAGATGTCTTGTAAATTAAATTTATTTCTAGTTTACCAAATTAGAATGTTGCTTTGCAGATCTATAAATCCTCAGCATCAGCCCCTTTAGTAATAAGATCCCAAGCCTGCCCCTAACATTATGCATTTTTTCCTACAAGCAGATCTTCATATGAAATTGAAGTCCTGTGAAGTTAAAATGAAGAACATATTTCAGCAAATAAATGCAGGGGGGAGTGTGAAAGGTGTGGAAGTGTGACACATTCTAAGAGCCATTGAATAGGGAAATGCTTGCTATTAATCAGCAGAACCGACCAATATGCACAGATTAGCCCAAAGAATGTACTTCTTATCAGATCAGTCAGCCCAGCCGGGTGGATTAGCATAAAATGTTTCACTAACAAAGTCATTGAGGGAGAGATATGAAGGCTTCACAATTATTAAGAAAATATTTCACCTTCTGAAAAAAAAATGTCTGAACAAATTGTGGCGAATCCTTATTTTCCCATCTTTCTCCCTTGAAGGCTTCTAAGTATTCTGCATAGTAAGCTACGTTAAGTAGTTTTGGCATCTATACTATAATGCAAATGACATAATACTCCAATAATAATCCTATCAGCTGCACCGCCTGCAATTCAAATGTATTTAGTCTATGAGAGACTGTTTTGGCCCTGTCTGGGCTGTAGCTATCACCATGAAGGAAGGATCATTAGTCATGACCACAAATTCTGTCATTATGTTAAAAAAATATCCAGAAATTAATTGTAATGGTAGGTTCAACTAGGGCATGCATAATATGCAGGGCTACAGTGATATCCAGAGCTACAGTTGTTTTAGCATAGGTATGTGTATCAATATTTTGGTATATTTCTGCAAGTATTGATAGGTCTTTATAGGTATGTGTATATACAGTATGCGCTGGTGGTTATTTGGAGGGTTGAACTTTGTCTTATTTTCAACCCAAATTAACTATGTAACTCTGTATTTCATCCTGGAGGTGCAAAGAGCTGCAACTGGCAGTGGGGGACCCTTTGTGTTAAAAAAACTTCACTCAATGCGAGAACAAACATACAAGAAGATTCAAGCTACAAATGATAGATAACTGCAATATGCAATATTTCTCACACGTGTGATGCATCTAAAGAAGGATTTCAAAATATCGGGCCTGTAAAATTCATTTCAGGAGGGGACATCACATGGAGGGACAGCTAGGAAATTTGTCAAAAACTGTTACCATTCTGATCTTCTCAAAAGGTGTTCTGTCTAAAAAATGTGCCTGGATGTTTCAAGAAGACCTATATTTTTATATCAAGTTATGGTAATTAACCAAATCAGGTATGTTGGTAAGAAACTGCTATTTAGGAGCAACATGTAATGTCCTTTAATTATAATCTGGTTACACTTGTTTACTATACAATACAATCTGACCACCACCACCTTTGCCCTTTTCCCATCTACAAATGTCAGCTATCTATTATTCTGGCAGCTCTGCAGCCATAAAATACGGGGCTGCCCAGAACAATACCCATTCTTGTCTCTGCTCCTGACAGTACTTCTGTCTTCTTTTTCTTCTTGTTTAAATTCTTCTAATAAATGGCTATATGCTTTCAGCAAATTAGCAAGGAGCCAAAATGAATAAAAAAACCTCAGAAGCTGAAGCCTACTGGAGTTACTTTATTTATATGACAGGGCATAGTCTTTTTTTGTTTTGTTCGGGTGATGATAACTTGGTATTATAACGGCACAAAGTATTACAGAGGATTTAATTTGATTTGTAGCTTAGAATTTATGGGTCAAAGGAGTTGGCAAGTGTGTGCACTTTTGAAAGACTTGCACAGGCTTATGGACAATGCTTTTTCTGTCTGATATTTAAGTTGAATAAAAGGAACGCTTAGTTTGAAGGAAAAAGTAACAGTGATATGTTTAATAAAAACTTTATTTTACCAGGTATTTCCGACTTCTCTACCAGATTCTAGAGGAGTCCAAAAACTGAATAAGTTACTTACATTTAAGGTACATTGATGTATAAGCTATGACTAAAGCTAGATCTCACCCTTTAGCTCTTAAGTCTTTGCTGTGTTTTTTAAAGCAAAACAAAAGCATAACTATAGTAGTAGTAGTTAACTAAGTAGGGAAGACATTTTGTACATTATTTTTGGGTTTCTGTACCAGCTCAAAGCAACCACAGCCTTTTAACAGAGAAGATCTGAAGATCTGTACCAGCGCCTGCGTGTATACTACTGCCAGATGCTGTAACTCCTATGTTTATTGCCTGAAGAAGTGGGTCTGAGCCCGTGAAACGCGTTGTACTGATTGGAGTTTGTTAATAAATTTTGACTGCCTAATTACAGTCGTTATGTGTCTGCTCGGAGGAGGTAAGTCCACCACTGCCTCCTCTGATTACCAAGTTATGGCTTTTAAATTCGTTCATATACTTTTATCCTTTTGGCGCCTTTTTCTATACAATACTAAGTCCACCCTCGGTGGAGGGTTGATACCCTTATCCTATCTACAGAGAGCGACTTCATAATCCTGAGTGGGGTCAGGACATTCTCCCCACCTGCCTTTACAGCGATTGCCTATTGGTAACCCTGGTTTGTGAGTATAAGTTATTTATTCTTATTTCAATATCCTTTACCAATATATATTACACTATTGGGGCTCTTGATGTTTCTTTTGTTTATCTCTCTGCAATATTAATGTTTAGGGTTTAGTTTAGTTTAGCTAGGGAAATCAATGGGAGTTGAACTGACTATACATGAGCAGAGTTAAAAAGCTAATTTTTGTACTTTAGATGTCTGTGTATTGACCCTGTCCAACTGCTTTCCCAATGGGTATCTGACCAAATTAGCCAGATATCTATCATCAGATTAGAGAATGAAGTTGTGTAAAGGACCATCCTTTATCTTCTAATGATTGGGAGGGCAAATATTTTGCCTTTATATATGGACCAGTAGGCTTTGTGATTTTTGAGGAGATTGTCCAGCCATTTATAGTTCACGAAGGGTAAGATAGTCAAGCAAGTACTGTGATGCAGGATTTACCATTAAGTAGCCAAATAGATTAACCTGGTTGGCTAGTGGTTAGTTAGACTTAAACTTAACTACATCCAGGGTGAAAGATATGATAAAGATATGATGTGCAGTAGCTTTCAGGTCAACTAATGACCTTACACATGTCTATGAAGCTCTGGTTTGATTTATCTACTCCACATAATCTCTCTACCTAGCAAAGGAACCAAGATTTCCTAATGTGATTGTGACTATTTTATTGGAGGGATGTTGTTTACCATGACTGGGTTGCATTTCACTAGACTTTATTGACTGCATTCCTGCTAAACGCTGCCCAACAGTAGCATTCCACAGCAAAGCCCACCCAGCTCTGGCCATGGTATCATTACAAAGGAATAAAAATAGCCTGTTAAGAATATTACATCAACAGACTAGAATCAGATCTGAGGAGTGGGCTTCATTACTCAACACTTGTGTATTGCGTTGTCAGGTTTGTAAATGGTTTCCATTGTTTCCACACAAATTAGAGTGTCTCTATCTGTGAAAAATATGCCTATGATCCATTCCTCTATGTGTCAAATATTTCCCAGGCAGCATTTATTTTACCATTTGAGATGCATCTGTTCAGATATTTAACTCTGTGATGATATGCCATACAGATGCACAGGACAGTGAGGATGTACAAAATTATTAACTGCCAGCTCTAGCCCCAACCAACTTAATCTCTAAGAAAATAATTTAACTCATGTCTATAACACCCTGTAATATAAATGACTCCAGCATTTAAACAGATCCAATATCAAATATCAGCATTCATTATTGTTTGTCAGTAGATACGCAACTCATCAAATCCGATCTATTGCTCGGGTGCAGTGTCCCAAGCCCGAAGCTTAAGCGAAAATCCAATGGTCAATTATCGCATGCACTCCTGCAGCCGACGGGTGAGGTAAAATGTAGCTTTAATCCATAAAGTTATCGTCCTAACGCGTTTCGTATCTTTTGATACGTAATCATAGGCATTAATGATTGCCTATGATGCCTATGATTATGTATCGAAAGATACGAAATGCGTTAAGACGATAACTTTTAACTTTATGGAATAAAGCTACTTTTTAACCTCACCGTAGGAGTCCGTGCGATTAATGACCATTGGATTTACAGTGAGGATGTGGTGAAAAAATTAGAAATGCATTTGACTAGTAATAGTACTTATTTTTGTTGTTAGATTTTGTAAGGCCATTATATCTAATAGGAGATGGAGTGGATTCTACTACATCACCATGCTTTAAAGATCTTCTAATCTCTGTAATAATAAAGATATCATAATCCCTAACAAAATAAATAATAATATGCTCTCTATACTGCAGGTAAACATTGGTGTTGTTCTAGACTAGACCACGGGCCCCCAACCCCTACCCGTGAGCCACATTCAAATGTAAAACATAGTTGCGGAGCAATACAAGCATGACAAAAAGTCTGTGATTGGTTATTTAGTAGCCCCTATGGGGACTGGCAGCCTACAGGAGGTTGACAGTACACCTAGTTTTTATGCAATAATAATGTGCCTCCAAGCCAAGAATTCCAAAATAAGCAATTGCTTTGAGGCCACTGAGAGCATCATACACTGGTTTGGTGAACATGTTGCTTGGGAGCCACTGTTTAGGCATCACTATTCTATCCTCCTCTCTTAGCTCCCATGATGTCAGATTGAATCATGCTAAAACAGGGGTTAGCCGTGTATGGGCCCATTATTGTTTACTGCTGTTCTTAAACTATAGGGGCTACATTCAGAATTCTGCTAGTCAACATTCTGGTGCAGCATTTTCCTTGCATAGCATTCCCTTCTGACCAACTGCTCCCTAAACTGTTTCTTCTATTCTACAATAGGAAGTGCTAGTGGGTGGTTATATTGTCCCCCTCAGCTTGCTACAGGAGCATATGTCATATACAGGTCATAAAGTGAGTTTGTTGAGCATTAAGCTCTAGGGGAGGAGTAATAAGGGGGAAGGTTGGAAAGACTTGCCTGGAGGGGCATCAGAACTGACATACCAGGCAGCTGCAATGTGATTGATTTTTGCAATATGAATTGCCACTGGTCACATGCTTGTGTGTTTATATGCCTTTGTAGTTCCATAGCTAGTAAGATAAATGACACAGGTTGTGACTTCTTATAAAATTATAAAGTTACAGCATATAAGGACAAAAGTTAGGTTGCAGGCAAATACATCTTGTCCTACTATAACTGCAACAACAGTTCTTCTCAGAGGCTTATCGATGCTGCTACTATAGGCACTATCTCTTCCTACTATACCTGTTATCCTACAGCCATAGTCCCTTCCCAGTGCTCTTATCCTGCTGTTACTATAGGCACCATCTCTCCCTACTATACCTGCCCTCCCACAGCCACAATCCCTTCCCAAAGGCTACTATCCCCACTTCTGATATAGAAACCATCTCTCCCTACTATACTTGCTATCCCACAGCCACAGTCCCTTCCTAGATACTGTTATCCCCACTGCTAATATAGGCACCATCTCTCCCTACTATACCTGCTATCCCACAGCCACAGTTCCTTCCTAGATACTGTTATCCCATCTGCAACTATAGGCACCATCTCTCCCTGCTATACCTTCTTTTGCCCAGCCACATTACCCTCCAAGGCTATGATCTCAACTACTACTACAGGGCACTATAAGATTGCTAACCTTTCTTAAGAATACAGATGGGTCAGATGGCATTACAGTATATTTGGTGTAATATAAGAGATTCATAAATCCACACAATAAATATCACCACTCACATTGGTGAAGGCAGATTGCAATTTTAATGCCATTGTTTTCACCACAGAAGACTTTAATTGGGTTGCACAAATATGCCATCTAGAAGCAATAAAGTACAACCTAAATTTAGTACCAATATTTATGTGGCGCTACCTATTGTGTCCCATCTGTTGGAACTGAGATCTGTCTCCTATTCAGTTGGAGAAGGATTGGATGAACATTTTTTTTTGTCACTACTGACTCCCAGTGGGCTGTTTTCAAGTACCAGGTCAACTCCATGTGACCTTAGGCACCAACGTTATAGGCTTTAAGCTCTATAGATAAGGGAATCATTGTGTCTGAAAAAAGCTCAGTACTGCAGACCTGCATGCCTCCATTTACATGAAAAACAGTAGAAACCCTGTTAATAAAACCTAGTTTTGCTCCTACTAAATTTTCCTGGATATCACAGAGATTAAAACGTACTCCCTTGCTAGGGCTTCCTAGGGCTTCCCTACTCACCATCAAGTAGATACAGGGGGTATTCCAGCTAGGACTGTGGCATAGGAGGAGGTTCAAGAGATACCAAAGGGCAAGGTGCAGAGCTTGTGGAGTGTGCATGTTTGGATGGGTCCTTGGCAAAGTATTTGCATAATGGTTTTTTGGCATAATGGGAGGTATGGTTAGTTCAAGGGTGTGACCATGTGTGCATGTGTTTTTTTTCTTCTATCTGATTCAAAAGTGGTGTTTGACAACAATATGGTGTAGTGGTAGCATAATGAGAAACAGCAGTAAATAAACTGATTTCAAATCAGTCCTCCTGTAAGCAGGTCTGGATTGGGAGTAAAAATAGGCCATGGCATTTCAGATACAAATAGACCCAATAAGCTCCCCACGAGCCCAATAAATAGGGTCTTTCTATAGCATCTAATGGCAGCCCCTCTGGCATTTGCCAGAACACGCAGATTGCCAATCCATGCCTGCCTGTAATTGTCTAGACTCTAGAGGAACCAGCTATCCTTATTTTTTTTCTATGGTGTATACTGAAGAGAATGAGAAACAAGCTGAACTAGGCCGGATTACTTCCCCACACACCTTTGGTGGTAGCATTTATAAATTTATATGCACCGCAATTACAAGATGCATGAAAAAAAGCCAACTTGCATTCCTTTAAAAGTTCCCTCCAAGTCATCCTCATCATCATCACTCTGTAAAAAACAAATGAATGAACATCTTGCGGAGACAGAAGTGAAAATCATTATTATGTATGGGGTCTGTAGACCTTTCAGATATAAATTCTTCATTGCATCCTACCTAATTGCTCTTATATACATATTTTTTTTAAAATTCAAACAGCAGTAGCCATGGTGAAGCTACGGTGCAGCGTTTGGGCTGTCATTTTTAATCAGGTTGTTTTAGGTAATTTTTTGTTATGTCCCTCATTACGGAATTGTTTATCAATAGGTGCAGGACGTGTCACTAGCTTTTCCCATCAAACAGGTCTGACAATGAGCGCCAGTGCATGGGAAAGAGGCAGCTAGGTGAAACTAATTCCGTAGATGTTTGATTCATTAGAAGCTTATTGTTAACAGGGATGTCTGATTGTAAAGGCTCAGTGAAGCAAAAGAGTGCAGAGTAATCAGTTGGATTTATAGTTTACAGAGCTCCAAAAAAGAAAAAAGGGAGAGAGAGAGAGCAAGGAGACAACAGAAATCAACATAAACCTATTGGATCTTTGCATTTTCTTTAGTTGGATCCAACCTGAGAGCAGGCAAGTGAGGTCAGGCTCCAGGAAACCTTACTGTAGGTAATAGCGGATATAGGAGGATTACAGCCATATGACTCAGACTGTCATACCTTCTGACTTTAAGATAACAAATACAGGCTTTATGCTTTATTTTTGACTGATATCATCAGTTTTATTTTAAGTTGACCGCCTCCGGGTTACACAGGGGGCAAAAAACATTGATAACAAATTTAAGTGTTGTGTTTAAGTTTTAAGTGTTGATTTTCAAAGAATTAGTAGCTTGGTCTTCTATTTATCTTCCCCCCATCATCCTCCGCTTGCAACTGTCAGCATGCCCTGATCTGTCTTGTTTTCAGTTAGTACCTTGCAAATGAGAGAGGCAGCCTCTTATTCAGAACCAGATGTAGGGCTCGGAAAGAATAAAAAACGTAAGCTGTTGTACTTTAAGCCTAATGGGAAGTTTTATATGCAAGGGCCTTGAACTGATTAGTATAATTCCCTCTTTAATACAGCTGTCCCTCCAGATTAAGGTAAACCAAATGTTGCAATCAGAGATTAGTGTACCTTGCCCGTTATTAACATTCCCGCAGCACGTCAAACACTAATGCCATGTAGATTTCTCTTTTATATTTTTTGCCGTTTGCACATGCTGACATGACTGCTTGCATCTGTCAAAGCAAAAAAAAAAAACAAATGGGTGGAAATATTTTTGGTACCTGAGCACCTGTTTTGCTTTGTCACATTTTATTCTCGCTTGCCAAATCCACCAGGTGGTTTAATCCTTATTTTCTATTTCAGCTGGTAAGGGCTCGATACGCTGCATTCCATTTAAAAAGAAAAAAATTATCTCATATAAACGAAGGCTTTCACCTACTGTACATTCTCAATTCTTGAGGTTGTTAAGGGAGATAAGTTAAGAGGATCTGGAGTTGATATCAGAACCGGAACCTTACACCCCACTGAGCTGTAATCAGTTGGGGGGGGAGCTGTATTTAAAAAAAAAAAAAAAAAAAAAAAAAAAAAAAAAAAAAAGGTACACACACAGTTGTCTTATTACATTTGGCAGGAAATCCTTTCTGGAAGAACACAGATGTCAAGCAGGACAATGCCTGAGCTGTCACAGAAAATATTTTATTTTCACAGGGGATTATAAACACACATTTGTAGCGAAACCAGAACTAAAACCCTAAGACAGGGCTGCAGTGGAGCGGGTTATTTTCCATACCTTTCAGCAAACCTGAATTCTGCTGGATTCCAATTAACCTAATTTATACAACTCAAACCAAAAGATACAGAATAAGCATTTGCTTATTCGGTGGGTGTGCCGAATAAGCTGTTGTGAGTTTTTAATATGACAGCAGTAACAATTAAATGGTGCCTGGTGTCACTATAATAGCAGATTTGTAGGGAAATCGGAATATATATATATATATATATATATATACATATATATTTTTTTTTTTATCTCTGTAATTAGAACTTGCGGCTTACTAGATATGCTAGATCACAGTTAAGCAGGGATAAACTTCTCCCCTTAGCACCCAACAGTTTGCATGGGATACACTGCCAAGTTATTGTTCATTGTAAAGCAGAATAGGGTTTTTTAGCAATTCATCTTAATTGTCATCCTCACTTCAGGTTCCCTGATAAGGTTCCCATGGCCTGTTTAAGTGACAGCACTGACAAAGGGGAAGGGGGATATCACAAGCTTGCGGTTCTAGGAGGGTTATACGCTCTGACCTGTCATAGGTTGATATGGACGGTCTGCAAGTGGGGGATTTGAGTTGTCACAGGGGTCCCTTGTTGGCTGAATAGAGTGAATATCTGTCCTGTAGAATCCTGACACATGGAACACTGATGAACTCAGCACTAGTTTGAATAGGAGGCTTTTGGCAGCTGAGACACAGGGGCTAAGCTGCAGGTCAGAGATAAGAGCAAGGCAGAGCTGCTCATGTACACACTTACTAGCATTCTTTCTTCCCTCCGAGTGCAGGAAATAGCTCATGTTCTCTACATTCCCTTCTTAGTTTTTTCCTTTTAATTCCAAAAAAAAAAAAATGGTCCTTGACAGATTGGGCTTTTTTTATTTTTTCAGCACCTTCAGTTTCCTCACCTCGCCAGTCCCCAGCAGGAAGCGCCAGTGCATCCCGGGGAGGAAGAGATAAGGTGATTCTTGATTTCTCAAGGAAAGAGAGAAGGATGTACGTCTATTACCTTGGAGGCTCATGTAAACTTTGCGTTCTATTCTTCCAGGGCCTCGGTATTGTCTTCTGCTTGAACTTTGGCCTTTTGTTTGGGGAAAAAAGGGAATTAGCCACCATTTGATGGCATGCATCGCATCAACACGCGAGGTGGGCTTTCTAAGGTGGCATGCATCAGGAAACTGGCAACAATGCCTATTTTGTGTGTTATGAGATCTTACATTGTGGTTATGTCAGTGTACTACCGCAGACTAAAATAGTGCCTTATACCTTCTAACTGGCTTCATACAGGTTCTATGATCTCTGTGACAGAATGCTCTGTTATACAGATCAAATGTCAGCCATAAAGCAGGGCAAAACTGCTGCTTACAATGGGTATCAGACAGGACCTGTGCCATTGTGACAGAATGCTCTGTTATAAAGATAGTTAGAATGTCAGGCGTAAAGCAGGGCAGGACTGCAGCTTACAGTGGTGTACAGATCTGACCTCAAGGGGTTAAGTGTCTAGGGTGGCATTGGATCTGCAGCCTCAAACATTAATAAAGAAATCTTACCTGTGAGCTCCCAGGCAAATCTGGAAAGCCACAAGGAATGGTTGTTATTGTCCCATAACAGTTGGCTAGCTGTTAAGGGCTAGGCCAGACGGGGAGATTCGAGGGCATTTTGTCGCCTGGCGACTTCTCGCCGCGACTTGTATCCCCCGAACCTCCCCGAATAGCCACTTACCTAAGCGCACTGGCGTTGCTTGAAAACGCCGGCGCGTATCCACACGGAGCGGCGCGCTTTTTGAAATTGCCTCGCGAGGCAATTTGGAGCAATTTCAAAAAGCGCGCCGCTCCGTGTGGATACGCGCCGGCGTTTTCAAGCAACGCCGGTGCGCTTGGGTAAGTGGCTATTCGGGGAGGTTCGGGGGCTACAAGTCGCGGCGAGAAGTCACCAGGCGACAAAATGCCCCCGAATCTCCCCGTCTGGCCTTAGCCTAAGGGACTAAAACTCCCAGCACTCCCCCACCTCCTGATGCTTGTAGTTTTACATGTTTATATATATTTAAGCGTAAAAATAATTTCTGAATCCATAAAGAAAACACTCCCATCGCTGGGTATTTTACATGGTAGTGATCGCCAGGAATATCTGCTTCACAACATAAAAAGAATTAGGACTGTCGAGTTGCTGGGCAGATTAGTGCTTTCTTCTCCTGCAGGGGCCAGGCCGCTAGATTATAAGAGAACTATTTTTAGTGACTGTAGGTGAACTTAGGATAAACCTATGGGGGCCACTTGTGTAGGAACCTGCATTCAACATGTGTTATCCCTGCCCTTTATGCAGCTTTGTACCAGGTATAATTCAGCCTTGTGACTGTATTTTCTGTTGGTGAAACATGGGCAATATAACCCCAACTGTGGAATGTAAATCACAAATCAAATAAAACTGTGCAGTTATTATACTGAAATTCATACATTGGATAAGAAGCTGCCATGTTGATATGAAGAAGCCAAATCAGCAGTTTGTACTAGCCTGGGTATGAATCGTATGATCAGTCTTACAATGAAAGATCACTGAAACTTGGGGTGGGGCCATCTCCTTTTTTGAATACTACAATTTGGGTATTTGGAAGTGGATGCAGAAAGGAAGAGGGAGGGGAAGCAGAGGGGTATGCACATGCAACATATTCAGTTCTAAAAATTTTACAAGGACTTTGTACAGGGTTATCAAGGTACTACTACTAATACCTCTTTTGTTTATTTGATAGATATATTCATATTACTGTGCGATTATAAAATGATGGTTGCACTACGTACTTTGTAGCTGCAAACTGGAATGATGGGGGATTTGTGGGAAAGCATTTTAGCAAGTCAGTGTGTTCAGCAAGGCAGGATATTATCAACACAATTGTGTCATAGTGTGTATAATAAAGCAATATAATACCAGGGAAGGGCTGTAGCTATACAGTAGGGTGCATAGTAGGGCAAGAATTTGTTAATGGTGGGATAGTGTGCAAAGTAATGCAATATGAGGTCAGGCAAGGGGCTGTAATTGTGGGAAAGTAACTGCACTGCAAAGTGTATCATAGGAAAATAAGATGTCAGGGCTAGAAGTTGTATCTGTGGGACAGAGTGGATCATAGTGTGAAAGAGTGAAATTGGAAGGGCTATAACTGTACACTAGTTGTGAGTATAGTAAGGCAAGAAGGTGTCTGTATATGTAGGACAGAGTGAGTGTACATGAGGGCAAGATGGTGGTTGATGCTGTGTATAGTAAGCCAATATTATATTAGGGCAATGTACTGTAGTTGAGGGATTGCGTGTATAGCAATGCTAAAAATCCATTCCTGAAATTGTGTTAAATTTAAAGAAAAACTATACCCCTGGACAATGTAGGTCTCTATAAAAAGATATTGCATAAAACAACTCCTATATAAAACCCTGCTTCATGTGAAAATACCATGGTCATACTAATATCCTTTTTTAGTAGCATGTGCCATTGGGTCATCATAAATAGAAAATTGCCATTTTAAAAAATAAGGACAGCCTCCTGGGATCATATGATTCAACGGTGCACACAAACATACCAAACAAACTATAAAGTTAGGTCACATGAGCCAATTAACAGACAGAGTTGTGTCTTTTGCTTCCACACTTCTTCCTGTTACAGTTAGAGATGAAATATTTCTGGTCAGGTGATCTCTGAGGCAGCACACGGACAATCACGAAATGGTGGTTCAGGGCAAGAGACATAAAAGGGCAATATTTAATTAAATATATTATACACCAGTTTGAAAAGATTCTTTAATATGCCACTTAATTTGATCCGTTGCTCAAGTATTAATTTTGGGGGTATAGTTTTCCTTCAAATAGAAATAGACTTGACTTCTGGTCCCTTTGGCTGCTGGGCGATTGTGGGAGTTGCAGTTTAACAACAGCTGGAATCTACAGGCTGCTAAATAAATGCCCTCATTTTCCATTGGGATTAAATGGCTTAGCCTAGCTGCTGCTGCTGTAAGGAAGGTCCCCTCTGTGGGCAATCTTTTTTTCTCTGCTGTTACCTTTGTATCAGCTTGGCACAGGGCAGGGGAGACTGATAAACTTTCCTGCCTGTCTTGAGTCACAGTTGCACTGATAAATCTACTTGGCTTTTCTCCTAAAGCATACCAGCTGCCATCAGCCCTACTGCAACAATCTGTTCTGACTCCAGCAAAAATCTGCGTGTCAGCCATTTCTGATCTCATAATACTCACCCTCTAAATAATACAGTAATGGGGACAGTAGATTATGGGGACAATGCTGTGTAGGTAATATGCTTACTAGAAGTAACAATTACTTGCTGTTTGATTAGTTGCAATGGTAAACATTGCTCATTTTATTGCCTTCCTTGATTAATTGCTCTTCTGAAAATCATTTAAAGTACAGATATATAAACAAAGAGTAAAAGTTTCACCTGCGTAGTTACAGTATTTATAACTTTAAAGGCTAAATCTACCTTATAATTTACTGAAATGCTAGCTGGACATTCATGGAACAGAGCCATCTAGTGGTCAAATAAATTGTCCTGTTCGAAGGATGGCTCCGGAAAAACAATTTAAGATGGCCAAACATTGAAAGATCTGTTCTGTTGCAACATTGTCAAACAAGTTAATCTTTCATTTTACCCACCTTGAAGTAGGTGATATTGGGCTAATCTACAAGTTTAGCCCTAGTGCTAAAGAATCTGGCATCTTCCCAATGATTTTCGGACAGATATTAGTCAGTAGGCCCGTCGGAGTGTCCCATACACAGGCAGATAAATTGCCAACTGAAGGAGCTAAATCAGCCCTGCCCATGGAATCTGAAGGTGTTATGCAAAGAAGATACTCCATGTAAAACTACAAGTGCCCATAACTTGTGGAATTTTTTTATTATGCTTCCGACCTGCAAGGCATATGGGGCTTTTTGACCACTACTGCCATCTGTTGGGCAGCAGTAGTGGACAATATGGCTCACGTGTCATAAGCCTTAGTCCATTGGTTCCCAAACTGCCCTGACCATATGTCAAACATTCAAAGGGGGGGGGGGGGTTACCTCTCACAGGTGTTGTTATACCTTATATAATTTTTCTTAACAGAAGATTTGAAGAGAATAAGAATCTTCCATGAGGGAAAAAACTGCAAATATATTTTCTTATACAGATCATGTCTGAACAGATGGGTATGCCTCTGGGTATATAAGTTTGACCATATGCCTGGCATTCAAAAGGTTAAGGCTCACCTGATGCTCGAGAAGGCTGTACCAGAATGAGGAGCATGTTAGGCCTCTGGCTATGGAGGACACCAAATGTTAAACAAAGAAAATGTAACCTTGGAAGGTGATACCTGACCCCAGTTTAGAACCATTGCCAAGTCAGTAGAAACTCAATAAAATTTGTTCTTCTGTTGGCAGACATTTTTTTTAGGGATGCACCGAATCCAGGATTCGGTTCAGGATTCGGCCAGGATTCAGCCTTTTTCAGCAGGATTCGGCCGCATCCTTCTTCTCTGCTGAACCGAATCCTAATTTGCATATGCAAATTAGGGGCGGGAGGGAAATCACATGACTTTTTGTTACAAAACAAGGAAGTAAAAAATGTTTCCCCGCCCCACGCCTAATTTGCATACGCAAATTAGGATTCGGATTCGGTTCAGTATTCGGCCGAATCATTTGCAATGATTCTGGGGTTCGGCCGAATCCAAAATAGTGGATTCGGTGCATCCCTAATTTTTTTAAATTGTGTTTTAATAATAAAACAATATTTATACAGCATTAAGGCACGAAAGGTGAATAAATAAGCACTATTCATCTATAAACATCAGAGCAAATGGGTGCAAGCTGCCAACACCAGATCTGGTCAATAAGCCTATATAAAAGCAGTGGGTGTGTGACCTAATGGATCCTGCATTAGGAACCCTGGAATACCAATACATTAAAGGGCGATTTACAAAATTCACGTGAAGGATTGAATGAATTCGATCGAATTTCGAACTTAGGATTTATTCGTTTGGTCGAATATATGAATTTTGGCATATTCGATCATCTAATAGGGAATGGTCGAACGATCGAATAAATTCGAATAGAGTTGAATGAACGAATATTCGATCATTCGACCAGTGAAGGATTTTAATTTTAAAGTTTATTCGATTGCCTACTTCGGCAGATTGGACGTACCAAATTGCAATAGAAGCCTATGGGAGCACTCCCATAGGCTTCTGAGGCTAAGTCCTGATCGAATAGGATTCGTACGATCGAAGTCTTTGATCGTTCGAATCATATGAATCATTCGTATGAACGAATGATTTATTTGTTCAGTCGAATGATTTATTCGACTGATCGAATAAATTTGCATTAGATCGCCGAATGATCGAATATTGAATAAAAGGTTGCCTAGAACTATTCGATTAACATTCGAAAATCGAATGCTAATCGAATATCGAGTAGAAACAAATTCTTTTTGGGGAATAATAGTAAATTTGCCCCTAAGGGTGATGTTGTTCCAAGGTTTCCCTGTGTCAATAAGCACACTTGTGTACAATACATCAGAACTGACCGCATGGACTCAAGGCATTCAGCACAACTACACAGAATTCAAGTGCTAGGATACTGTTTGGGTGCTAGTACCTTCAATAAATTGTGTCAATACACAAAGCAATTGTGTCCATTTTAGTGCATTCTTATTTGCAGTCTGATCCTACAGCAAGGCCAGTGTAAAGCCATTGGTGGAGGGCTGACCTAGCACATTAAAGCAGTCCCTGACTGCCGGGATTTTCAAATTTACCTGATAGACAGCAAGATAGATATAGCAGGTGGGCCACATACATGGCCGATAAAATGCCAGCTCTGTCTAGAGGCATAAGCTCACCAACTTTTATTGGCCCTTGAATGGCCAGCTTTAGTATACTCATTCCGATGGCTAATTAATGCCTTTCACTGAACCTCTAATTGTTCATAGGAATCTTCCAAAAGCATTACAATCTCTCCTTAAAGGTTCCCTGGACCCCTAATTTCCCTTTCTTAACACTGGAGAATACCTATAGTTTTAATAATCTGGTGCCATTAAAATAATTGAAGCTAGCTGATGGTTGGTTGATATATGGAACCAGAACATGAAAGAATATACCCCAAATGTACCCCTGCCCAATATTCTTTATTTAAATTTGTTTTAAAGACTAAATGCAGTGCTTATCTATACAACACTTCTCTGCATCCATCCATCCTTCCTGATGGCCAGGAATGTGTATGTATTCACAGGGCACAGCTTATCTTCATTGGCTTCTGAAAACCAAACACCAAAGCTGAAATAACTTTTCAATGTACCTGTCAGAGCTCTTGATATCTTTAACTGTCTCCTTGTCTGGCCAAACCAGATAGGGTATATCTCCCTGACTCCCTCTAACTGTAAAACAAGCAATGTGGTGCAAAGGGAATAACTTCCTAGTGATTAAAATAAGGCCATAATAGTTCAAGTTTTTTTGTTTTAAACGCTAGTCCTATATATAGTTTGTACATATAGAAATGAATATTTACAACTGTCCTCTTATCATTAGCAGGAATTAAAAAAAGCAAAGGGGCTCATTTCCTAACAATCAAATCTCCATCTTTGGCAAGAATTTTGAAAAAAAAAATAGTAGTTTTCCTATATTTCTGAAAAGCTCTAAAATATGAGCACAATTAGGTGTAAAATCCATGAAAAATGCTAATGCAAAAATTAGCCAAGTAAAGGTCAATGAAAGATGCAGTATTCTTATTGGACTGTTTTTTGCCAGGAGTTTTCTGAAAAACTCAAGGTTTTAGAGATATTTATATTTTTTAGCACATAGTTCAGAGCTTTTTTTAAGTTGTACTTTTTATATTAGTATTTTTTAAGATTCCATGACATTTGTGGTTTAAGAGAACATAAGTTTATTTGTGGTTTCAAAAACTCACTAAATTTCAACCTTTAATAAATAGGCCTCCAAGTTTACAGTTCATCAGATATTACCTACCCAAGGTTAACTGGTATAATAAGAGTGGTGAACCTACTTTTACCCTCTCCATTAATGCAAGTTATTTGTGGCCATATATCATTAGACTCCTCAACCTTCTGGATGGTTCTTAACATGGGTGGATAGAAACATTCTACAGTGGGCAACAATGATTTATTGCTACATTGCTTTCAATTGCCTTTCTTCTTTGTCTTGGATCTTTTTTTTTAATTTATATAAATCTTTCTAAAAAAGACCTCTCACATGTACACATCTCTTTTAGAACAGTGTCCCCATTTGCACTTGCACCATCTCACTTATTGCACTCATGTTTGTATTGTAAGAACCCTTAGGTCCCTTCTGCTCCCATAGACAACCCTTTATGCTTCATCTACTTTATTATGAGCATCTTTATTTTGCTTTTTGAGGTCTTCAGCATCTATGATCTACCTACTGCATTCTACTGAGGCCAATTGGCAGGCAAATTATATAAGCTACAACAATGTATTAAATGATAATATTAAATGAGAATATTCAATGCATTCTAACTATACTTGTAGAAAGGTGGTGGGAGCTTTTGTCTTAATGCACAAGCATAAACATCACCATATAATTTATCAGTTGTTTATTGAATTGTGAGAAGAAAAAAAAACCCCATTACTTTTTTATTTTTTCAGTTAAAATTAAATTTTAGTATGACATGGTTGAGCAGGGTTTCCTTTTGTGTGGTTTACCTCCTCTATCTTTGAATAAAATATATCCGCTAATGCTTCTTTGTTATGACTTGGCAAAAGAATACAATATAATTACAATAGTTTTCTGAGAAAATGTGTTTTACAAATATAACCTATCTTAAACTGAAAGGCTGTTGAACTGTTTGCACAAGGGGAAAGGTAGGTGCATGATACAGAATTGCAATGCTTGAAATGCTTCATATAAGTAGTCAAATCCAAGAGACAGAAATTTGAGTTTCCAAAAGACACATTTATTGCCTCTCACTTACTGTATATATCAGAGCCATGACAAGTGCAGCTTTTAGACCAATTTTACACCTCATCCACCCTCACCAATAACTTGACACCAGAAGTTGAGAGAGAAGGCTGCAGGTATTTATTATTCATGATACTTAACATAAATTAACATATAATCAACCATTGTAACAGAACTGTTTGTACTAAAAACCTCAACATGAATAAAATATTGTGATACATCCTGTATCTGGGCTTGAAAACTGGTTACTGCTTTCTATTCCCAATTTTACACAGTTACCTAATCACTTTACCAAATTCCCATTTAAATTACCTTTGGAGACTCAAGTCAGTCTGGCTAACATAGATGGCAAAAAGTAACGTTAGAGGGATGGCTGCTGGAAGGCTACTGCTGGGCTTCTGATTCTCCTGCCTATTTGGAGATTAAATTATAAACTGACTTCTGAGCTCACCCCTACAGTATATCCTTAACCCAGGGAACTCCTAGGGCTTCTACTCCCAACACTGTCACTCCATGCTTCCCCCAGGCCACTGGGCTCCCAGTAAATGCGTTTCATGTAGTATGAGGAAAAAAAGAACTATACAACACATTAATCCAAATTTACTCTGCTTTTCTTTAAAAGCCCAACCATGCATCAGTATCATGAGAATATGTGAACACTATGATTAGTTTAATTTAATCTGCCAAACACAACCTCCACCCAAAACTATAAAAGCACTGGCATGAGCTCATTATTTAATATTGTACCAGCGTACAGAGCTTAGATCAATGTTTATTAAAAAAGAACAAAGTTTGGGCACTCTGAAGTGCTTGTACTTGTGGTAAAGACAGGTTGCTGATAAAGCATAATGGGACAAAACATCAAAACTTCGGGTTTTATACTTCATATTTGCTGCTTTTTTGTTAAGAAAAAAAAAAGAACTGAAGTTGTTATTAACATCCAACACCCACCTTCCCTTTCTGGTCTTGACATTGTGTAATAATAGATAATGTTGACTTAGGTTCCCTGCTGGTTAGAAACACTAAACTACAGTTAAAGGTAACATTCTCAAACTATGACAAAATGTATTTTACTTGGACAGAACACTCACTCTCGGGCTGTGCTCAGAACTCTGATTACAGGACTATAGTTCTCGCTTTCTAGATGTGGGAGAAAATTGTTGGGACAGTGAAGAATGAGTATGTGGTGTATTAGGCTTTCTCTGTTCTCTAATGCTCTGGCTACATCCCAAAACCTTGCGCAGAGGTAGCCTAGAACAGCTACCAGCAGATATGTTTGTATTTCTACTTGCTGGTGAGTGGTTAGTGGCCACAAAATATTTGCAGAGAGCAAGAGAGAGAGACATGGAAAGAAAAGTTTTTGAAGTGGAGATAAGTGGACAGTTTGAGGAGCAGCAAATATTACCCTGTTGTCAATTATTTGGAAATAAGATAGAAGTATATTCTGTGAATGGAATAAGCTATCAAACCAACATGAATGTCTGAATTTATTATTTTTAGGTGTGATCCACCAAAAAAAAAAATTAAATTATAAAATAGAGTAATAAAGTTGGAAATACACCTCCATTTCACCAATATAGAAGCTCACCAGGTTTAAGATGTCACGTTAATCCAGATTTTCAGGATTTTTTAAAATAATAAATCCCCAAATTTTAGTCTGAGAAAACATAAAATGGAAAATATTTAAATTTGCATTTTTTGGTGACAATTTCTCAAATCGCTACAAAAACTCAAATTTTAATTTAAAAAATTTGACCACACAACAAGTCTAGTCCAAAACAACTGTTCAATAGGTTGTAGTGATGGGCGAGAAAATTTGCGAAATGCTGCCGCGAACTGAAAAAAAAAAACAGACGCCGGCGTCCAAAACAGGATGGCGGCAAATTTTCAGTAGGCGAAATTTTGGTAGCATTTAGCCAATTTGTTTGCCTGCTGCGAATTGCGTGAATTTGCTGTGAATTCGCCCATCACTAATAGGTTGTCCTTAAATATTCAATAAAATAATGTGAGAATGTGAAAATGAATAATTATGTTTTACTTTGCAAGCCCCTGTTCAATCACTGAAAGTTATGGTATTAGCAAAAATATCAGGCTATACCCTGTCCCCCTGAAATAGGGACAGGAGGATGTCTAAAGGGAGACACAGAAGACTATTTTTAAACCCTTGACATGACCCACAACTTACAGACCTGCTGACTAGTGATGGGCGAAACGGGCGCGTTTCGCTGAAAAATTCGCGAATTTCCAGAGAAATTCGCGAATTTTTCGCCGATTCGCGAAACGAGGCGCGCGTCGTTTTAGACGTGCGTCGCGTCGTTTTTGACGTGCTTCGCGTCAAACGCGTTGCGTCGTTTCCGACGCGTCGCGTCATTTTCGGCGCGCGTCGCGTCGTTTTCGGCGCGTCGCGTCAAAAACGACGCGAGACTCGTTTTTGCGCGGCAAATTTTTTGCGAATTTTTTTGCCAGTTTCGCAAATTTATTCGCCAGCGGCGAATTGCGGGAATTCGCCGCGAATTCGCCCCTGGCGAATAAATTCGCCCATCACTACTGCTGACTTCTCGACCTGTCCCCCAACCCACTCGCACATTAACTACTTGCAAGCTGCCCAATACCTCTATATTTTGCTAATATCCACCCAATACACAACCAATGCAACTTGATGCAACTGTCCAAGGCTTCTACAGCATTTTAGGTAAACATGAGTCCAGACCAAAACAGACAAATTTGAATTTCACAATTTGTTAAATCTAAATCTCTTTCCAGCACTGTGCACATTTATAGTATTTCATGAATAAATATATGCAGTTTCCTATGAACCAGTGATAGAGAATATCCAATCCATCTGAGCTTGCTATCAAGGCACTAAAAGGTGACTGCTGCCTTCTTGTCCAATTAGCTCTGTTACAAAAAATTAAAAGGTTTCAGGCTTGAAGATGCAAATTCTGTCTAATTAGCTCATTAATATTCATGCAGGTGAGTTCAGTTACCTGCATACATAATTAGCCTACTAATTAACAGCCTAACCGACTACTAACTGCATGCTCCACTGTGATTTGACAATGGTCACCTCACTCACAGTTATTTTGGTTTATAATCGAACGTACAGCTTCATACAACCCCCACATGTAAAATGCTCATTTGTGGATAATATTGAAACAAAACTATATCTTATGCCTGTGATGTTATGGTATATTCATTTTATTTAAGAATAATGTATGTATATATAACTTTATTTGTAAAGCTCTGTTAAGGAGCCGCAGCATTGTACAGTGCGTAAAAGTACAATATATATAAAAGTAACATGGGGAGACAAATCACATAATAAATATATACAGAATCATAGGACACAGAGGTTAAGTGCTATGTGGTAAGAGACATAGTGGGAAGGAGGTCCCTACCCCATAGAGCTTACAGTCTAAGTGGATTGGAGGTTAACATACAGGTACAAATTGGAGATGAAAAAATGCACATGATAAGGCATAGACAGTAGGCGCAGGGCTAGGCTACTGTTCTAGTGCTCTAAAATGTAGGCTCTTAGGGTTTTTTTGAAGAGATTGGGAGAGGATTCCTTACGGAGGGATTCAGGAATGGAATTCCAGAGGCAAGGAGCAGCAAGATAGAAGGGTCTGAGATGAGAGGTGGCAGTGGATGTGGGTGGTATAAAGAGAAGGTGGCTCTGAGAAGAGCGGAGAAGACGACCAGGAACGTATAGTGAGACAAGAGAAGCAATGTAATGAAGAGCAGAGGAGTGAAGGGCTTTGAATGTTAGCTGAAGGATTTTATATACTATCCTTTGCTTGACAAACAGGCATGCTAAGGATTTTAGTTAGGGTTGAGCAGATTCTCTTTTAGGAGAGAGTAGAAGAATCCTGGTAGCAGAGTTTAAGATTGATTGGTGCTAGAGAGATGGTTCATCTTTGACACACAGCCCCGCCCTTTAAAGTACCTATTGAGAGTATGCCTAAATTTATCTCACATTACTGTAAACTTTGTAATAGTTTAATTTTGCAGCTCATGTTTTGTTCAGTGAGACATACATATAAGAGGAAACAATGATTGCGCTTCCTGTAGTAATTAAATGTATTTGGTGCAGGGAAGCATTTTATTTTTCTTTCTATGGAAAACCAATGCCACACCTTCTGTGTCAAACTACAAAGATTTCTTAGAGCCACCTGTAATCTACTGGCCAAGCATAAGCATGGTTCCCAGATTATGTGGTGAATAGTGATGGGCGACTTTATTCGCATTGCATGAATTCACAGCAAATTTCTGCAAAAGTTCGCCAACGAAAAAATTTGCTGTGTTTGTGAATCTTGCTGTCAGTGTGTCGGTACAAGAAGGCTGTGTCTTACCAGCAGGATGAATCTGACACGGTGACAGTGACTTTTACAGATCTGCAACTGGAGGGCAAGGGAAGTTTCTGACTGATGAAGCTCTTCAACAATTCCTTTATCCACATCTGGGACAGTTGGTCAGCTGAGCGTAAAGACTGGGAGCGCATCTGCAAGCAGTGACCTTGTAAACCTATGCATAAAAAAATGCATGCCAAATTGGTGTCCCGTGAATGTGTAGGATAACAACCCGGTCATCAGAATCATCCCCTCACCTCTATCAGCATCGAGGTTGTCTACATCACCAAGGCAGCTGCCAGTGCAGTCTATGCACTGAGGACTTTTAACTATGAGATCCTCAATCAGCTGGACCTGAAAATCCCCAAGCAGCTCAATCATAAAGGTGAAGATCTTGGAGATGTGGACCAGAACGATAATGCACCTATGATCATCCAGTGACCCCTGTCCAATGGATTCACAGAAGTCGGGTGCCCTGCACAACTTTTTGGTCACCCAGATTAAGGCTTAATATGCCAATGAAGGGGTTAACACTGAGCTGACCAATTATAGTGCAAATGAAGGCTTTACTGGTCACCTCATCTACCCCACTGAGGTGGAATCTGTTTGACACCAGGCCCTTCACTGGCCCAGAACTAGCACCGACCCCTGAAGCTCCTACTATAGAGGAAACCTTCGGCACAGAAGCGACCGCACCACTAACAGTGAGGTGAGGGCTTTGGGCATTGGTTTTGGAGGGCATTTCCAGCTTCTTACCACTTACACCGATCCAGCTGTCTGGAAAGGGCACTTTAAGGGCACATTAAAATTAGTTTGCTGCACATTGACTTCAAATCGGTTTGCAGATTTTTCACTGTTTCTGCAAATGTATTCACTGTTTCGCAAATTTTAAGGCGAAACAGGAAAGATTCGCCCATCACTAGTGGTGAGATATAAGAGCCAGTGTACATCTAAAATGAATGGGCAAAGTGAATTGAGTGTGCATGTAGGGAAACCATGGACAAATGAGCCATATTTGTTTTTCCAATGGCACCATATGTTAACTGGCCAGATTAGAAAATGAGGGAAGAAATCATTGATACCTGATGGTTGAATTTCCATTGAAATACTGGTGAATAGTTGAATTTCTGTCATTTCTTTATCAAAGATATCACTCTCTTTTGACTCCCCAGAAAGCTCCCAAATATGGCAAGACCACATACCATTGATTATATGTTAATCAAATAATTAAAATTTTAATAATAAAGCATTCCTTGTAATTTATGCCAGCTAAGATTTACAGTAAACTGATCCTTTCTGGAGGAAAAACTGTTCTATTTGGTTCAATTAATGTTTAAATATTTTTTTAGCAGACAAGGTATGGAGATCCAAATTACAGAAAGACTCCTTACCCCATAACTATAATATGAAACAATAATTTTACCACTTTATACAGTATATAGGGTACTTAGTGCAGTTCATTTTGGCAGAAAGGGTCAATCTGGTACCAGACCCCGCAAGAAAAGTTGGATTCTAGTGGTAGATTTTGTATTACATTCATTTTTTAATTATTTATTAGTGATGGGCGAATAAATCCGAGGCGAAACGGCGAAACGCTCGTTGCATGTTTAGTTTTGCCGTGCGTCTCGTTGCGAGTCGAGTTCGCTGCTTCACTTCAAAACAGCACAATCTGTGCAGTGAAAAATATTTTTAAAAATAAATGAATATATATTAAAATATGCCTTTTTCATTTTTCACTATTTTAAATAATAATCACAGATGTTTTTAAGAAGCTGGCAAAATGGGAGGCCTTTTTTTCTTTTGAAAAGATAAGAGTCCAGTAACAATGCAGGGCATGTGTATATACTAAGTGAAACACGCGTGTAAATTGCTCTTCTCATTGACTCCAATGATATTCAGCACATTCACACACAAAGCAAAAGATGCCATTTTTTACAATTTTTTTTCACATTTCCATACCTCCCAACATTTTGGAAGTAAAAAGAGGGACAGAAATTTTTTTTCCCATACGTAGCTCTGCAACATTTGGACCACACCCATTTTTGTGGTCACACCCACTAATTAACATGTTCGTTTTACCAAATTTGGCAGGTTATGAAAGTTTGAAAATATTTCTCCTTATCTAAACTGTTACAAATACAATCAATTACTTATTTTATTATATCAAAATTGTTAAAAAGCATCTTTTTTGCACCTGTTAGCTGTGTTCTTCTAGGCTCTCTGCCAAAAGCCAATTAAGTTAGAAACTTTGTTTCTTTTTCTGGCTATTCTGTGCAGAGAAAAGAGGGACTTTCCAATACAAATGAAATGAGGGACTGCAGGTTGCGCTGTCAAAAGAGGGAAATGTCCTTCCAAAAAAAGGGACCGTTGGGGGTATGCATTTCACATGGCAGTTTTATCACATTGCACTGTGCGTCAAAACTATTCTGATGCGCGTCAAAATAAGCGAGCGTCAACTTGGGCATGCGACAAAACATCAGCGCGACTCGTTTCGTGAATTTTTTCACCGTTTCGCGAATTTCGCTGAAAATTTTTCACCGAAACGCCACAGATTCACCCATCACTATTATTTATGATAAGACTCATAAGCATTACATACATACAAAAATCCAAGCTGGGAAATTCACTCAATTTAATCCTCAGCATCACAGTCAGAGTCAATCTTTCTTGGCTATGTACATCAATGTCACACGCTTATTGCTATTGTCTGACAGGAAGCGCCAGGCATTACGCAATGATGCCGACTTCTCCAGTGGGGACCAAGTAGAAGAATTTCTCCAACTAAAATCCTTCTAAATATACGATGGCACTGTGTTTCATTCACTGACAATTTCATTAGCTTTATAAATCCAGATTGAACATGTAAGGCATACATCACCTACATTTGTTCAATTGGTTTTAATTTTTGAAATGGAAATATCAAGAGTTTAATGCACATATTTTCTGTACAATATTTTGTGAAACATGATCTCTGGAATATGGTTACTTTGCCTACCTCACAGATGTATAGTTGCAGTTTTTAAATATATGCGAAAGAGGCCATTGTACTTTCACTGGTATACAAAAATCTGTTTCCAGCCAGCTACAAATATGGGCTACTAATCTCCTTGTGTGGCCTAAAGTACCCATATAGGTACTTGCCAAAGTATTTTAACACCTGCCTGTTCAATATATCATCTCAAACCCAATGGTATTAATATAAAGTTGGCTCTTTTTGTTTTTGGGAAGGCTTTCCAATAGATGATTGAATATTTTTGGTGGGATTTGCTTCCATTCATATGCAAGATGTTAGGGATCAGACTTGGTTCTTTCATTCCCATCATTGCAAACTCATTCTGTATAGACCTTATTTTATGCATGTGTTTATTGGCCTGCTGAAACAGGAAGGGGGGTTTCCTAAACTGTTTCCACAGCACAGAATTCTCAAGAAAGTAATTGATGAAGTTGCACCTGTTTCAAAAACTTTCAGAAACACTCCTTAAAGGTTCCAGGAGGTCCCCCATTGGCTAAAATAGCAATTTGTCAATTTTGAGATGGCAAAGTGTCGATTTTGAAGATTTTTGAAGACAGTACTTCGAAATTAAAAATTTTTTCAATTCGAATCAAATTTTGGGCTATTCGATAGTCGAAGTAGCCAAAAATTACTCTGAAATTTCGAATTTTTTTAATTTGAATTTTCACTTCGACTCTTAGTAATGTGCCCCTAAATCTACAAAATTAGCAGTATGATTGTTTTGAGATTGATTTGTTAATTTTACTTTCCTTTAGTAAAGGGCTGTCTATTCAAAATTGGGTAGCAGTAATGGGGTCATGTCATTAGGAAATTTAATATTATGCTCAGTGTTTTATGAAAAAAATCTAGCAATCAATTACTTTTCAGCATTTTTCTCACCATAGAAAAAATATTATTCCTAATGGTTTATTTTCATATGCATAAAATGTTTTTTTCTCATATTTTTTCTGGTTCTTACCAGAATAACATTTTTGTTTTTTTGGGCTACTGCTACTATTGGTGACAATGATCTTCACAGGCAAGAATATCCCATCGAATGATGAGAAGGTATTTTGTGCAGAATTAGGATTCTTTCAAATTCTTTTGCCAGGTTCCACTGATAAAATAGGTTATAAAATTTTTTTATCTCCATCTTAGTAACGATGCTAAAATAATTCCTAAATATTTCTGATGAATGAGAAAACAGTTTATCCTGCTGGGAAATGGGGGACATTACCTTTCAATAAACTTGCCCCTTTGTGTATGTTATTTGTGTTGTGAAGAAAATTCTATATTAATATAGCTTAATATTTCATTTTAATGTATTTTTCATTTAAAACATATAGTCAGTAAAAAGCACTTTAGGGAGCCAACCTTGTATTTAACCTCCTTTAAAAAGTATGTAATTGGTATTACTAGTAGTATTATCAGCAGCTGTTTTTGTTTTTGTCCAACTAAATTGCACTTCCACTCTGTAGACTCTGTATGGGGACTCCACTACTACAAGAAGGAATATGGGAAGAGAATTACAGCACATGGTTAGAATTAGATACTGATCCCAGCCTCAGGCAACATCAATCTCTGGGTCGTAAAAAATGGCACTTACATGGCTGATATTTGTACATTAGTTTAGAATGCTGGCAGCATTCAGATCATGGTCAGTAGAGATTCTCTAAGGCTTGTAGCTGCTATAATTTATAAAATTCTATTTAATTTTTTTTCTAAAAGCACAGTGACCAATGTAAATCTTCACTCATAAACAACATTTGTTTGTCATCTAAACAGGTACATTAGCAACCAGAAGTTGATTTTCTTTCCCAGAAACTGGGGAAATTCAGATCAACTTTGTACATATTACATAATAATTTGACAAAAGGACTACTGTTTCATTGTCTATTGTGGTCTGTGGTTGATGTTCACTTTGACTTTGACTTGACTCCCTCTCATAGACTTAATATCAAATATGATAAACTTGTTATCAAATGTATATGCAGTCATATATATATATATATATGAAGATCCAAATTACAGAAAGCTCTGTTATCCAGGAACACCCCATGTCCCGAGCATTCTGCGTAACTGGTTCCGTACCTATAATTATAACTAATTATAACTAATTATAACTGTACAGGTATTGCATCCCTTATCCGGAAACCCATTATCCAGAAAGCTCTGAATTACGGAACGGCCGTCTCTCATAGACTCCATTATAATGAAATAATCCAAATAATCCAAACAGTATCTTGGACTTGACCCCAACTAAGATATAATTGATCTATATTGAATGCAAAACCAGCCTGTTGAGTTTATTTAATGTTTACATGATTTAAGGTATGAAGATCCAAATTATGGAAAGATCCATTATCCGGCAAACCCCAGGTCCCAAGGATTCTGGCTAACAGGTCCCATACCTGTACCTGCATTGAGCAAACTGTCACAAAAACTCACTCTGGTGGTCTAGTGGTGCACTGCGGACGCACGGCTCTCTGTTCCTCCTGTCGCCGCTTCCTCTAGTGTGACAAATTTTTTAATATTTAAAGGGGACTTTGGTAGTTTTGCATTGCCTGTGATAGGTTTTTGTGCTTGTATCCTGCTTTGAGATACTGATCTGATTCCTGTGTTTGACCATGCCTGACTTTGACTATTCTGATAATCTGTATCCTGACCAGTGCCTGTTATCTGACTACGATTCTGCCTCATCCCATCTGATTGATTACCCGGTTTGACCCTTGCTATCTGCCTGACGATCCTTGCTATCTGCCTGTCTCGACCCAGCCTGCTTTACCACAAACCTGCTTTATCCTATCTGTACCGTGACCTTTGGCCTTAAAGACTCTTTACCGTCGTGCCCCTATCCAGAACTTATCGCCTTGCTCCTCTCGTTAAGTCCAGGTGGCATCTGAGTAGCTGAGGGCTCTAACCAAAGCCAAAGGCGGTCACACTACTGGTGAAGCCGAGCTGAGACCAGGGAGCTTGGCATATGTTCTGGTGTTGGGTGCCGACCGTGACACAAACATTTGAAAGGTACATTATCTAAGCAGGCAAATCAAAGTGTTGGCTTCAATTACAGTGTCCATGGATTTGGGCCTGTGGAAAGGAATTAAGGTGGCCATACACGGGCCGATAAAAACTGCTGACAGACAGAGTCGGCAGCTTACTGGCCCGTGTATGGGGCCCTCTGACGGGCTTCCCTGATTGATATCTGGCCGAAAGTCAGGCAGATGTCAATCGGATGGGACAAAAAATCCCGGCGATCGTGGCCGTATCTGTTAGTTGACGAGGTCCCGCAATCCGAATGGCCCGTTAACACTCCGTTATGATACGATTGTATCACCCACCTCAAGGTCGCCAACATCGCCAAATGAGCGTATCTCTCCATGTATGACCACCTTTAGAATGTAAGCAGTACTGGACAGGGTCTGTTAATGTACAATTGAAACTTTCTAAGGAAAGCCCCAAGTAATATATTGGTGCTCTATAAAGGATAATAAGAAATACAGTTAGCTAGCAATCATCAGATGTATTTGTTATAGGGGTTGCTACTGATATGTTGATAAAATAACACTATTTTAGGTGTGTGATGTCATTGTCCCAGTCTTTTCTAGCACATTTGGTTTCTATAGCAGCTATAGAAAAAAACAGCACAAATTATTTGCCATTAGAAGCGGATTTGTTGTGCTGAGTCGTACAGCCCCAGTGAAATCACTTCCTGCATTTTTATACAGCCTCAAATTGATCACTGTCATTGACTGTTTTATGAACTATGTGTTAACTCACAGGGTAATGGGGAAGCCAACAGCAAGTTGCTAAGCAGTTCAGAGCAGGACCCTGTAACACTTAGTTTAATTGGTTTCATAGAACTGTTTCGGAACTGATCGCCTTCCCCACCCAAGGCTTATTTAAAACATAATTTTCCAATGAAATCCCCTTGCCATGAGTCACATTTGAAAAGATTCCAAAGAGAGAGAAAGAGAGAGAGAGCAAAGAATAATTAAACCATTTGCTGAAATTGATGTAATGGTATTTTAAAGGTTCCTTTAACAGGCATAGGCCATGTTGTGGCAGTTAAAATTACCCCAATATCGGTTTACAGTATTGACCACCATTAGAGCGTACCTCTAGAGGCTTAACAAGTTACTTGTATTCGGATTTTTAATTTCATATGGTGATGTCTGATATTGAGAATGTGGTTTGTTAAACTTTGGGAAATAGAGTTCCTGCAATAAGTTTTCAACCACAAAGGTAAGAGGATTTTTTCACCTATTGCACAGCTGCAGACTGGTACAGTTGTGGATTTTAAGACAGGGGCATTTTGTTGTGGGGGCTAAATTAAAAAATGTGTATAAAATTGCAATCGGAATGAATGTGCTAAATATTCCATTTATACAGTGTTTATGTGACATGTTATGAAAATGTAGGGAAATCCCACTGAGTCACTATTTTTTCTTGGCTAGTTATTCCACATTGTAATGCATTCCTTTCCTGATACACATATATATACAGATTCTTATTTACATATGTGCAATTTATATATGTAAATAATAAATAAGAAAATATATCAGATATGTTATCTGAACATATAAAAACACAAACCCCGAAAGCTGGTTTATTTGTAGACTTTATCACAAATGCAATGTTAAAAGTACATTTTGATGCAAATTGACATTTATTTTTAAAATCAGAATGCATAATTTATTATCCCAAATTTCAGTGTAATTACTGCAGAAAGGGGTAGTTTTGCCCAAAAGGATTGCTGCAGATGCATTAAATACTACAGTTGCACTTGTGTTTTGATGTAATTTGGATGAACCTGTTGCATCATTTCCAAATTATATCTGTGAAATGTTAATGAATACTAGCGTAGGACTAGGGCATCCATGGCCTGCTGGGGCTGTGACTTTAAGGGCCCGCCTCATGATCGCCAAGGCACCACTCCTGATGTATGCCACATTATGGAACTTTTACCTCTATTTCAAAACTTTCATGGGGTGGCACAGGCAGGGGAGTGACCAGGGTTGGTAAGAGCCAACGCAGGGCCAGACTGGGAGTAAAAAGCAGCCCTGGCAAAAAAAAAAAAAAAACTAAAGAAGCCCACTTCAGGTATGGGATCGGTTATACAGAAATCCATTCTCCAGAAAGTGTTATCGAAAGAAATCTCCCATGGACTCCATTATAACCTAAGATCCAAATCATCCAAGTATTATCTTTTTCTCTGTAATAAGAAAACAGTACCTTGTGCTTGATCCTAACTAAGATATAATTAATCCGTATTGTAAGTAAAAGCAACTTATTGTGGTTATTTAGTGTTTGCATGATTTTCTAGTAGACACATACAGAAAGATCCGTTATCCGTTATCCGTTATCCGTTATCCTGAGCATTCTGGATAACAGGTTCCATAACTGTATAAATGTGTTATATTGGCCAGCCTCCCTTCCCCACCACAGATAAAAAAGAGAACACTGGAGATCAGGGCCCTGAACTAAAACAAAAAAAGAAAAATCTGGTGCTCAGGACCCCGATAAAAGAGAAAAAAACTGGTGGCCAGTCCCCCCACCTGTTAAAAAACCATTGCTAGCCAGCAGCTCCCCCCAAGTTAAAACAAACATTGGGGGCCGGCCCCCCAAGTTACAACAATATTTTCTGCTGCCCCAAGACTCCATGCACCCCCCCACCACAGTAAAAAGGCATACAGACATGGGTGCTAAAATATAAATGCTAAAAACCCATTGGTGGCCAGCCCCCCCCATCAAAGTTAAAGAAAGCCCATTGGTGGCCAGGCCCCTCTTACAAGTTAAAAAAAAAAAACATTAATGGACAGGGGCCCCATAAAAGATTTTAAAAAACAACATTGGTGGCCAGGGGCCCATAGAGGATTTAAAAAAAAATTGGTCAAAAAAACATTGGTCAAATTAGTTTTTCTTGAAGACGTCTCATCAGTCATCCAACTGGCTTTCTTAATTTAGAATGGGAGTCTAAAAAGCCGAGTGGGAGAAAAGCCGAAAAAGCTGAACAGTAGCCAAAGCCGAAAAGCCGGATGGGTAGCTGAGGATGAGCAGAATATAACAGTAGTGATGGGTGAATTTATTCGCCAGGGTCGAATTCACGGCGAATTCCCGCGATTTGCCGCTGGCGAATAAATTCACGAAATGCCTGTGAAAATTCGCTTAAAAAACGAGTAGCGCGACGAAAACGAAGCAACGCGCGTCAAAGACGTCGCGACTCGTTTTGCAAAGTTGACGCGATGCGCGTCAAAAATGTGCCGCGACTCGTTTTGCAAATTTTTTCGTCAATTGCAAACTTCGCTGGAAATTCGCAAATTTTTCGGCGAAGCGAAACTGGGTAGATTCGCCCATCACTATATAACAGTGCTTTATTATCAGGTTCATGTAGCCAGTTGGATGACTGGTGAATCATCTTCAAGAAAAGCACAAGTGCAGTTGATTTGACTTATTTCTACAAACATTCCATGACCTGGATTAATGAGAATCTTCACAAACATACAGTACTTGAGGGAATAGGCCAATTCACACAGAGACTGCCAATTTTTATAGATATGTAAATGGCCCCATGGAATTCTGCAGATACCTTTGATATCACTGTATTTTTATAACCTGAGCAATAATGTCAAACACAGTTATTTTCAGGGCAATAAAAAATGTTACATAGTTACATAGTTACATAGTTAAATTGGGTTGAAAAAAGACTGAGTCCATCAAGTTCAACCCCTCCAAATTAAAAACCCAGCATACATACACACACACACACACACAACACACACACACATCTCCACTCTTTCAAACACAAACCATATACCTGTATGCCCATAGCTATACTAACTGTAGATTTTAGTATCAAAATAGCCTTTGATATTATGTCTGTCCAAAAAAACATCCAAACCCCTCTTAAAAGCATCAACAGAATGAGCCATCACAACATCACCCGGCAGTGCATTCCACAACCTCACTGTCCTCACTGTGAAGAACCACCTACACTGCTTCAAATGAAAGTCCTTTTCTTCTAGTCTGAAGGGGTGGCCTCTGGTGCGGTGATCCTCTTTATGGGTAAAAAGGTCCCCTGATATTGGTCTGTAATGTCCTCGAATATATTTGTAAAGTGTAATCATGTCCCCTCGCAAGCGCCTTTTTTCCAGAGAAAACAACCCCAACCTGGACAGTCTCACCTCATAATTTGTCTTCCATCCCCCTAACCAGTTTAGTTGCACGTCTCTGCACTCTCTCCAGCTCATTTACATCCCTCCTAAGGACTGGAGTCCAAAACTGCACTGCATACTCCAGATGAGACCTTACTAGGGATCTATAAAGAGGTATAATTATGTTTTCATCCCTTGAGTTTATGCCCTTTTTTATGCAAGACAGAACTTTATTTGCTTTAGTAGCTACAGAATGACACTGCCCAGAATTAGACAACTTGTTATCTATAAAAACCCCAAGATCCTTCTCATTTAAGGAAACTCCCAACACACTGCCATTTAGTGTATAACTTGCATTTATATTATTTTTGCCAAAGTGCATAACCTTGCATTTATCAACATTAAACCTCATTTTCCAGTTTGCTGCCCAGTTTCCCAACTTAGTCAAATCACTCTGCAAAGTGGCAGCATCCTGCAAGGAACCTATAGCTCTGCACCTTTTTGAATATCTCTATCTCTAATGGTCTTTTTTCTCCATCTATCATGCAGCATTTGTACATTCATTCATACACAGTAGTAAATGCATCTTTCTTTACTACTTTCATAAATTTTTATATTAATATCTATGCTGTGATACCAATCTGTAGCAAAGTATTATATTGTTGGGAATGTCAATTGTTGGCCATTGATGCTAAAGTAATGTAGCTGCTGGTGTGCCCTAAAGCCTTGCCATGTAACTGTTGCACTGGTAAGTAGGTCTTCCTTTTGATCTACTACATTGACAGGCCTTCACACTCAAACAGGCGTTAGTGCAAATCCAGATTGTTTTCGTTAGCATAATCAGGGAACTCACTGTTCTACCTGGATGTCTGGGAATATTGCCAGAAAAGATTTCTCAACATTTCAATCAGAGGCAGAGTCTATAAAGCTGTCAGATTCCTTGTAGGTCAATTTACGCTTACAATGGCTTGAGCATATTCATTTAGAGAAAGAATCAGCACGTGTCTGTTGCAGTCATATTTCATATTCCACTCTCAAGATTGAGCATTACTATGAAATCTCAGAATCATTTGAGGATATTTTATGACTTTGAGACTAGGGGGAAAAAAGCAAGAGTGTTAAAAAATTTTCATTTATGCTCACAAATTCATTTTCAGAAGGCTTCGCTTCCCCCTGAAAGATTTGTGCAAGACTTATTACAAACACACTTTCATTTGATATCCTTATTGAAAATGTATTTATGGACCATTAAGAGCTTAAATATTTCTTACTGATAGATAAAAGTTAGAAAATAGGAGTCCTATTAATGCAAGGGAATAATGTTTCAGATATGTTCCAGTTTTTGTAGGTAACACCTGTAGTCAATCCAGGCATGGGGAGTTCAGACTAATTATTCGATAAAAGAAACACAAACACAAGGGCATACAGTTACCCCTAACATTTATTTACAAATGTCCTTGGTGGCAAAGTTACTAGTTATCCAAATGGGGGCACCTTGGGCTAAAATTTGGTTCTTGGGCTAACAACTGGATCACAGGAGTACCAGTAAAATTTATAGTTAATTTGTAACTTGGGAAAGGTAATGTTTTTGGTTCCATACATGGACTGATAATTGGGTGACACGATACCATGATGCACATTTACTAAAGAGTGAATTTTCTCTTCACCTCACTTCACCAAAGTTCACCTCACTTTTCCCGCTGCATTTTCACCACACATCTTCATATTTCACTCATTGAAGTATATGTGTGTCATTTTGTAGGTGAAACGGCAAAAAAATTTGCTCATTGCTATTTGCCAGTATATTTCTCCATACAAGAGTAGTGGGAAAAATTCACAATGGGGAAAAGTAGCACTGAAAGGGCAATGTTGATTGTGATTTAAAAGTTGCTGCTCTATCTTTATAATGGGAACCTGGCAAAATATACTTTGGTAAAGAGAAAAATCAGATGTTGCTTTCAAACAGCTCACTTGAGTAGTTTTGTAAGAAGGACCTTTCCCCAATCTGTGCTCCTCACTTGCAAATGTACTGTGAGGTGCACTGTGGAGACAGGCAGACATGTGCCATTAGCCTAAAAATTACCTATTGAATTAGTATTGTGTTTGTAAAAGCTATGGGAAACAATATGGGGCAATTATTACTAATTTAGGCCTTATTTCTAAAAATACAAGGGAAAACAGTAAAGGTAGCCCTTTATTATAGTGTCAAGATACAAAGGCTATGGCCTATAACATATTAAGATTATCCCGTCCATTGAATTACATTTAGGCTTAAGGGTTGTATATTATGGCACAAGAAATAATGAGTACCACAACCTAAATCACAATAAAATGTATTTTTACTTTGTTGTTCGTAAATTTAAAACCTCCACTGTTGTGACAATAGAAGGTCTGTTTTATATCTGAGAACCCCAGGACTGAAATTTGTTAATGTATGTTTAAAATAAATATGTTTTTATTTTTATGATTTGTGTAAAATGATTGTAAATAATTAAATTATTATTATTTATAAATTTTGTGCAAATTAAATTATATGACTATTTTTTGAAGTATTTGTTTTTTTTCCAGGTCAAATTACCATATAGAATTTCTAATAAGATAGACTTTTTTTTGTGTTCATATTTAAACTCTCTCAATATTGCTGCATGTGTGTTCTTCTTAGGTTGACATCCTTAATCACATGCAAACTGTATGAATAAATAACCTCACAAATTCAATTATTTTTGCCTCAAATATAAAGAATATTTTTACCAGGCCTCATAATTAACATGCCGCACAAGGAGCAGTCAGTATTCGGCACAGGTATCTGAAAACTAGCTGAGGATGACTCTTTTTCCAGTGTGAATCCGTAGTTCATTAACATCCCTGGAGGGAAGATGAAAAAAAAAAACCTTAAAGAATAAAAAGATGAAAAGAGGATCTGTTGCAAGAGTAAGGTTAAAAGCTTTCTGCAGCAGGGAATCCTGACACATTAGGACACCCTCCTGGGAAGAGTAAAAGGGATTCCAGGTAGTCTTTTAACATTTCAGCAGCAGAATGAGGGGGTTTGGTATTTTTCACATACAAGCAGTTAGCCCTCATTTGTAAGGAACCAACATCTACTTTAAGCACTAAATATAAGAAAACACAACATTGGTTCTGCAACAAAACATTTACTACTGAATATAGGTTACTGTATATTTTTATATCCACTGTATGATGCAACCTTCCTCTCCAGAATGAAGAAATGCATGGTCAATAAAACAATAGAATTTTGAATAACCTACTGTAGCTTCATTAATGACACAAGGGGTGATAACTCATTGTGCTGCAGCCCGGAATCCAATGTTGCTTTTACCAAAGTCAAATAAATAGGAAGAGGTAAAAAAATGTTTTTGATTTATAAAGTGTTATTTCAATTGGCAAAGAGTAGAATGTACCTCAAATAGGTAAACCATTCTGAAAATAGATCCCACGCCATCAAGCTAAAATGTTATTCTTGGCAGTAGTCTGTGCTTAGCAGGAATTCATTTTTATGCTACACTTCACAGTTGCCCTTTCAAGTATAAAGTCAGGCAATAAATTAATTGATTAACTCACTATGGTACCATCAAAAAGGTTCAATAAATATGGCGGTTACAACCATGAGTGATTTCATTAGGCTTCCGGAATTCAAAGGATTTAACCAGAGGGTTATCCTTTAGTCTGTTTGCAGCCAAAAGGGTTCATGCAATAGTTAAATGTAATTTTGCTATTTATTTTACTATTTTAATTACTTTAAAATGAATTGAAATGACCTTAATGCACGAAACACAGTCAGCAAAATTAGCATTGAACATTGAGATTAAAACTGATTACACCCTTTATTTACAATTTTAATGCTGGTATAGGATCAAGTATTTGAAAAACCATTATACAGAAGGCTTCAACATATTAGGACTCATTTACATATCACACTGCTGTTGCTGTCTTTCAATTTACCCCATGGTCAGTTGCTCTAATAATCCCATCCATTGTGGAACTTGTGTTTTAGGGCTGAATTTAACGGCACAATAAGGACCAATTTGTTGCATGGCGATGACATGCATGCACCGTGTTGAGGAATATAATGGGACTTATCGAGAAATTGCAGGTACAATCTATATGTATCCGACTGTCGATTGCGAAGGCTGCATGATGCGTCTTAGTCCCATAGTCAAATACATGTAGGTTGTACCTGCGATTTCTCAATCAGTCCCATTATATTCTACACCTCATCATCGTTAGTGATGGGCGAATTTATTCGCCAGGGGCGAATTCGCGGTGAATTCCCGCGATTCGCCGCTGGCGAATAAATTCGCGAAACTGCCAAAAAAAATCGCCAAAAATGACGCAACGCGTCGCGTTTCGCGAATCGGCGAAAAAATTTTCGGCGAAGCGAAACACGGCCGTTTCGCCCATCACTAATCATCGTGTGAAAAATCGGTCCTCATAGTGCATTTGAGTTCAGGGAAAACTATTCCCTTAAAATAAATACTTAAGCAAAAGTTATGCATTTGTATCAAATTTGCGGAGAATTTCAGCACTTCGATGACTGCAAATGCTTTAGCGAAACTGCAGTGAAAAATCACCGTGGAAAATTACTTGTCAAAATTGTTGCAAGTCAAAATTATCTTGACACCCATTGACTTTAATGCATTTATACAAAAGAGTTGCACATATAAAAATTGTCGTTCACGTTAAAATTATTGCTCATCAAAATTAGTTTGACGCCCACTGACTTCAATCCGTTTTGTGAATTTATCACCGTTATGCAAATTTTTTCTGAGTTTTGCAAATTTTTTCTGAGTTTTTTGGATTTTTTAGTGAATCGAAATGAGACAGATTCGCTCATCACTAATGATTACCCAATGGCACATACTAAGTATTATAGTATGAAAATGGGTTATTTACATGAAGCAGGGTTTTACATATGAGCTGTTTTATGCTAAATATTTTGATACAGACCTACATTGTTCAGGGGTATAGTTTTCCTTTAATGGCATACTTTGCAATCCCATATAGTTGTGCTCAGCATGACTTGTGCTTATTTCAAATATAACTCAGTTGTACTTATTGATGGAGGGAAACCCTGAAGCTGCTGCCACCTCTATACAACTTCAGTGCAGTTGTGCCAAAAATAAATGGTTTACACGTCACACAACACCAAATTCCATAAATTACACTGCATTCATTCATGAATATGTGTGTATGTATATCTTTATTTAGTTGAATATTCAACACAATTGCATCCAATTTACAATGACATGTGGGTGCAATAGCGAATCAAGAGAATGTAATGATGCTGATAAAAATTTTGTGACAAAACATGGCAATTGTGACGGAAAATAGTACTTTGCTAAATAAGCCCTCTGGAATTCCATTTCCTAAGTATAAAAGCAATTTATTTCTTTACATTTTATATATTGTAATATTCTCCAGAGCTCTCCAGAGCTCTCCAGAGCTACCATCAAATATTCATACATGCTTGGGTCAGAACAAAATTATATGTATATTAATACATTTATATAAATAAATATCATGATGAGATTTTAAGCCTGGAACCCCAGAGCAAGCCACCCTATACTTAATATGCTCATCTTATAAATGGAATTATTCTTGCCATATGCCAGGAGGTAAAACTCCTTGCATGTCAGAGACCGTTCTGTACATGACTGTTGTAGTGACATTTAAGTGGTTGTTAATTCCACACTACCTTATATCTCAGAGGAAACCCTGTTACAAATTAATCCTGTGCAGATCTATCCACTGGCGAATGGGTTAAACTATTTGAGAGGCTGCAAAGGACTGCTTGGTGCTGAACTCCAAATGTGTTTTCAGTCCTGACAGGGGGATTATAGGAAACAGATGACTTACGCTTCTAATTTGTGGCCTTAAATTGCAAACAGAATTTCAGGAGTCGAGCAGAGTAATAAATGGCAGCAGAGAAAGCCACACACAGCCAAATCAGTATGTGGTGGTTGTAGGTTAAACTAAATGGGAAGAGACAGGTTATGATGGTTTAGTGTATTACAGAGAAGAAAGTCTTAAATTACTAGTGCTGAGAGGTATTGCACCACTGTACACAGAACGGCATTGTGCTGTCTATAGATATTGCTGGCAGGACAATAAAAAGCAGGTATTACTCCGAAAGTGTTGCTAGACATATCTTTCCTTTATTTGAAAAGGGAGATGTTTTATGCGTCGTATTATTTTTGGCATTAAAAGTGCCAAGATTGAGTGATGTTTATATGACCATACCTAACAAATGGGCTCTTAGAAATTCAGATAAAATATTTAGGGACCTTTGGAATCACTTTAAGCTAGATAAATAAAGGTTTCCCTTTTGGCAATTACAGTAGATTTGTAAAACCCTTAATACAATTAATCTGCTAATGCGGTTTTGTTGAAAGAAAAATATATAGGTTTATTTTCTAGTTATTTTTCCTTAACTGGACATACATACTGTAGCATGTTCTGTTCATAGAATCGGTCCTTCCTGTCATATTTCTATTCATGCCAATGAGTGGGAGTTGCTGTACTGTTTGCCATTGTTAAGCAATCTTTCAATCCTCCATCGCCAAGCAAAATGATGATTTCCTTTATTTTCTGCCCCTTGTCATTATCTTTGAACCAGAATACCTGAAAAGAACCAGGGGTCTAAAAATTAATCATTTGCACCATCTGATTTAACCAATGATGAGGCTTGTTTTTCTCTGAATATATTATATTGAGTGCAACCAATTTTGAAGTGATCTAAAGATGCCCCAATAGCTCCCCATCTTCTTTTTTGCTGAACAACTCACAATAAACTATCCTATTGCAAATATGAGGCTGGATAGTACTTATTGTAAATAATTGCTACAGATCAGCTCAGAAACCAAGTGACGTGTCTGAAGTCCTGGATTATTGCTGCTATTGAGATGCTGAAACTTTGGGATGGTACACTTTTTTCTGTTGTGTCTAGTTACCCACATCAACCATGTGTTCATGGTCTTATGGTCTTCAGTCAAGATGCTCCTTGCCAATCAAATTACTCATCCAACCAATATACAGTATACACATACAAACAGATTTCAATAAATTGCAGTTTAGATTTTTTTTCGATGTTTTCGGTGAGTTAGGGCTCTTACAGATGAGTGTCTGAAGCTGCACTCCACTGCATTCCGGTTTTATGCTTAAGCTGCAGGGGAGCACAGCAGTAGATGCCTTAAATTTTTTTCAATGGGGCTGTACTTGCACAGGCGCATATAGGCGCTGAACACAGGAAAAATGTTTGGCGCCTACATGCGCCTGTGTGAGTACAGTACATCTACTGCTGCGCTCCCCTGTGTCTGAATGCATAAAACTGGAGCGCAAGGGGAGTGCAGCGTCAGACGCTTGTCTGGAAGAGCCCAAACTCATCCCAAACATCTAAAAAAAACATTTAAACTGCAATTTATTGACATCTTTTTGTATGTGTATACAGTATATTGGTTGGATGAGTATTGGTTTTTTTTGATTGGCAAGGAGCATCTTGATTGAAGACCATAAGACCATAAGACCATGAAGACATGGTTGATGTGGGTAACTAGACACAACAGAAAAAAACAGAGGTGGTTCAAGGGTAGGGCAGAAAGGGCATTTGGCACCCCAACTGAACTGCTATTCTGAGGGGCAGGTTTATTAAAAAAAATATTGAAAATCAACAATTTGATTTTTATTAACATCGTGCTTTCCAAACTCAAATTTTCAAGTTATATAAAAAAAACCTCAACAATTCAAATGGAGAAATTGTCATTTCTACTTTTCATGGTGACGGAGATATTTTTTTTTTTAAATTAATGCAATCAAGTTTTTCTGACTCAAGTTTTTTGTAAATATGCGAGCTGTCAAGAATCATGTTTATTCATGATATTTTTATCATGATTAAGTTTTGGGGGGAAAAAAAACCCTCAAATGCCAAAATTAGTAAATTGCCCTCCCCACATCCCACCGACTGCCAGCATCCTCCCAAATTTCATGAATTTACAAGAGTGGAGCTCAGTCTATAAAATGAAGCATTAACTTGGTTTGTGTTTTCATGTGTGTATGTTCAGTGGGGGGGGGGGTTACCATTGTATTTTAAATTATCTTGCAAATGAGCCTTAACTGCATGCACAGCAAACTCATTGCATTAAAATACACCTAATTCGTTTGCAGATGGGATGCATTTAAAACATTAATGATTCTTACAAGCTGTTGTCTTATTCATGTTAAAAAGAACAGAAAAAAATTTCCTTTCAAACTCTTTTCAAAAGCTTCAAAAAAAAAAAAAAAGAAGCAATGAACCCAGTGACCTACTGAAACGTGCAATTAATGCACCTTAACTGTCCTATGATAAAAGCAACTGCTGTTCCACTTTGAATGGTCAGTGCTATTTGAGAACATTAAATTACATTTTCTTTGGAACCACGCTATTACGGAATCAAGCTAAGCTCAACTATTTCTTTTTTTTAATAGTTGCCAAACTGTTATTGTCTTAAAGATACCTATTGGTTATCTTTATACATTTTTTTTAAAAGCCTGCCTAAATAAAACTTTGATTAGTCTCTCGCAATGAGGATGCCTGTTAGAGTCACTTTATATTCCCTCCTGCTCTGATCTTGCTTTGCTGTTTCTTTATATGTGATGATTTTAGAAAATCACCTGGTGAGAGAGCAAAATAAATCTTAGTTGAAAGCTTTTGTCTGCGACTCTGTCTTCATTTTTCCTGTTTCCATGTCCTTAAAATGCTCAATTATTGGCTGCCACGGAGAAGAATAATAAAAGATATATTGGACCTAAACCTTATTTTTTCTTTTATTTATATTTAGGATATTTATTTTTGTGTTTTTGCGCACCATCAACACAGTTCCCCTAATTAAATTAAAAGGGCAGATTTATTATTGGAATTTTAATTAAATTTTTTTAAAGCTATATTCGAACAAAAATGGACCTATTTCAATTGAAAAGGTCAGTTTTCCATGGAATAAAAATCGTTCGAATCATTAGATTCGAACGATTTTAACGAAATTTCTTTGACTTCCTAGAACTTATCAGGACAGGTTCCAGGTTTCAGGACAGGTACCAGGAGGTCCCCCATAGGCTACAATGGCAATTCGGCAGCTTTAATGTGGCGACTAGTCGAATTGGAAGGATTTTAAAGAGACAGTACTACAAAAATTAGAATGTTCAAATTTTTTCTATTCAAATCGAATTTTGGGCTATTCAATATTCGAAGTAGCACAAAATGACTTTGAAATTGAAATTTTCACTTCGAACCTTAGTAAATTTGCCCCTAAGGTTCATTCATATTTATTTAGATTCAATTTAATGGGTTTGATTGCTTTGTGGAGTAGATTCACACATTTGTCTCTCTATAACTCAAATTGCAGAAGTTTTGTTACCATGCAGTATTAATAAAAAATAACAAAATATCTATCTATCTATCTATCTATCTATCTCTCTCTCTCTCTCTCTCTCTCTCTCTCTTTCTCGCTCTCTCTCTCTATATATAGACAAATACAAGAGGTCCTCTACACTCAACCCATTATCAATATGTTTAAGACATTGAGACATTTTGTGCAAATATATTGATAATGGGTTGAGTGCAGAGGACCTCTTGTATTTGTCTATATGTATTTTTTGGTCACAGCCTCATTGCATCCCCACCTAATGGTTTTAAATATTAGTGGTGAGCACAACTTTCCCTTGTTTGTTATAGTATATATATATATATATATAAAACTCCGAATGTTACTGGCACTCTCGATAAGGCTGTAAATCGTGCCTGGGTGCAGAACAAAATATTACACTGTAACAACTGCAAAAAGATCCGCACTCACAGGACTTACTAAAATATTAAAAAAATTATTATTGCATTTGGCCTCCTGAAGATTGCTCTGAGGAAGGCCTTCAGGAGGCCGAAACGTTAGTCCCATGCAATAATAAATGTTTTTATATTTTAGTAAGTCCGGATCTTTTTGCAGTTGTTATATATATATATATATATATATATATATATATATATATATATATTCATTATAAATCTATCACTCCCTCTGCACACAAAAGGCCTCTACGCTAGGTAGATAAAGGCAAAATAAACATTTTTTTGAGAGTGATTGGTCAATGTCAAAAGGAAACTGAATCTATCTATCTATCTTTCTATCCATCTTCTATCAATCATGTCATCTCCATCAAATTTCCACAACAACACTCTTAAAAGTATTTTCAAGCAAACTGGAAGAAAGCATATTTTTAAAGCATTTTAAAGAACTTTATCCACTTTTTGTAAGCTTTAGTTTTCTAACTTTCTTTCCTTCATCTGAAGGAGAAACATTTTTCATTGGTCTTCACAATCATGTTGTCATTTTGGACATGCTTTTGTCTACAATGAAGTATTACAGTTTCTTTTCATATTACAAATGAAAGAGAAAATATTTATTAAGTCTAGTGATGGGCGAATCTAGGCAGATTCCCTTCACCGAAAAATTTGCAAAATGCTGCGCGTCTCATTTTTGACGCGCGTCGCATTTGAATTTTAGCCGGGCAAATTTTTGTGGGTGTTTCGCTAATTTATTCGCGAATTTATTCGAATAAATTCGCCCAACCCTAATTAAGTCCTTTCCTCTAATGGGACTCAAAACAATTAACAGCAATCTTCCCAGTCATGATATGCTCACTAAGTATTCTAGGACACCAGGAGACCAGGAGAGCTTGGCCCAGTGTAGGAATATAAGCCAAAGTGTGCATGGTCCAGCAACTGATAGCAAGGGTTAGCATTAACCAGACTTGTGCTTTTAGAATATTGAAAATAAGCATGTGGTTGACCCTTGTGATTTACTCGACTAGGGCAGACTTTGTCCCATGTCACAACACAGTTCTTCCTCTCAGAAGCCATGTTCTTTTATCTCGCACTCATATAGAACAATCAAAATAGTAGCAAGTTTGGTTGTATCGCTATAAATTATAGACTGTTTCTGTGCTGTTAAACCAGATGCTATGGATTCATTGTTGTTACAAGTTTGAAAGCATGCGCTGATTCACAAAAAAATAATTGCTTTAAAGGGGTTGTTCACCTTCAAACACTTTGTCCATTTCACTTGGTTTCACATAGTTAACCAGAAATAAAGACTTTGCCAGTTACTTCTTAATTTCTTTTAGTGACCATTTTTCTAATATTGAAGTGCTCTGGATAACACTCATCGCAACACTTCGCCAGGTGAAAATTCACTGGGACAACGCTAATTTACTAAAATGCGAAGTTTCGTTGCTAGCGTTACTTCAGCAATGCAAGCAACTCAAAGCGAATATGTGATAGTGTTCAATTCTGCCTAGTGAAAATTTGTCAGCAGTCTTGCACTCAGGCTTTGCATATGGTGGGAAATTTAAAATTGAATGGACCTCTTTATGTTACATGTTGCATCTAATACATTACATTGACATTGATAACTAGACATGTCCAGGGAATAAAGTTGTTTTAATGCCCTACACATGAGCCCACTGTAATAATGTTCCATATATTAGAAAATGTATTGGGGAAACCGGTTAAAATATTTTTTAGGACACAAAATATGATGTATTTAATTGAAGATTGAGGTAGATCTATGCACTCCATTGCACTTCGCCTGGTCTGAGCTGGTGAAGGCAAGTCTAGTGACATTCAATAAAATTCATATTTTAGTGAGTTTGCGGAGTAACATGCATTCGCCAGAGCAAAAAGTAGCCTGACAGAGTGTAAATCACCACTAGCATCTTTCTCTTTCGTTACCGAAGTGAGGCCTGCACCCTTTAGTAAATTTCCAACATTAGTCACTTCGCCCTTTAGTAAATCTGCCTCATGAGAGGTGGCCTTTCCATAACTTGGAGCTTTCTGGATAAAAAGTTTACAGATAACGCATCCCAGATCTATACACTGACTGAAATAAAACCTTGATAGTTTATCTTTACTTGCTGGGAAAAGATCCCCAGTAGTCTCACAGAGCAATGCAACCCCTTCCTCGTCATATTCTACTGTGGAGCAATGGATTTTGGGACTTGAAATCCCTCCAAATGTAAAGCACCTGTCCATTAACTGTCATGGAAAGCAGGGGAATTCAAATCCCATAATCCATCACGCTGTGAACCTAAGGGATGGGGAACTGGTCCCTGTGAGTACCAAGACAAACTGTCATGGTTTCCTTTCAATCTGTGGAGTCAGGTGTGTCTGCTTACAGAAAATCCAGTTATATTTTATTTTGGAACTTCATAGTGTTTATGCACCTTTTTATATAAGCTTTCAGTGAAACATAAGAGTTTAAGTTCATTGGCATTATTATGGCCTGATAACAAGAATTTAGTCGACTTTAGACACCCTTAACCCGTAAGCACTAAACGATCCAGAATTTCATTACTGAAAGTTTTGGGATCAATTGCTGATGTTTAGCAAGTTGCTAAGCTTTAATAAATCATTAAACTCTGAAACATCAAAGCAGAATCGCTAGTTAACCAACATAAAATATCTCCCATTACAAACCATAGGAAGTACAGTATAGTTTATTCTATTTAGTTGCACTTCTATAATGATTGCTGCATTTGTTTAAATATACATAAATACGTCCAACACTATAAATTATCTGCCGTGCACATTTATTAATTTTAAACTGGAAAAATGTCATCTAAGAGTTTAGACGTATAGTAGTTAGATACAGTAGGTAAGCCGAATGTGAGCTGAATTTTGAACTTTAGCAGAAAAAGATAAATACGCTTGTGGACACAGAATTGGCAGCAAAACTCCTTTGATGTGAGACCATTAAAATATCAAATGAAAAGATTGTAATTCCAACAGTCTGTAAAGATTGCAAGTTGCAAGTGGGTTATCTGTTTAACATTCAGAATGCATATATCAGTTGGATTTAATAGAGATACCTGACAGTAAATTGTTCTCGTTTGCAACTACTTAAGGACTGGTGGATATGGTGCCACTAATAGAGCAGCCAAACTAATAACTTGTGGGAAGGGTTTTTTTCTACATTGCACATGAGTTTGAACCAGGAAAACAGGCTGTTAAGCTGTACTTTAAAATAGAATATATTTAATTGTAACATTTCTGAGAGCCAGAAATGTCCACAGATTATATACTGTGTGGGTGATAAATTGTGTTTTTCTTCCCATGCTTAAATTGTTTGCACATAATATTGAGGTTCGCAAACTGAGGGGATGCTCTTAGAGAAGTACAAAGCAAATTGAATGTTTCATTAAATGGAATGCCAGTGTATAAGCCAAATATATAGTCCGCATATAAAATCTCAGTGTAGTGTGCCCTACAATGCTGTGACCATTGATGCATTCTGATGTTGAAATTATGGCATTACATGCAATACCTTGTTAACCTTGGACTGCATTGAGCACTATATGCAATCTGTGGTCTCTACATAGTGTGGTTGGCCAAATTTGGCAAGATATCTTCCCAAACACCACAGCTGTAGCTGGATTTAGTGGATTGAAAGCCCTCCCAATATGACTGACATGGAGCACTCATAGGAGTTAAATTATGTGCACAAATGTAGTGGTTTAAGTCTTTATTAAGACATCTGTCCTCCTTGTAGAAACGAAATGTTGACTTACACCATTACATTTTTACTTCGCCAGACAAAGCACATTTACTCTAGCAATGCAAAGAATTTCAAAGTCTAATAGAAGTATATCTTACAGCCACCACATTACACTACACAAGCCCAGTAAACCTTTAATAAAAAAAATAAAGTTGTCCTATTGCCCTACATGGAAACTGGAAAATGAGATTCAATGTTGATAAATGCAAGGTTATGCACTAAATGGCAGTATCTTGGGCGTTTCCTTAAGTGAGAAGGATCTTGGGGTTTTTATAGATAACAAGTTGTCTAATTCTGGGCTGTGTCATTCTGTAGCTACTAAAGCAAATAGGGGACTGTCCTGCATAAAAAAGGGCATAAACTCAAGGGATGAAAACATAATTATGCCTCTTTATAGATCCCTAGTAAGGTCTCATCTGGAGTATGCAGTGCAGTTTTGGACTCCAGTCCTTAGGAGGGATGTAAATGAGCTGGAGAGAGTGCAGGGACGTGCAACTAAACTGGCTAGAGGGATGGAAGACTTAAATTATGAGGGTAGACTGTCATGGTTGTGGTTATTTTCTTTGGAAAAAAGGCACTTGCGAGGGGACATGATTACACTTTACAAGTACATTAGAGGACATTATAGACAGATATCAGAGGACCTTTTTACCCATAAAGAGGATCACCGCACCAGAGGCCACCCCTTCAGACTAGAAGAAAAAGACTTTCATTTGAAGCAGCGTAGATGGTTCTTCACAGTGAGGACAGTGAGGTTGTGGAATGCACTGCTGGGTGATATTGTGATGGCTGATTCTGTTGATGCTTTCAAAAGGGGTTTGGATGATCTTTTGGACAGACATAATATCAAAAGCTATTTTGATACTAAACTCTACAGTTAGTATAGCTATGGGCATATATGGTTTGTGTGGAGGGGGATTTGTGTGTGTATGCTGGGTTTTAATTTGGAGGGGTTGAACTTGATGGACTTTGCCTTTTTTCAACCCAATTTAACTATGTAACTATGTAACTATGTGCCCCCTGTATAGTTGAGTTGCCATATGTTAAGAAATGTAGGGGGGAAGGAGAGTAACCCCCCCAAAAAAAATTCGATCTTTGTGAGACTATCACCCTAGAATGGTAAAACATGCCAGCATTGTTTTGGGACTTAGAAATTATTTCCAATTTTTTTTTTTCAAACTCCTATCTATTATATTGAACTTCAGCAGTTCTGACCTGGTGAAGTAAAGTCTAGCGTAAGTGGTAACGTTCAGGAAAATGGTCATCTTAGCATAATTACAATCCTTCGTCAGTGCTCAACTTCGCCTGGCGTAAGGGTGCGAAGTTGCGCTAGTCTATCTACTTCACTAGCAAAAATTCACCTGAGTCAGTTTTAGTAAATTTACGAAGTTACAAATTGATGTCACGCTGGCGAATTAGCGATTCGAGCTTTAGTGAATTTCCCCCTATGTGTTTTCAATGTTCATGCATCTACTCTACAATCTAAAACAATGGATTGTGGAAATCCACACATTTACAAAAGAATCAAGCTTATATACAGTACTATATAATTAAAAGGCAGAATCTAGCTGAGTTGAACCCACATATGCAATTTTGCTGTAAAGAATTTCACAGATTTTCTAATGCAAAATAGTGTGATGAAAATTCACAGTGCCCTGTTACACCCATTTTCATAGGGCCCCCAAATAACACCAATATTTAACTAACAGCAACAATGGAGGAACTCTCTCCTTGACTCAGGTAATAGATGTAATTTTTAAATGCACACACAATTGCGGGTGCTCTAAATGGACACAGTAGATATTTATGCAAAGGTTATTGTGTCCAGAACCTTCCAAATGGTTGTCAATGCATTCATCCTGCCTTCTGATGGAACTGAATGCAACAACACATACTGATGCTAGAAACTCTGGAGATACCACCTACCTGGACCAGTTGGCAACTCCAGGGTTCACAAAATGGGTTACTCCAAGTAGGTGCACCAGACGTGCACCATTTTGAATGCATGTTATAGAAGTGAGACAACCCCACACACAATTGCGAGAGATGTGGTTCAGACTGTGCCCTAATTATAATGGAATTATGGGGCAAATCACATGATGATTAACTTACCTGTCATTAGCTCCAGGGTTCCTGCAACAGGTTTCATCACTAGGCTCACCAGACTTCTGCCAGCAAAATGGATACAAATTACATTTTGAACCCAGAAGTGACACAATCCCTACTCCCGATTTACAACAAAACACAAGCAATTGCAGAACATGGCTGCAATTATGGACAAAATCTTTGTTATTAACTCCCAGGGAAACTGAGCTTGCTGTAGTCACTACTGTCTACATGCCTACCCTACATTGTCCTGACCACACTGCTACAATTCATTCCTGCAAAGTCCAGCTGTAGCATTAAGAGACATAGGGGCAGATTCACTAAAGCGCAAAGTGTCTAACGCTAGCGCTAATTCGCCAGCGGGACGTCATTTCGCAACTTCGCAAATTCACTAACACGGACTCTGGCGAATTTTCGCTAGCAAAGTAAATAGACTTGCACAACTTTGCACCCTTACATCAGGCGAAGTTGAGCACTGACGAAGGATCATAACTTCGCAAATTCACTAAGATGAACATTTTCCTCAAAGTTAGCACTTACGCTAGACATTACTTTGCCTGGTCAGACCAGGCGAAGTTCAATACAATAGATAGGAGGTTGAAAATAAAATGTAAAATTTTTTCTAAGTCCCAAAAAAAACGCTGGCGTATTTTAGCATAGGAGGGTGATAGTGTGAAAAAGATCGATAATTTTTTTGGGGGTTTACCCTTCTTCCCCCTACATTTCCTAACATATGGCAACACAACTATACAGGGGGCACATGTAGGGCAATAGGACAACTTTATATAATTTATTAAAGGTTTCCTGGGCTTGTGTAGTGGAATGTAGTGGCTGTAACATATACTTCTATTATAAGCTAAAGTTCCTGCCGTATGCAAATTAGGCATCGCTAGCGTAACTGCTCTCTGACTAGCGAAGTAAAACTTGCGCAACTGCGCTACCATTTGCCGACCTGAGCGTAAATTCACACTTTAGTGGATTGCTGCGAACGCTAGCGAAGCCTACGCTGGCGAATTTTCGGATCTTAGTGAATCTGCCCCATAGGATTTTTTCCATGCATACTGTATCTACTTAGCTAACATTCCCCCTTTTTTACTGTGTACTGAACAACATTTTCTACTTGGATGACTGAAGTCATCTGTAATCCTGTAGCTGAACTATGACTCACAGTATGTTGCCCATGACATTGCTAGGCCAAATTAGATATTTTAAGTAATTTCTAATTTGCCTGAAGTCTTTAAGACATGTAATTTCACACCTCAGTGGAAGCGCTAGTTTTTATAGTAATATTGGTGCCCCTCTGAGGCAATTTGGCACTTGGTGTATATGCAGCATCAAACTAACTTACTCTTAGCTCCCATCCGTGTTTGGTCTAAAGCTATGGTAAAGGTTCGTAGCATTGATACACTGGAGAAAGGTTATGAGGTGTTATTCACAACATATGGGGCAGACATCATGAAAATACAGCAGATCAAAGCAACCTGGCATCTTTTATACTTCAGTACGTGTCAAAAAAACAACAAAAGCTGGAACTTTGTCTTACATTTTTATAGTCACTGGCAGAGATGTTTTGCTTTTGAATTGCCACATATTTCACAATTGGGCCAAAGGAGAGAGAAAAGTGCATGTGATAGCAATTTAACATTTCTTTCCTTTAAATTATGGGATAGACACTTAACCTAGTTTGATTCCCAGGTGGTCTGGCTGCTGTCCATGCCATTGTGGTTTGCTTGAAAGGGATTCATTTTCTTAAAAGAAACTGAAAGAAAACAGGAAAGGAATCCTTAAGAACACAATTCAGAATGGTGAGGATTAACCCCTCTGGCTCCCAGGAGCAGCGTGCCTTGAAAACCACAAAGTAAGTAGACAGCATTCTTCTCCACTCAAATGTGTTGATTTACAGTAGAACCAGGCCTAAGGTCATATTCAAAATATTCACAGTTCCTATAGAAATTCCGACACAACCCAATCAACCTTAATCACAATTAGCTTAGTCATTGCAAATCCCACAGTTCCAGTGTATACAGGAATGTTTACATGCAGCCAGAGAAGCAAAATAAGACTAACATGTTGTAGCAATCACACTAGGCAAACATTCTGAGAAGCATATTTCTTCAACTGCTTCTTTATGTGCCGTCATTACCCTTTCCATAATAAATGTACTGAGCATTTTTTAGCATTTTTACAGAAACTCTCACCAGATTGAGTTTTACATGCTGATGCATATACACCTACTACAACTAACAAACAAAGGGGTTGTATTCGAGTTTTCTGTCATTACGACTCCTTCTGGTTAGGACTAATCTCAGTGATGACAGACTTTGGCTTCAGCAATTACAGTCCATACCCCCTAGGTGATTCTATAGTTAGAGTTTTATCACACAGTGCTAATTCTCCTGATGCATACTGATATTCAGTCAACTTGTTCAAATCCGTGGGTGTTTTGTCCATGCCTATGACCACATTGTATATATCTGGTTGTTCAGCCTGGAGGCTGATAACTACAGTATATACATCAGCCTTAGCTAATGAACTCTCTAAATCCTTCCAATCACAAATATTTTCTAATCAAGAGAGCCTAAATGAACCAGTATTCATGAATTCAGGAGCTACAATCCAAGTCATTTGGTCCAGTAGCAGTAGTCTAATGGGGGTCAAATGGAACATCTTTCTTTAGCTGGCAAAATCCATACATTTAGCAGAACACTAATTATTGGAGAACAGAATCATTAAAATAAGTCCTTTATATAAACAAGAGACAGCACACACCAAGATAAACCCAACCATAGCTGACAGAATGTTATAATGTTTCATTCAGCTTTTCATGAGGTGGTATAAAGACTGAAGATTTGGAATACTTGCAAAAACCTACAGATGTTATCATAAGTGAAGTGTTTATTAATCTTTTACATGTTGGCCTATGGTTCTACAATATACAAAGTAGATCCACCTATCTATTCAAAAACAATTGATGTTCTAAAGAGAATTAAGAGGAAATTCTGTATAATTTACATACATACTGTTTACTTAATCACACATTGCCTAGTATGCACCTTGCTGACCAAAAAGTTATGATGCTAAATGATCTATTTGTCTAATCTAATTCCAAGCCACCTTGGAAAGCTGATTTGCAAATATTTTTTTTATCTTACTACTAAGGCTTCATTGGTATTTATGGGGAAAAAATGTGTATGATGTAAACTTCACTGGGTGTCCATAAAACATTAAGAAAATGTAGGTAGCAGAACTAACAGCAAAGAGAAATATGCATATCACTTTCTATTTGACTTTCATGTCAATCCTTTTGCAGTTCTATTACTGAAATAGCTTGGAAGAAGAGCCTTTGATATACAAGATCAACTAGAGGTTTGAAAAAATATATATTTGTATAATATTTATAATGCAAATCTGAACTAAGCATTTTTGGTTCACTTTAGTTGAGTCCATGGAGTTTTAAACATGAAAAAGCCAAAATCCCCAAATAACACAGCATATATCATAGTTTAATGAAAAGGAAGTGAAATGTGTTTGTGTTCGGAATACCTTCCTTTCCTCTGAAGGCCCCAAAACAAAGAGGCTAGTTAAAAGGTAATTTGTTGTTTTCTGATACATTCTCAGAAAAGAAAGTTTGCACTGGATCTCATTAAATAACTGGTTTACATTTCTTCCCAAATGTGCTAAATTAATCCCCTTTGCTCGAAAAAAATCTTAAATTTTGAGAACAATAGTACATTGGAAATATTATACTGCATGATTATTATTAACCTATTTTTAATGTCCCTTTAGTAATGTAGGGGATAATGTACCCCTGTTATAAAATAAAAGGATATTAGAAGTCATCTAGTTATTATGACCCTAAACAGGTCATGGAAGTATCTAGTATCACTTACGTGTATTATAAGGGATAATGTATCCCCCTCTTGTAAAGCTATTATAAGTCACTGAGGGGTTATGTGAACATATGAAGGCACAAGGTTGCAGGCTGAGTTCTACATGGAGCTCTTAGTATCACTCTCTCATATATTATTTTGCGATAACATACCCTCTACTGTACTGGGTTCTTTTTGTATGGATCAGCACCTTTTTACTTGTCGCCAACTGAAATGTTTGGGGAAGTCTCTTAAATGTTGGACTTAATTAGATAAGAAAATTTGCAGCAGTTTAGAGCAACACACAACATATATCCTTTAACTGGACTCTAACTTCGAGAACGCCTAGGTTAGCATCACACGTGTCTTCATTCACTCCAGAAGGTGCATTGGCTTAACTAAGTAACCTGAGCAGTTAGTGTGGGTTGCATATTTACAAATCCATTGAGCAGTTTGACTTAATATCCACTTAGATTTACCTGTCATGTAAGGCTTTGTTGTTGTTTCAGTAGAGGTCAGATGTCTAGAAAAATGGTCATGCTTGGAGCTTGTAATAAAACATTTATTGTTGCAGTTTTAACACACTGGCAGAGGTATAATATATTCTAAGAAATTAATCCAGTCTATTCTCTTTTAAAATGAAGCTGAAAACTAACTGTCTAACTGTTCTCCAAAAATCTTCCTTTTATGGGTCTTCAGTTATTTGTTTTGCTGTTTTTTCTATAAGGGGGTGCTCAACCTGCAGCCTTCTGATTTTTACTGCACAGTTGAGGTTTCACAAGTGAGAGGTTTTATATAATACATACATTTTTCACATGTTTCTTTTCTGTTTGACCATCTACTGGATAATATTAGGGTAATGCAATAAATGTCACACTGGGTCTAGCGCTACGCAACAAGTTGGCGCTATAGAAATACATGTTAATAATAATAGTAACTCACAGCAACTAATAAAAGGTCAGCTTCAAAACAGATGCCCTAGTCATTGCTACCTGCTGATTGGTTGCTATAGCTTTCTAATCATGGTTAAATCTTTTATATAATACATACATTTTTCACATGTTTCTTTTCTGTTAGACCATCTACTGGATAATATTAGGGTAATGCAATAAATGTCACACTGGGTCTAGTAACTCACAGCAACTAATAAAAGGCCAGCTTCAAAACAGATGCCCTAGTCATTGCTACCTGCAAGCTATAGCTTTCTAATCTTGGTTAAATCTTTTATTGCATATCCCCCTTTAGTCCAATTCCGAGTTGAACGAGTTGAGGAACTGTAAAGTTTGTTGAAATTGAACCTTATAGTCATTTTAATGTTCTGTGCTAATGCTTGTCCTTATCGCCATTCATCTACATCTGATTATGGCAGGGCTTCCTTGAGACGCTTGACATGTCAGGCATAGTTCAGAAGTTACTGAGATATTCCTTGACTAGAAAGCAAACTGGCTGGATTTTGAATGAAATACTAATGACCCATCACATGATCAGGGGTGATGGCTTCCAATAAATTAAGACTAATGTTGTGTAAAGAAAATACTTTTCTTAAATAAATTGCATATAATATCACTTGGTAAATATGCCTGCTTAGATGCACTTGCATAAATAAACAGAAACATTATATTTATCAAACTTGTGCTGATATTCATAATTATTCAGCTAAATGCATCTCAATGCCCTACCCCTATGTAATTTTTCGCTTAGCATTTTCTTATTGGATATATAATTACTTTCTTCTTGCTTTTCTTTTCCTAATGTACATAAAGGTGTTGCTTTCCCATTTTAACCACGCCTAAAGTATTATTTTTAGGTGGCTGGTCACAACATTTTTTATTTTGTCCCTTAGCCTCGTATTGTGTTATAATCCCCTTGCAAGAATCCAGAAAGTGCCTGTCGATAACTATGCTAATGCTGTATCCAGTAAAGTGTAAAACACTGAACCCCTGGCTCTTGAGCAACATGTTGCTCACCAACCTTGTGTCTGTTCTCAGTGGCCTCAAAGCAGGTGCTTATTGGTGAATTCCTAGTTTGGAGGCCAGTGTTGGTTGTATAAAACCGGATGTACATACTTCCAAACAAAGTCTCCTTTAGACTGCCTGTCCACATTGCAGCTACCACATGTCCACTCAGAGCCCTTATTTGTCACCCCCAGGTAAATGTTTCATGCTTGTGATGCTCCCCAATGCATTTTACAATTGAATGTGGCACATGGTTAAAAAAATGGCTGTGGGACCCTTGCTTTAGCATAAGATTGAGCCAGTTCCATAGCCCTCCTATTTTGTTAAAATTCCCATTATAAAAAAACATAAACAACTTACCCACTACTAATGGGCATGTAGTACGACGTATTTGGCATGTAAGCGGTTCATACACAAAGTAAAAAATTAAGGGAGAACAAACCCCTAAAAATGAACATAGTTACAAATTTTATGTACTGAACTTATTGCACTAGCCTAAAGTTTCAGCTTGTCAAAAGCAGCATTGATCCAGGACTTAAAACTTGTCACAGGGGGTCACCATCTTGGAAAGTTTCTGCAACACTGTGGGCTCTGAACAGTTGTTGAGAAGCTAAGCTTAGGGGTTAGCCCTGTGATATAAACTAATGCTACAAGGCTGTTTAATAATTGCTGATGCTAGTTGTTCTGGTTTCTGTGCTGCCATGTAGTACTTATCTGTATAAATTACTAATCACCCTTATATTGTGACATTTATCGTCTATGTGTACTGTATATTTTGAGTCGGTCCCTAAGCACAGTAACTGACAGCAGCACAGAGCATGTGTAGTGAATCAGCAGAAAAAAATGGGGAGCTACTGGGACATCTTTGGAGAAACAGATCTTTACTGCTAAAGGGCTGTACTTGCCTTGGGTTGATACAGAACCCCAAAATATAATGTACAACATTTCTAGTCTACTTCTTTAGTTAAGCTTTAGTTCTCATTTAACATTTTTTATACATCAAAGGCATAACTTGTCTATACACAATGATGGTGTAACTTAATACAGTAATGAATAGTAATGAGAAAAATGTTCATACCGATAGTAACAGAATATATCTCAGTAATGGTGTAAGGGACAGGCAAGAGGCTTTCTATCAAAACTAGTGTGGATTAGCACACCCTAAAGTAAAGTCAATACAAATAAGACTGGTGCTCACCGGTGAAGGTATGGGAACCTCCCAGATCCAGTTCCTCAGAAAAAAACAGCGGCACACAGGTCTGCGTGAAAACTTCAAGAGTTTAATAAAGCGGAGTGCACTGCACTCTTTCTATCAAAGGGGCAATGTCTGAGTAGACCAGTGGAGGGGTTAAAATGATCAAGGGCAAGTGTTTCAGTCATATGGGTCCTCACTACTTAATACAGAACTCTACATGTGGTGCTTTGTTTATAATCATAGAAAACTAAACCTGCAATAATGAAACCTGTTAACAATCATGATAGTGGGTTAACCTATACTTAGCAATGGGTGTAACCTACTCATAATGTTATAACATCATTATAAATTAAGGCTGAGGAGAGACTGTTAGCTTATACAACTTTTAAAATTGATTTCATTTGGGATCAGTGTATTCTTGATAGTAAAACAGTTTCAAAGCCACAATGAAACTTCCACTCATATAGCCCCAATTCATTGCCATCACAGAACGTAGTTCTGTGACTGTTCAGGTCAATAAAAAAAGTTGAACTGGCTGAGTCACTTCAACGTACTGAAAAGAATTTTGCCAATCATATCTTGCTTACGATGGGTTTAAAGAGCTGCTGTGGAGGTAAAGCTACCCCCATGTGTCATATTTTGCAATAAACGATATATAAGTAGCAGTGCACATGCTGCAACTCTAGCATAGATGTTTGCAATGAGATGTGAGGAGTCCCACAGAGTGAATCTGAGTGCTTCAGTAGTGATGGGCGAATTTATTCGCCTAGGTCGAATTCGCGGCGAATTCCCGCGATTCGCCGCTGGCGAATAAATTCGCGAATCACCAGCGAAATTTCGCCGAAAAACAAGTCGCGCGTCAGTCGCGCGTCGTTTTTGACGCGACGCGACGAAAACGACGCGACGCGCGCCAAAAACGACGCGACGTGTCAAAGTTGACGCGACGCGCGACAAAATCGTCCCGTGACTCGTTTCACTAATTTTTCGCCGATTCGCGAATTTCTCTGGAAATTCGCGAATCTCTAGGCGAAGCGAATCGCGGGAGATTCGCCCATCACTATGCTTCAGTTACCTATTGATGTCAGAGCAAGTTATCTCTTCCCTTGTAGAAGGTATTTCAGGTATATTAATAGGCTGTTACACATTGCTGTGTTTAGATTAGTGGTGCGATCATGTCACCTTGGATACAATGAATACAAAGTTCAAACATCACCAATGGATTAGCATTAATTGATTAGAGTCAACCGCAACTGCCATGATACTAAAGCCAAAGATTGTACATCTTTGATCTTCTGCTGTGATTTTACGCTAGTGTAATCCCTTTTTGGCCACCCCCTGTGCCTAAAGGTTATACATCACACATTTACCACTTACAGGTCCTAAGTCCCCTTTGCTAGGTGAAAGGGTACTGGGAAGTTCTCTTTGGCAGTGCCTCCACCTAATGGGATCTGGGAATACACCTGCGGTTGGCCCATTAGGAAAAACATTCAGATACACAAAGTACGGTATAACCAAATAACTTTATGTAACATGTAAAGGTCAAGTAAAACACATTTACATTTCTCATTACCCATCCCCTGGGAAATATATGCAGTCCAAGAACCTGGCCCTCAGTGCCAGGTAAAGTCCTGTAACTCCTTTGGTAGTTAAAATATTTAACATTTTTTGAGCATGATTGTATTTAATCAAGGTTTTTATAGTCAATTTAAAAAAAAAAATAACCAATATTTGTTTTTGTTTTTTTAATTGTTGGTTTATTCAAAGTAGAAAAAAACTAAATTTTCCCACAAATTCGAATTTTGATAAATAAGCCCATGCTGTTTAGAATATTCAGGCGAGAGGCTAAAAATTTACCTTCTTTTCAATATCAAGTTCAGACCTGGATCCTATGACTGCCATTCATTGCAGGTACATACTGATGAGTGCCTGGCCTAGTAGTTGTGAATTGAGTGACCCTTGAGAGAGCCCCAATTTGGTCTACAACACATGAGAAATGGAATGCATAATAAAACAACATGCGGGAACATATAATAGAACACCGATTTGTGAGAGCCCTTAGGGTTATTTTACATTTAAAAAGGTTTCCATGATCCAAAGGAAAGGTGGGATGACTTTCTGAACATGTGTGATTGCTAAAAGCATTGAGCATAGTACCTCCCTATACCCCCCCAAGTGTTTTTAAGATTGTTGTCTTGAGCATACAAGTAGTATGTGACATGACATTCTGCATTCGTCAAAGGAATAAGAGAAATTAAATATTCTACAAAAGTACACCTTCGAATATATATTTATGCTATTAGCAGCAAGCATTCATTACCCAATAATTGCCATGCTAATGAGTAAAAAAAAAAAAAAGCAATATGCAATTGACATGAAGTACACTAATATTTTAAAGAACAAGCATAACCTTGTCATCATATTAAATGATTTACTCATTTTATCCTTATCTGGCACAATTAAGGCTCACTAAAAGGTAGCCAAATGAAAGCAAATGTAAATTAAATTCTGCTCTGTAATTGCTAGAATGAGTGTAGAGTATAAGAAGGAGAATAACCTCAACACAACTGCTGCATTTATTTCACAATCTGGCTCAGGATAATAGGAGGAAAAAATGTGTTAAAGAGTTCTCACCAGGTCTAGTAACCCATAGCAACCAATAAATTGGCAGCACATGATTGCTATCAATTTATAGACCCAGCACAATCTTTACCGGGTAATAGCTTTCACTGGAGTTTCTCAATGCATGAATTTTAGGAAAAGCAGAAATAGGACTGTTTTTCAGGGTTTGAAAAAAATGGGTAATTGTCATGAATTTACAAATTGACAGGACCGTAAAATGTATTTTACAAAGTTATTGTTCTTTTGTGTATAAATTATTGGTCAGGAATGTCCATGTCCAGCTGTTGGACCTGGAGCATATCTCTGGCAAGGCCTAATTTATGTAAGTCAATCCCCAATTGCAAATGCCAAAGTTGGGGGGTGGATATAGTGGATTGGGTCATATAGTAAACTGTCCCATTATGTTCAGCAATAGCTGGAGATCACAACTTGATTATGTTTGATGTACAGTACATACCATTAGTTCTCACACATTTTCATTGACCAGGGGCCCCAGCTCTTTAACACTACTGCTGGAACCTGAGATCACTATGTAAACAAAGAATAAATATATATAAATAATATGCTAAATATGTTGGCACTATATAAATACATATTATTATTATTATTATTATTAATAATAATAATAATAAATTAATGTTTGGTAGCGAAGATCAAAACACACTTAAGTCAATGGGCATTATTTCTGCAGAAACTAATTTCCACACAAAAATACACTGGGATTTTTTGCAGCAACTTTTTGTGCAAAATACAGTGGGGTTTGCTGACATTTTTTTGCAGCAAAATATTTTATGGTTGCAGATAATGTGCTTCAATTACAAAATGCAGAATTAAGCAGTGAATCCATGGCTACCACAATATGTGGTAAAATTCTTCACTAATACTGGAAGCTATGATGCACTGTACAGTATAGAAGATGTAGCACATGTACTGTACATGTACTATATATTGTATATGTCTTGCTGAATTATATGCATTTGTGTTCAGTTGCTGACCAGTGTAATGACTGGAGCCAATCAGAAAGGACCGTATGTGAAGGGTTCCTACCAGGGCAATCACATTATCTACAGTATATTCATATTAAAGTGCCAGTTGGGAGTATCACCTGGAGTCCATGTAAAAAGTTATGTTAGGGTGCCATAGCAGGCCAAGGCAAATGCTCGGTTCCAGTAAACAATGTAGATCTTATGGCTTGATCCAAACAAAGAGCCATAGTTCAAATTTTAATTCCTGGATAAATTCTATTCCAATTTCACAATATAAGTCAAAGCAGACAGATCTACATAGTAGATTCATATCTACTTAGTCAACAAGTCCAAGGCAAGTGCTAGTGATTATAATGTGTATGTCATTCTTTTTGCTTGCTTTCTGAAAAAACAAAAGACACATGTATTATACTATTTTGTTATTTACTGTGCATAAAAAAATTACAATGCTATTTGACTGTTTTCAGTTGATATTCATTAACTTATCTCTTTGTTTCAGCAACGAATGTATCAGGTTCAACAAGGCAGTTAAATATCAAGATCATGTACAGTAAGTATGATATTATGTAACATATTGGGTGTTGTCTAGAAATTTGTATTCATGTCGAGTCAGGTGGCTGATGATTCAAGAGAATAGGGAAGTGGTAGATTCCTTAAAGTAAACCCAAACCTTATTGCAATTTTTTCCATATAAATTGTAAAGGAGTATTTTGGTGGTAGAAACCAGGGATAAAGGCAATTGGAAAGTTTCAAAGTCTTGTCGACAAATCTTACAACAAATCATTTTGCAAAAATGAAGAGGAATGAAAATAATTTCAGATATACATTCTAAACATGTTGATCTTACGTGGCACTACTCATTTTATCCTGCATAATACTGTATATAAAACATTTTTAGGCCCTAAAGTAGCACATATACCTCATATGTAGGCTAGTCAATGTAGTTTTTATGTTGGTGTATTCTGCTTTAATGATGTCCAATTATCCATATGGTGTCTTTATTATAGTGAAAGATGGTGTTCTTTCCTCCCTGCCAACCATAATCCTTGTTATCAGTATTGGAAGGTCCACAGTATGGCACAATATCAACATTAACATTTCCATATTCTTTAAACATGCAGAAGCTAAATACTTTAATTTGATTAAGTTGTATTTAGATATTGTTGTCAGATACAAGGTTCTGTATGATAATCTGTGTGTTTTGAGCAAACAATCTGAACAGATATTATTGTGCTCTAGATATCGGTAATTTCTGTTATCATACAGACTTGGAAAACCCTAATGGAAATATCAATACATGTACATCCAACTAAAGGCACATGGAACATATTCCAGGCTCACCCTACCGTGTAATGTGCTTCCCATTCATGTCATCTGAAATGATGCATGCCAGGTAGTGAGTGTTTTGATTGGTGTTGAACCTAGCAGCCGAACCGAAAATATTCCATTTGTCATGTGACTTTAAGACAATGAACAACTGAACGTGATCATTTCCCAACTTAATGCAATTTTTTATATTTCTACAGATTTTAAAAGCAAATTAGGGTTTGAGTTCAGTATTTGGTTTAAGATTTTGTTGAAGTTTCAGCAGATATACATACTGGGCGCCCCTAGGCCAGCTCTGCTCAGCCCTTCAGGTCCGTGTCCCATCCTGTCCTGCCCCGTCCCCTTCGCCATCTCCCTCTTCTTTCTTCCCACACAGCACTGGAGACAGGATTTGCAAATCTCCCACACATGTCCAGTGCCCATAACTAGACAGTTGGGTAGAATGCCACCCCTGAATTTCTGCTGCCTTGGCCCAAGCCTTTCTGGCTTTGTCACAAATCCAGGCCTTGGTTTCAGTTTTTGGTTGAATCTAGAACTTATAGATTGCTTAATTTTGTTACCCACAAGACAGTCTGGTGAAAAAATTGATCTTATTCAACAACATGTAGGGGCTTATTTACTTAAATGTGTTTAAGGAGCAGTCTGTCGCTATAACAGAAAGTGCTAACAAAATGTTGTGTGAAAGGGAATGGAAGAAATGCAGAAAATCAACAACATTATGCGAGTAAATGTTTCTGGGCGATGATCTCTGTGGTCTTTTGGAAAAAAAAAGAAATCCAATGCCATTTTAATAGCGTGTGTTCATACATTTTCCCCGCACTCGCAGCTGTCAGTAAAACAAAACAGATTTGAAGGGAATATAAACGGGAAAGAATGGAGCATTTTTATTTTGCTTCATGTTGCATTACGCAGGTTAATGCAGATCGGCCAACTGATAATAAAAGTTATATAAGGGGCATTATTTGCCCAGCAAGGCAGAGTCACAGATGTATTTTCAAAGGTTGGATTTGGCAATCCCAAATCTCATTGTCTGTAAGTGATCACAGTGTAATGCACGCCTCATATATTCTCTGCTGTTTTGGGCATAGGTTTCCTGGAGGTTTTAGGCAACAAAATATCTGTAAATAGGGTTTATCTTACATTGAGTGTGAGTTTGTGTTGTTGCGTACACAAGACATAAGGTTTCCTTGTCTTTGTATTACTATATTGTACCATAGTGCATTTGTGATTGTATTTATACCTGTGGGGGGGGGGTAGTGCAGACAATTTATCTCTGTTTTTTAACAGGGGTTTTTTAAAACTCAAAATGTATCGCTGCCCAAGGGATACAATCTGTTGGGTTACTTCTAAAAAGACTGGACCTGGACATTTATTGACTAAACTCAGCAGTGATGAGCTTGTCAATCTGGTCAATCCATTAACATCTGATTGGTTGATATGGTTTACAAGACCTGATTCTAACCCTATTACATTTATCTAATAGTCTTACTATCTAAAGGCAAGCATCTCATTGGTTGCTGTGGGTTACAAGACCTAGTGCAAAGCATTCTACTTCTCATTCCAGAAAGTAATATCTCAAAGTAAAAATTGGATTGGTTGCTAAAAGTTATTAAACCTGTTGCAAACCATTTTATTGTTATTCAATGAACCTTAATATCTTGTTACAAACAGCTGCCTTTTTGCTTTAAAGAGGATACAAATGGGAACTACACCCTAGGTAGGAGCAGGCTACATAGGAAATAATGTAATTGTGAGTTCCACTTGCCAGTTGCACAGGAGATTATTGTGTTGAGTTCTCATTTGTCCCTGGCTCGCCCCTGGTGATGTCATTCATCACTTCTTAATTTGTTTCAATTATGACTTGAATTCTTCACAAGTATTTCTCTCATGGAGATCAGACACAGATGGCAGCATGGCAATCCACAATCTGACTTTTTTTGAAGTTTAATTGCCTAAAGCATTTTGGATAGTTAGAGAGCATTACAGATGCAACAAATAATTTTCTAAAGTGAGCATGTAAACTCCACAAAGGGGAAATGGTGTTGAGAATCCTGCATTGAACTGTTTATGTATTAATGTATTTATTCAATTTGGACCTTTTGGTTAACCCTTTAGTTGTTAAAATTAAAATGTTAGACGGCTGCTCATTCTGCCACATCACTGTTTAGTCATAGCTCTTTTATTGCAATATTCTTTTATCTGTACCTTCATATTCATATGTAGTGGAAGACCCAGAGTATAGATATTGGAAAATTGATTTACTTGTTGAGATCCCACATACTGTATGTAGAGAGGTATCCACTATGGGTTCAGATAATGCAGTTTAAGATGAAGTTAGGATGGCCCATGTAATTTCCACACTCATTATCTGTCTGTCTACACTGGTGGGGAACTCCAGACGGGATGGATGACAGGGAGGGGGTGTAGTGACAGGGTGTGTTTGTGATGATTCTAAGGGGATTTATTGTGTTAGTTATTAGGCCTATGACAGGGGTGTCTAAAATGCGGCCCAGCTTGAAACGCTCAGTTCCTGAGAAAACATCATGTTGCAAAGGATATAGGAGGAGGGGTGACTCTGCCTATTGAGTAATAATAATAATATAATAATAGGTCTATTTAATATCCAGTTGTCCCTTATTCCAGTGTATATCTTCATCTGGTTATCCAACTGGTATTGTAGTTTTTTTTTTGTGTCTATTTTCTTTACTTTTACAAAACAAAAATTTTTGTGTATTTCATGTGTGCCCCCCAGACAATTTTTCTTCTTCCAATTTGGCCCTCAAAGCCAAAAGTGTGATGTGATTGGCTGACAGCCATGACATTAACTCCAGTGCCTTATCTGTATTTCCTAATTTGAAAATCCAGACCGCCCTTCTGAAAAGCCATGTGAAAAGCATGGTTGTCTGGGTGACAACCTAAAAAACTATTAAACAATTAAAAAACGCTAAAACAATTAAAGGTTGCTTGTATTGTAAATTTTTCTCTATTGTGCTGAACGTCTCTGGTAAGTAACCTATGCCCTGTAAGTGGGAAGTATTTCCCACTAGCCCAGGGGTGTCAAACCTTGGCCCTCCAGCTGTTAAGGAACTACAAGTCCCACAATGCATTTGCCTGACTGTGGCTGTCAGACTCCTTCATTGCATTGTGGAACTTGTAGTTCCTTAACAGCTGGAGGGCCAAGGTTTGACACCTGTGCACTAGCCTAAGGGTAGTTTGGCATGACTTGGTTCTCTTGTTTCTAAAAGAGGAAGGAATATGTGCTAAGTTTCTTTTTGGACTCCACAATAGCAGATAGAAGATGGATCTACCAAAGTTCTGAGGTGGAGGTAGGCCGAACTATCTGTGTAAGAGAGGTTAATAAAGGTAACTATTCCATAGAGTAGTAGGGGTACAGGAATAACGTGAGCTGTGTTCAACACAGGGGTGTAAGATAGGCAGGGGTAGTAATCAAGAGCAGTCATGTGCTCCACTATGGAAAGTAGTGGTTATTTGCCATGTTCCCCAGATGACATCCACTGTAGGGACCCCAGTTGGAAAGGTGCTATTATTATTATTTCTGCTACAAATTTGTTGTGTGAAGATGTTAGCTTGACATGACACATAAACAAAGTATCTCATCTTATGTAAGCATATTGATAATTTTTTCAGGTGTTGATAAAACACAACAGATAGCAGTGGCGTCAACAAACTCACTCTCGCCCACCTGCTAAGAGGTGCAACACTTTAATAAAATTGTTTGACTATAAAGAACAGTTGCTAAGAAACCAGGTTCTCATTAGTGTGGATGTGATGCTCATAGATTTCTCTTACCAAACAGTGATTAAAGATATGCTAACCTCAAGGTGCTCGGGGCTTACTAACCTTCAATTTAGAGAACCATTTGCTTGAGCAGGTTCCTGAAGAGCATTCATATGCATGGAGATTTGACTCCTGGAGGTTTATGTGCATTACAGAGATAAGAAGTATTGTTTCAAGTAAAGAAAGAATGGAAAAAACAGAGAGAGAGAAGGGAAATAACTACCTAAAGGCAATATTCACCTTTGTATTAAATTTAACATATTGCCAATGGAATAGAATATGCAGTTGGTCTTTAGAATTTTTTTTAAACGATTCACCTTTCAATCTAACCCACATATATATATATATACAGTTGTGCTCATAAGTTTACATACCCTGGCAGAAATTATTTCTTAACCATTTTTTTCAGAAAACATGATTGCTAACACAAAAACTTTTCTTTCACTCTTGGATAGTGGTTGGCCGAAGCCATTTATTGTCAAACTGTGTTCACTATTTTTAAATCATAATCACTACACAAACTACCCAAATGATCCTAATCAAAAGTTTACATACCCTGGTGATTTGGCCTGATAGCATGCAATCTAACTTGACACAAACAGATTAGAATGGCTATTAAAGGTATTATATATTATTATTGCATCTTCACTTGTGATCTGTTTGCTTGTAATTAGTGGGTGTGCATAAAAGGTCAATGACTTTCTGGACTCCTAACAGACCCTTGCATGTTTCATCCAGTGCTGCACTGATGTTTTTTGGACTCTAGGGGACATACTTACTATTGGTAAAATTTTAACCCTTCAAATTCGAATATTGAATATTGAAACCGAACCAAATAAAACTACAATGTCAGCCACAACTGCCAGAAAAAAAATAAAGTGAAGGTTCTGGAGTGGCCCTCTCAGTCTCCTGACCTCAATATGATTAAGCCACGTGCAGTTCATGCAAGACAGCCCAATAATTTGTGGGAACTGGAGACTTTTTGGCAAACTTTTTACTGTCAGAGAAGATAAAGAGCCTCATCCACAACTACCACAAAAGACTTTAAGCTGTCATTGATATTAAAGGGGGCGATACATGGTATTAAGAATTGGGGTATGTAAACTTTTCATCAGGGTCATTTGGGTAGGTTGTGTAGTGATTATGATTTAAAAAGAGTATACACAGTTGTTTGAAAATAAATGGCTTCAGCCAACCACTAACCATGAGTGAAATAATTTTTTTGTGCTATCACCTAGGCTTGTGAAAGTTCCACTTTACACTTCTCAAAAAGTAGCTGCCCTGGATTTCAAAACAAATTCCATATGAAACACTACAGAGCCAGGGTTGAATATCTGTATGTACAGTATATTTTGAGATCTGTTATAATGAAGGAAGCAGGATGAGTACATTAGAGAGCAGGACGTAAGAGAAATGCATTATCGAGGAGAAAGGAAGACAAGTGCATTAGACAGAAGGAGAAATGCCAAACTTTCTCATCAACATCTTTGTCAATTGTGTTGAAAGAAGAACAAAGGAGAAGTGCCAAAGGCAGTATAACCAGAAAAGAATTATAAGATGGGGAGGGCAATGATTAAAAGAGTAAACTAACACCCACTCCAAGAGCAAAAAGATTTACAATTGCTTCTGCTTTTTTCTGTGTAATCAAAGGAAGGATGATGCTTTTTAACCTATTCCTTATACACAGCAGCCCCTTTGAACTGAGTCACTAACAATAATGCACATTAGCGGGGTGTAATGCGTATATTGCAAGGTACTCCTCAGTGTGACCTTGAAATGCACACCTGAGCAGTCCAGGATAGCAGCTTCCATTTCACCAGTGCAGGAAAATGTTGCAGTTTTAGACCAGCAGTATATAATAGGATATCAACATGAATGAGCAAATTGCACTCATCCAATTGATTGCCGATTATAAATCAGTTCAGTATGTGAACTTACAGGAGTTACCCATGGCATTATTTGATGAACTGGCAAAACTCTCTATTTGGCAGATCTGATGATTGCCCATATCACACTGTAGATACTTGCGGCTACTCTTTCTGTATGTGCAACTTGCTCTCTGCCTGTATAGAAAAGATCTGTGGTTTTTTTAGGCTATATGTCCTATTAACATTGAATATCAAAATGTACATTCCCGGTTACACATTCCATGCATAGGTACCATTCTGTCATTACTATTTATATGCCACTGATTCCTTCTTTTTGGCCAGTGTTTGCTTGTTCTTTCTTGTGACTAAAACTGAATCAGCAAGATAAATTAATTAGCGAGCCATCCTAAAAATGAACACAGGGAGTGGGGATAGGAGCGTTGCAGCATTACAGAATTCAGAATGGTACAGATCTGAAGAAGGTGAAATTGTAACTTTACTAGCTGTACTAGCTGTACTTTGCTTGAAATACATTATTTTAATCCATTATTTATGAAACACTGACTAAACAGAGCTTAACAGAGAATGTTTGGTCAGTTACAGAAGTCAAACTGGGAGCTATTTGAGCATAAGCCTAAACCTTCCACTACACTGTTGGTCAACAATGGGTCACCCAAATGTTTCTGGAATGTAGTTAAAATATTAAAGCTATTCCAACACTATAAGGCCCATTTGAGATTTACAATCACAACCATAAACAGGCATCTTGCGCCAAGCCCCAATGCATTTGCCTACTCTACTCTTAAGAATCATGGTCAAGGGTGTCTATTGATTGAGACAGAGTGGAGGGAGGGGTGAGCAACAGAGAAGAGGGAGGGAAGGGACAGTGATGAAGCGGAGGGAGGGGAAAGAGAATGAGGGGAAAGCGATGGTGAGGGGGAGGGGTGATCGACTAAGAGATGGGAGGGGAGAGTGTTAGAGGGGTGGGTAACAGAGCAAAGGAAGGGGAGAAAGAATGAGGGGTGCAGACTAGGGGTAGGCAGGAGACAATTTTAGAGGAAGCTGCCCAGCTCTCCCATATCATTGTGCCCTATGCAGTTGCCTCATCTGCCTACCCCTAGTTCCAGCCCTGAAATAAATGATGATATTGTAAGTTACTAAGAGGGAAATGTAATAAAATTCACAAAGAGCAATGTAATATTCTTTGTTATTCTTTTATTACATCGTGAATCTTAAATGCGCGTTACGAACCGTTAACACCTGCTCTGCAGTTTGGTTTTCGATTAAGAAATTTTATTACATATACTGTGAACGTTCACAAAAGCATTTTGGTTGCAAACTTTGTGAGGAAGTCGTTGAGGTCTTTAATTCTTCAAAAATAGTGTGAGTGTGACTGTTGCAAATGTTGCAAATGTTTTTTACACTAGTGAAACATATTACATTTCCCCTTAAGATTTCAAACACTAAAATAAAAAACTTTTTACATCTCTGATGACCTTAAGCTTACACATAAATTGTGTCTTGTACACTCAAGGTAAATGATCTTTAATTTGTCAGTCTCTTTTTTGTATAACCTCTAACTTTTGGCAATACATCATGAATTTGGGAAATACGGCTTGCTCTTGGAACAAAGTTAGCTGAGACTAACCTTGTACCCAGTGAGATTTCAGTTATACATGACTGTCTGGCTTACAAGTCTCACCCTTTTTAAATGATGAAACATAATAATTTTAAACCACACCAATCTAAAGAAGATGAAGGAGCTAATCCTGTTGAACCACCCCTTGTATTCACATTATAATGGACGGAAATAGATAATCTTTAAAGGTGTCACAGATTTGGCTGCCAAGTGGGACCATTTGTAATCTGACTTTTCAACCATGGAGGTTGGAGGAGAGGAGGCTCATATCAGTACAGAATCCTACAACTGAATTGGTTCACAGTTTGTCCAGTTCTGTTTCTATGAGTCAAAAAAATAGATCAATGCTGTCTGGTCATCAATGTCAATAGTCCAAAATTGTACATAAAACCAGATCTCACAGTATAAGCCTCTTGTGCACAATAGGATTTTTTTCTGCCTTATTTAGGAACAGTTGCCCATGTGGCACGCACCTTAGACACAAGACTAGCTGGAGTAAACTAAATTATCCAATATAGCCCCTGATAGCTTGCCAAGATCCACATAAAGCACAGGTTTTCCTGAGGGCTGGGTAGGCTTTGGCCAATCAAGGAAGATTCAGGTGGGTTGCAGGTTTATTTCTGCAGGTAAATTCCCCCTCCATAGTCATGGCCATTGCTTACCACTCACTTTCTTTAAAAACATGTTCATGTCCCTATCTGGTTACTTCAGACATGGGCATGCCTGGCTTGGTTATATAAAGCAAATTGGCACAGTGGTTCTGGCTGGGTTTGGGTTGGACATGCGTTAAAAATTAATTAACTTGTGCATCACTAGTAAGTAAATGAATTGAAAAGTGCTGCTTTAATAATTTACCCTGATATTGCTAGATTATACCTAACAATTTGCTTTGTCCCTTGATAATATGTTAAAATATGCTGGGGTACACAAAAATCCACTTTATAATTGTTTTGTGGCCCTTTTAACATGTGCCAGACTCATCACATGCACCAGATGCATTAACTAAGTATTTTCTGTCTTTGCATCTCTGGCAATACAGCAGCAAGATACCAGTGCATCCTCCACTCCATAGCTTCTCTTTTGCCACTATCAGAAAGAAGCATTCAAACATGGCTCTTCTTATTAAAGTGAACTTGTGTTAAGCATTTTCTCCTTTAAAATACACATCCACACATAGCAGTTATCAAGTCCAGAGTAGCTCCAGCGCATTGTTATATTTTATCATATGCTTTGACCTGATGTAACCTAACTTAATCTAACACACATGTCTTGTGAAATTTGGTCTAAGAAGTCATGACAGGGAATATAAAAGAAGCCATGAGGGATACACAGAGATCTTTAGCAACAGTAATGGGAATCATTCTTGTTGGTTTTATTTGACAAAATATATATTGTTAAATGGCTGGACTGTGCCCAATGAAAACTGTCATTATTAAAAGGCAGACAAAATGCAGAATATCATCATGATATTTTAGACTGAAAGTGTTTAGTAATTTTTCTAAGTAAAATTACATTTGGGGTATGGAAACAACAAGCAATTCAGTGACATTCCAAAAGTAAAGTAATAACAACACTAAAGAAGACATAGTTAAAGGCCTACTGGGTTCCAAATGTAAACCTAACCCTTAATATAAACCAATCTTAATGGTTTGTTGCTACAGAATTATACTTAGTAGGGACTTTATGTTCATATATACTTTATATACAAAAAGCAAACATATTAAGTACAAAATAAGTGTAATTGGCTAAGCCTGTACCCTGAAGAGCTGGGATGCAAACCTTCTATAACTGTGCCATTCTACACAAATATCACTGACTTAGATGTGCATATATATATATATATATGCATAGAACATCCTCAATCTTCAGTTACTTACATCATGGAATAAGTCCAAAAAATGGTGGCATTTTTTCAGGTTATTAGGCTGCAAAAGGCAAATTTTTTTTCAGGTACCCAGTTTCCCCCATTCGTTTTCTACCATATGGCATATTATTTAACAGTAGGCTTATGGGTAGGGCATTAAAACAACTCTATTGACTTTATTAAGGTTCACTTGGCATGTCTAGTTATCATTGTAAATATAATGTATTAGATGCACCGTATAACATAAATAGCTCCATTCCTCTTTAAATTTCCCGCTGTATGCAAATTAGCCTGAGCGCAAGAACTCAAAGTTGCCCTAGCCAGAATTTAACACTAGCGCATCTTCATTTTGATTTGCTCGCTATGCCGAGGTAATACTAGTGAAAATTTGCTAGCATTCGGCGATCTGGATGCAACTCCGCAATTTACCCAGTGAATTTACACCTGGTGAAGTGGTGGCTGCGAAGCTGTCGCTGGCAAATTTGCACTATTTAGTGAATTTGCCCCTAAAAGTGGTCACCCCCTTTAAGAGGAGTTTTGCTAATGAAGAAAATGCACGATTACTTTAATGTTAACTGGAAATTCAACCTTTTAAATGTGTCATAAATAATATGTGCAGGTGTCTCGGCGTCTATGAATCAGAATCAGCAGATTGTTGGTGTTGTTCCTGAGTCATCTAAGCAAAACCATATTGCTCAGATTATCAGGAACCCACAATTTGCCTTACTATTTCCCCTGTTAAATACTTTTGTAACATGCTTAATTTTATTATATTTCAATTTTAGCAATATTACTTCATTATTTTGTAGCTCATATTTTGGTAAACGGTTTGAGTATTAAAATGTTGCCAATGTTAATGAATCATTGCCTTTTTTTGACCATATACACCAAAGAGAATAAGATATAGCATGTGGCTGATCAGGGGAGAAACTGGGAGCCCTATATTTGCGATTTCCTGCAATTAGAGAATCTTGGGAGAGAGAACAGAAGCAAACTTGTTCAATGTTCATTTTCAATTTTATTTGAGTTTTTAAATTTGGATTTTTAAAAATGAATAGCATGATTCGATTCTCATTGCACGTGAGTTTTTTATGTGAATGAATGTGATCAGTTTTAGAATATACAGGTATTGGATCTGTTATCCAGAAACCTGATATCTAGTAAACTCTGAATTACAGAAAGGCTGTCTCCCATGGACTCCATTGTAATCAAATAATCCCAATTTGATTTTTTCTCTGAAATACTAAAACAATAGATTGTATTTGCAAAAACAGTCTAGTGCGTTTATTTCATGTTTCTATCATTTTCTAGTAGACTTACAGGAAACAAATTTAGTAATACTTAATGGGATCCTGTTATGGGAACATTTTTTTTTTCATGCATTAGTTAATAGTGTTGTTCCAGAAGAATTCTGCACTGAAATCCATTTTTCAAAAGAGCAAACAGATTTTTTTTATTTCATTTTGAAATCTGACATGGGGCTAGACATATTGTCAATTTCCCAGCTGCCCCAAGTCATATGACTTGTGCTCTGATAAACTTCAATCACTCTTTACTGCTGTACTGCAAGTTGGAGTGATATCACCCCCTCCCTTTCCCCCACCCAGCAGCCTAACAACAGAACAATGGGAAGGTATCCAGACAACAGCTCCCTAACACAAGATAACAGATGCCTGGTAGATCTAAGAACAGCACTCAATAGTAAAACCCATGTCCCACTGCGTACTATTCAGTGACATTGAAAAGGAAAAACAACAGTCTGCCAGAAAGCAGTTCCCTCCTAAAGTGCTGGCACAAGTCACATGACCGGGGCAGCTGGGAAATTGACAAATTGCTAGCCCCATGTCAGATTTCAAAACTGAATATAAAAAAAAATCTGTTCTCTTTTGAGAAATGTATTTAAGTGCAGAAGTCTATTGGAGCAGCACTATTAACTGATGCGTTTTAAAAAAAACATGTTTTCCCATGTTAGTCTCCCTTTAATGCAAAAAAAAAATCAACTAACCCAAGATAATGAGTCACGGGGGAGATGAACAGTGCACTTGGCATTGTGCAATTTAGCATCACGTATCACATTGTCTAATGGAATTTTTAGCAAAGCAGCAGTTTTGGTGTATCACTGCGGTTCAAGATTGCACACACCTGTTCGTCTTACGGATCTTACAGATTTTGCAACATAGAAAAAAAGGGAAGCTAATAATTTGTCCTCTCCTGAGCAGAGCACAGAGCTCAAAACCACATCTCTAACAGTTAACAGTTATCTATAACCTTTAGCTATTACATAATTGAGTGTAACGTTTCTAAAGAACATGGGCAGGCGTAACCTTTTGTCATTAAACTGTAGGTGAGACAGAATTTACTACATCTGTGTAATTAGCAAGACTCCAAGCATTGTGTAAGATAATTAGTAATTAGGAAGTCTGGATGTGTACATGAGTAAAACTCCTTTTTTTCATAACTTGCACAGTCTGGAAAGAATCATTAAATATTGTTTACTCTATTATTAACAGTATCTAAAAATATATTGAGTACCAATGGGTTCTGGATCAAGACATGTTTGCAGTTAAATTTTGTGCTGGCACAAAAGATACCTCCTTAATGTAATTGTGTAATTATTTTTGTGGTGTTATCAATTATTTTTTTTCCATGGAATGGGCGAAGGTAAGGAAAAATAGATCCAAAACTTCTTGTCTTAGTTTTAACACGTAAACATTTTTTGCCTGATACAGATTTGCAGAAAACATCTCGGTTTTGTGAATCTGCAACTGAATTTCAGCATGAATTTAATTTCATCCGAAGATTGTGGAGGTTTTTTATGCAGGGAAAAATAGAGAGAAAAAATTCCACTTACTCCATTCCACTGTATTTGGTATAATTTCACCAAATTTGGTGCAAAACTTGTCAGTGAAATGAACAGTTTCCCTCATCACTTGCCTCTATAATAGAAAGGGCAGGAGATGAGTGGCACTTGGGTATCCCTGATAGTGTAACTAGTTAGAAAATGTTAAGTATAGGTGTTCTTTGTACCCACGTGACTGTGCTCTGCACCTTGCTCCACATTTTTAACCTGGCACAAGATGAAGAGTGCAGCTTGCACTTCCCAAGTTACAAGTGTACGTGATTGGGGGGGGGGGGCTAAGGGTGCAAATTTCAAGGTGTTCCAACACATTAGCATGTAGCATTGGTAAATAAGCCCTTTTGTTAGCAGAGTCAAGTACCAAATACATCTGAGAAACTTTCATTCTTCATTGACACATACATTTCCTAAAAAAAAAAATTCACAGGCACTTTATAATCATCGTTATCTGATAAAAGGTTGAAAAGATGTATAAAGCTTCACATATTTTCTATTTTTCAATAGAACAGTCATTTTAGTTTTCTGTGGATATTGTTCAAGTCAGCATGAACACAAATGCACAAGAGATATCTATTATACATGTCCTAAATGCTTGTACCAGAGGTGTAAAACAGAACACATTTGGCATTTAATGAGCACAAGCAAAACCTGATGCACCAGAATGCATTTCCTTACTTTATATATATCATTGTGGTAACACCTACATATGCTGGGGAAAGCTACAATTTGCATCTCTATTCAAAAATATTTGCATTTTCTTCTGTCTGTGTTTAATCACAGTAAAGAATGAATAAGATTTACTGAATCTTGGGGGCAGATTTACTAAAGGGTGAAGTGACTAACAATGGCAATGATTCCCCAACGTTACCACTTTCAGTCACTTCACCTAGATGTAATATGTAACAAACAGACCTTTCAAGTTCACATTTCCCACTGTATGCAAATTAGCCTGAGCAAAGTCTTCTAACGAAGTTGTGCTAGGCAGAATCGAACGCTCGCGCATCTTCACTTGGATTTACTTGCATTGCCGAAGTAATGCTAGCAGAAATTCACTAGCGTTCGTCACACAGGAAGCAACTTCCCATTTTAGTAAATTAGCATTGTCTGAGCAAATTTTTTCCTGGCGAAGTGTTGCGATGCCTGTGAAGCCATCGTTTGCGAATTTTCACCACTTAGTAAATTTACCCCTTTGATGTTTTTGTAAAATAACATTAAGTTCACATAAATATTTATTTATATACAAGTTAACATTTATATGTATTGTTAAAAGTCTCCTCTCTTTGTTCAAATAGTTTGAACAGATAGGGGATAAGAATAAATTTAGTCCATGGGTTAGTTATTAACTCTTGTGCATTTCCAAGCATTTCCTAATATACAGCCTCCCACATGATTCTCTGGAATCTGACAGCTACTTCCCAACCCTCCGAATGCCTGGAAATGTTTGAAGAAATACTGACTCAGGGTGGGTCCTTGTACCTCATCTGTTTTTTTTTGTTTTTTTTAAATATTATGAGTGTTATATGCTAAATTCAGAATAGACAGATTTGGAATTGATATTTCAGATTTTCATCAAGTGAAATCTAAGGAAAAGAATATAATAAAAAAAAAATACTTTTAGTCTGGGAGTCATGACAGATTTTTTTGTCTAGAAAAAACGTGGGTGGACAAGTCTGCCAAGATTGCTCCACGGTCGGACAGTGTTCCGGCAGTTACATAGTAGATCTTGGTCCCTCACGTATCAAACAGTAACCATTTGAAGTCATTATGGAAAGTCATTTATATTGTTTATTGTGTACACTCTGGACAGGCATGCAATTTTATTGCTCATACTATAGCATTTTATAATTAAATACTATACCAGAAGCCACTGCCTAGGAATTTTTTTTTTTGTAATTTTGTAAATTACACATAGAAAAAAATTCAGAGCAGGCACTGTCAATGCAATTTCTGATATTTGGTCCTACTGATTTTTTATGTGAGAACAGTATGGGATTATATTGAACCCATCTAGAAAGGAGTAAGAGATCAGCAGGACTTGTTTCCTCTTCTCATTCTCATGCCAGAAGTCAGCAGTTACTGTAGTTAAATAAATTCTTCATGTTTTTGAAAATCATTTAGGCAAGTGATCCATTACTCATAAGTAAGTCCCTGGTTTTATTGATGGAAGATTTTAATTAATGACCAATTGCTAATTTAGATACCAGACTATTAATGTCATTAATTCAGCTCAGTGAAGCCAAACTAGCCTAGGACCTGCCCAAAGCTGTCAAAGAATCTTCTTAATTACACTACTGCTTTAAGGCTCCCCCCTCTGTTTTATTTCCCAAGTAAGTGCTTTCCTGTAGATTAATAAACTGCAACAGGGAACTAATTATCCATGGGCAAATTATTGTGATTTGGAGGATATGCACGCTTTTATATATATAATTATATATATATATATATATAATTGCATGTCACAAAATTGATTTTAAAGTTATTGTAATTTTTTAAACAAATTTGTGATTTTACAAATTTGAAACAACAAAAGAAGGAATTTGAACTTGTAATGTGGAGGCTTATTAATTTAAAATTGGATCTGAGTGGTTTTAGAGGTTTTTGAAACGACTAAACTAGGGATGCACTGAATCCACTATTTTGGATTCGGCCGAACCCCCGAATCCTTCCCAAAAGATTCAGTTGAATACCGAACCGAAACCGAACCCTAATTTGCATATGCATATTATGGGTGGGAAGGTAAAAACATTTTTACTTGTTACTTGTTCTGTGCCAAAAAGTCATGCGATTTCCCTCCCTTGTCCTAATTTGCACATGCAAATTAGTATTCAGATTCGGTTCAGCCAGGCAGAAGGATTTGGCTGAATCCGAATCCTGCTGAAAAAAGACAGAATACTGGCTTCGGTGCATCCCTAGACTAAACTCACAAACTCTAAACTATGAATACTGTGGAACCTCGATTTTAGTCTTACAGCATTTTACATTTGTTGTGGTCCCACCAATATATTATAATTTAATATACAATACATTTTCCATAATTTTACACCATTTTCTCTAGTCCCCTGAAAAATTTTAAATGGAGGTTCTACTGTATATCCTTTTTTCCAGTCGTCGACGTGTGCTATTACTTCTTGCCACAGAAAGAAAGATAATTTAGTTAAATATACTACTATCACGTGAATAACTCTCTTGTTATAAATGTAAAAATTCTGAAAAATTCTGAAAATCTATTATGAACTATTTCAGCTATGCATATGGGCAGGAAGCATTATGTTATATCCAATGGTTATGGAATGCCTTCTATCTTACTTACCTAAAAATTAAACTGAATGAAAATGAAACTTCAAGAGGTGAACTTCGCAGATTTTCTAATTTTGCCAAAGTTTACTGAATATCACCCATACTTATTTTATAACTGCCTCCAACCCGCACCATTGTTCTTTCACATATGGTGCTCATACGACGTTATAGAATATTTACAAACTGATTTCACTTGCAGCTCTTTCTTAGACTTATTTCCATAATTCCAGTTTTGAATTTATACAAAATTTATTTTTGTTTATTTATCACTTTTTTTTATATAGAACAAAAAATCAACATTTGTTTTGGAGTTGGGATAAAAATCAATGGTTATAATAGATTTTTTGTAATTACCAAAAATAAATCATTATAAAGATTTACATTTTATAAAAAAAATACAAAGATGTGTTGAGCTGTAAGTTTTTAATATGATAAATATGCCTTGAACTACTGGTTTGAAAATTTCCTTGACTCATTTTCAACTTGAAGTACTTTTACAAAATCTTAAAAACTACAAAAAAAATTATATCATTCTATATGCTGCACATAGTGATTTAAAATAATTGAAGCTGTTCAGATTTTATGTGTCCTTGAATCTGCAAATGATCATGAGTCTGAGCATGTGCAATAGATAGTGATTTAAAATTATTAGAGAAATGTAAATTTATTAAACGTCTTTCAGCTTGAAAGTGATAGGGGCATTACCGGTTGATTTAAAATGAGAAAAGTACTCCATATTTTCTGAATAATGTAGATTTGCAGATATTATACGGAGGAAACATTTCAGGGCATACATATTACCTGGGTAAATGCACAAATAAAGTCACTGGGGGTCATTTATAAAGTTCGCGCAGTGCATAATTGTTCACAGATGGTAGTTTTGCCCATGTTTTTTCTTGAACGCTACAATATTGCACTACTGTGCCCGTCTTTCCGGTTTTTGCGAATTCGCATTGTGAATTAATTTTCGCAAACAACTTGCAAACAAGATGGGTCTTTGCGTGAGTGCATGCACTTTGCGAGGTTGTTTTTCGCGAAAATATCGTTAACGGTAACTTAAATTCGCAAATTGCGAAACAGTTTTGCGAATATTTTTTCTGCCACCAAAGTTGTGGCGCAGAGTGTTCGCAATTTGTGATCTTTGCCATATTTAAAAAGCTCCTATAGATATTCGCAATGTGAAAAACAAATTTGCAAATCTGTTTGCACACTCTTATTCAGCTTTATAAATATAACCAGGCGCAGGGCAAATATATTCACTCTGCGAACCAATCTGCCGTGCGCGAAGTTTATAAATGACCACCACTGTTTTTTAAAGTAGCTGTTTACAATGTAAGCAGATGTTTATTGGTTGCACTGGGAAAAACTAAATGCAAGTTCTTTATGAAGGGAGGTGAGAATGAAGTCAGCCACATACAGGGTAACTTTAGAAATTTGACTGATTTTTGTGAACTGATCAAATGGGTGAAAACATTTTTGCACATCAAAAAAAATTTGTCATCCACAGACTTCAGAGCATTTGGCAAATTTTTTGCAGTTTCACATATTTTCACTGAAGCCCAGGGCTGCTTTAGAAATAGAAATAAAGGGGCATCTGCCCAGGGCCCACTGTTTGGGGGTCGACTGCCAGTAGGGTTGTCACCTTTTGAAAAATTCCTTACTGGCAGGGGGCGGGGTAAAAAGGGGGCGTGGTGTGACATCAAAAGGGGTGGGACATGATGTCAAAGGGGGCGGAGCCATACAAGTGATCGGCTGAAGACGCTAGAAAGGTACGTTTTTCATTGGATTTAAAGCAAGGCAAGGGCCATTTTTAAGGGGTATTACAAATTTACCAGCAGCTACATTGCCGGTAAATTTGTAATACCGGCCCCGGCCTTGGCTGGTGTTTTACCGGCTAGGCCGGTAAAATACTGTCCGGGTGGCAACCCTAACTGCCAGTTTTATGATTTTTTTAAAATGTATTTATTTTTTTCACATGACCATTCATCCCCATTTGCTGGGGATCTACCCCGTTTCAGAACTGCTGTCCCCCTGCAAATTGTCCCAGTTGACCATCCCCATGTGGCAAAAAGCCACCTGTGAAATCCCCAGATCATCAGGCATTTAGACAGACAGCTTTTCAAGGTCTTCCAAATGGAAGGCTGCACTATGCAAATTGGCCAATCAGGAAGTACCACAGAAGAAGCTCCACATTCAATTCCCTGCCTGTGCCTGAAGTGCCTCCCTCATTGGCCAGTTTGCAAGCTATGTCTGTGATGGACATTTTTTCACTTGCCAGTTGTCTCCTGCTGGTATCCAACCCCCCCCCCCTCCTACTGCACAGAACTTCTTTCAGCTACAAATGATGGAGGTAAAGAATGTGGCAAAACAGCAGCAGAAGCGCTCACCCAGCTTGCATAAGAGACTTCGATGAAGTGATATCCAGGTCAGACTCTGCCTCAGAATATAATCTTCTTGACTGATTTTCCCTCCATATAGATAGTCCACATCTATAGTGTTGTACATAAAGATTTCACTTATTTGTCACCTGTAGTGATGGGCAAAATTCGCGAAACGAGTCGCACTGATGTTTTGTCGCGTGCCCAAGTTGGCACACGCCCAAGTTGGCGCACGCTTATTTTGACGCGCGTCAGAATAGTTTTGACAGACAGTGCAATATAATAAAACTGCCAGGTGAAATGCATACACCCAACGGTCCCTTTTTTTGGAGGGACATTCCCTCTTTTGACAGCACAACCTGCAGTCCCTCATTTCATTTGTATTGGAAAGTCCCTCTTTTCTCTGCACGGAATAGCCAGAAAAAGCTTAATTGGCTTTTGGCAGAGAGCCTAGAAGAACAGCTAACCGGTGCAAAAAAGATGCTTTTTAACAATATTGATATAATAAAATCAGTAATTGATTGTATTTGTAACAGTTTAGATAAGGAGAAATATTTTCATACTTTCATAACCTGCCAAATTTGGTAAAACGAGCATGTTCATTAGTGGGTGTGGCCACAAAAATGGGTGTGGTCAAAATTTTGCTGTTTTGAAGTGAAGCGACGAATTCAACGCGCAACGAACTCGACGCGCGACGAAACGAGACACGCGGCGAAACAAAACACGCTGCAAATTTTCGTGAGCATTTTGCCGAAACTTTCGCCATCGGTGAATGGCGGAAATTCGCCGCGAATTTGCCTAGGGCGAATTTATTCGCCCATCACTAGTCACCTCTGCTGTTAGTGTCTCTATCACTCAAAATAATTTACTTAGTACTGTCTTAGAGCATTATACAGGAAATTACCACTCTGCCATCCTACTATATGAATTCTGGTGGTATTTATGTATACAATAATCTCTGTGCCAGCCTAATATGAGTTCTGGGGGTATTTCTGGGGGTATTAATACATGGAATCACCCTGTTCCACCCTTCTGTGAATTATGGGGGTATTATATATGGAATTGCCCCAGTGCCATCCTACTGTGAATTATGGGGGTATTTATACATAGTATTGGCCCTGTTCCATCCAACTGTGAATTATGGGGGTATTATATATAGAATTGCCCCTATTCCATTTAATATTGGCATGACTAAATAATGTTTTGTTAAATGGGTGTGGCATTTGGGGGTGTGGTCAAAAGTGGGCTGCGCGCACAAGGGGTTTGGTGCTGACTGATTGGCTCTTTGCCCAGGGCCCACCAAGGCCTTAAAACAACCCTGGATTCCCCCATCACTATCAATCATCCATTCTTATGGGTCAATGCCACAAATACAAAGATTTACCTGGAATTAAGCTAGCTATACACAAGATGGGGTTTGGAATATTTCATTTGATATTGTACAGTATTGGTGAGGGTCCAAGCATTTGCATAGCCATATATCATTATACGTACATAGTACTTTCTCCCAGTGTAGACCAGTGGGATATAATGCATACCATAATTTATTGACTTTACAAATGACTCCAGTCTATGCACAGTACACATTTTTATTTCCTTAGAAATGTGCCGAAAGCTGTATTAAATATTCATGGTATGATGTTTCAACTGACATCTTAAGAAGCAAAATTATGCATAGCCTTTATTAGAGACCACAGCACAAGAAATCACCTTAGGGCTAGCTGGTAATGAACTCTTGCTTCTAATGTAAGTTCTGGTTATTATTGCTCCTCATGGTGTCTTTGCTTATGTTTGTATGTCAAATTGTACCTACAGCATATCATTCATGGCACTGTGCTATATAAATATATAAAAATAAATATATAATTAGGAGGATTAGCAGGCTGTAATACTGGGTATCCCAACTCAGAACAGACTCAATCTTCTGCCTTTGGCTTTGGTACAAGCCCTCCGCTACTCAAAATTCCACCGTGTCTTAACAGGAGAGGCCCATTACCCATTGGTCGTAATTAAACTAAGTTTATTTAATTATTTGACAGATGCTACACTATAGCCTGAATGAGGGAAAATTAAATTTGAAATAAATGTGAAGATGTTACAGCCTACTTAAATACCTACAGAAATGATTAGTGTACAAGTAAACAAGGAATAAACAGAAACGAGTCATATTTGTTCTTATTTATTATTGTGATAATAAATATTTTATTAATGGAAATTTAAACTGGTCAGGGAAATATATGTATACATTATTTGTACTATTTTATTTTATGAAGCATTGGATAAACAAATGTTATATTAAAAGAAATATAAATTGTCCAGGGATATGTATTTTTAAGAAGTATTGGGGCAAACAGCCATCTCCACAGTAGAAGCCATGCTTAGGTCCACTTTCAATACTATATGTAAATTAGAACACGCACAGCTTCACAATGAAAAACATTTATTTGTGCATTTTCAACTGTTATAAAGATTCACATTGAGCTATTGTTACATAGCTTAACCGCTAACACAAGGTAGGCAGACTGGAGGTGTGACACTGCACTGTGGTGTTTTCTGATTTTTTTATAGATGTAACGTAGTAACATAGCAAGTTAGGCTGAAAAAAGACATGTCCATCAAGTTCAACCATTTAACTTTTTTTTAAAGCTGCCTAACTGCTAGTTGATCCAGAGGAAGGCAAAACACCCCATCTGAAGCCTCTCCAATTTGCCTCAGAGGGGGAAAAAATGTCTTCCTGACTCCAAAATCAGACCAGTCCCTGAATTAACTTGTACTATGAGCTATCTTCCATAACACTGTATTCCCCCATTTGCTAAAAAAATGTACTGAAGATATAAAATAATATAAAGATTAAAAAAAATAAATAAAAAACATGAGAGGCCCAAGGAGAGAGTTCTGAGCAAGCTAGTGAACTGAGCGTGTGGTGTTAGAATGGTAAACAAGAAGCGTTGTAGAAAGCCAGGCCGGGTCAGTAACAGTCACAAAATATGGTACCAATACAGGAGATGAAGGAGTAGTTGGGGTCACAGGACAGGTCAAAACACACTGATATAGCAGTACAAAACAAGATCCAAAAGGGTAGTCAACAACAAGAAAGGGTCAGGGCAGGCAGCAAACTAGATGAAGTCAGGGACAGGCATGAAAAACTGAGCTGGATCACTAGAGAAAATGCACCCAGGGACAAAGTAAATAGACCTTACGTTGGGCAGTGAGTATTTGTGAAAGGCCCCTTTAAATTTACTACTAATACTACTTCTTTGACTACCAAATAGCCCAAAATTTGATTTTGAAGTTTCAAATTTCAAACTGCTGTCTATTTAAATAAAAAATCGAATTCAACACTTTGCCACCTTAAAGCTGTTGAATTGATATTTTAGCCTATGGGGGACCTCCTGGAACCTGTGTTTTTGAATTTTTTTTAAATTCAAAGGATTTTTTCCAAAATCGTTCAAATCAAATGATGCATTAGAATGATTGGAATGATTCACCGAAAAAAAAAAAATTTGATGGTCGAATTTCTAATTTTTTTTAAATTTGATATTTGACCCTTAGTAAATCTGCCCCTATGTGTAAAAACACAAAATTTAGGTAACTTAAGTAAAAGTAGGCGAGGTCCTAAAGAAGTCAGTGGGAACTGCACTGATCCTATTAGACTTTTTTAACCATTCAGAATTGTAGAGTTTTTTGGATTGTTTTATGCTAATAATTGTTCGTAAAACTGGATTTTTTTAGTTTTTAGAGATATTCGTATTTTTTTAGCACATCAAAAGCACTTTTTTCCATTCATACTTTTTATAATTGGATCTTTTAATAACTTTAATGGTATTTGTGAGTTTAGGGAAATAGAGTTTAATCGTGGTTTCGAAAATCTCTAAAACCACAAAAGTTTGGCCTTCAATGAATGGGCCTCGATGTGTTAATTGATCTTTTCCTTTTTAATTATGAAACTCTATCGCTGCTAATAATATCAACAGTGAAACAGTAATTATTATTGCACAATGAATACATTATAAGGAATCATTGTACCAGGGTCCCATGCCAAAGACTGTTGTGTGAGGCATATATTTAAAATAAAAAAAAATGCTAAAGAAAAGACTGAGAGAAGTGATACAGAACTTAATTGTGACCAATGAGGCATGTTTTGGCATATATAGTAAATGAAGGTTTAAAGACACTGCAGTGCTCCCAATCTATAATGTTTATTTCATAAATATGTAACAAGAGGAGTCCTTCTAACATTGGCTTGTAGGGCTGTTGTATTGCATATTATGCTATATTTTTTATGATGAAATGTAAAATAGACATGGAAAAATAATGATAAATACTCAGTTGTATTCCCCTTATAATGCCCATGTGTAGTCTCTGCCATTTTTAAACAATTTTGGATTTGAGATAGAAATTTGTAAGTTTTGCACCATTTCACCATGTACAAAAATCAGTTCTCTAAATTTCCTATAATGTACTGTTTCTCCTTAAAAAGATAAAATAAAAAAGTTGAAAAATAGTACTTAGAGAAAACCAAAACCCAAAACTTCAAAGATACGACCAAGTTTACAAATGTGCAATGGAAATGGAAACTGAAATGGAAACTGAAATTGTGAAATGCGTATGATCTACCCAATTAATTGAATAAAATACATGTGTGCTTATGACAAGTTTCAGGCAACGTGTCATGCCTCAAATGGCCCGCTATACCCTTTTAGAACTTTCCAAAGAGCCTATATGCAGATTTACCCAGAAGTGGGCGATCTGTAATTATATTTTGTTTTTTGTGCCCTAAATCATAAAGAAGCATTGTGGGTCATACAATAATTATAAGAAATATACCCTCCAAAATTAGTCATGAAGGTAGGTAGCTGAAAAGAGCCTATGCTAACCTGCACGTCAGTTTGGTTGGTATATATATATATATACACATATACAGTGTAAATACAATTAAAGTGCCTCAAGATGAATTCCCTTAAAACATGTTAAATTGTCTTCTTTCTATCTTCACAAAAAGACAAATGATGATGGATAATGTAGCCATTTCACACTAGGGAATAATATAGTTTGGTTGCAGCATGAACTGGAATATCATTGTAGTTTAGAAAAAGGTTTAGGTATTTCATCAAGAAAATTACATATTTTTCTATCATTATTTATTTAAAATGTTGCATGCATAATTCTCCCTCCTACTTCCCCCTTTCTGTAAGGGTTTGTGCCACCTATTTGCTAGCTTTCCTGCAGTTCAACATAGCATATTAGAAATTCAAACATTACTTCTCTCAGTAAATTTTTATACCTTTGCCTGCTTGAACATGTTCATGATAATTCATTTCAGTGCTTATTATGATATATGTGGAAATAGTTTCAGAGCAGATATAAACCATAAAGGGTTGCAATAATTAACATTAGGCCATTTTGTTGGATGCTCAGCTCGGTGTTGCCTCTTTCTCTATCTCTCCGTGCAAAGTGAAGTCAGATGTCATTCTCACATCTGAGTTTTAAAAATAGATTATGATCTGCTCTATGTTGCACATTTGAAAATGTGCCTGACATATGTAAGTACTTATCTTGAATAATGTATGCATAACAAATAGTCTGTAGTCCTGAGAATTGATGCCTGGACCTGTCTACCAATGATAATGTTACCTCTGCCCTGTGACATTGATTTAAATTGTGATTAGTACACCTGTTAGAATTTATGACCATCATATATATCTTGCACACATAATAAACGGACGGGCAGGCAACATTGATTTGAGACTGAAAAATGTTTTGTAGGGTTATTAGTGCACCTGCTTTCACACTCAGTTTAACAAATGAGTCATGTCATGAATAGGTAAGGATGACATTTCCTTGAACAGAGCTCCAATCTCTCACTTAGGTATATTTATCCCAATGAATATTTATCCAAACTTCTGATAAAGCTTACCCTCACCAGTCATCAGGGTCATCAGATTAAAGGGGTAGGTGATAAATAAACTCCACTAAAAATTAAGGTTTTTCTAAATTGCTTTTGTTTGCACCATTTTTGGAAGTCACAAGTGTGTACATGTGTATTCGTTTAGTTTTTTTATAATCATCATCATCAGCTCAGAAACCCAGATAAATAACAGTTGAACAGTTATCAGCAGGTACACATAATATAAGTTATTGTAAGTGAAATTCTCTTCTACAGCAGATTCATTAGCTAGTGCTCATGGTTTCCATGTTTTGAAGAAGCTCCTGTCCACTTTTATTTCCATCTGTTAAAATTAGTGTCATTGTATTTTAGGTTTGTATACCTGCTCCTGGTTTGTAGCAAGACTTTACATTGATAAATCATGTTACATAAACTGTTTTTATAGGTGACCTGAGACTAAGTAGGTGGCACAAAGAGGAGTCTAATGAGAGTCCTGCCAACACGAAATCAGTAATCTAATGGTTATTTAATAAAGAGAGTGTACAATGTTTTTGAGAAAGTGGCTTGTACTACGAAAATCGTCAATCGTGCTATGAGATATTTGTACTGCTCTAATTTTTAAATGAAGGATAAATAAAGAGATGATTTTAAGTTCTCTGGTGCTCCGTGCTCAAGTATTTTCAAAAACAGATTGGACGCACCGAGAGCGTGTTCCACATGCTGCACTGTTTTAAGGTCTGTGAGTGCTCCCAGTCTTTCTACTACAATATCGTACAATGTACAGTATGTTTCATTTCCTGATATTACACATTAAAACCATCTTGAAAAAAATGGTTAATAATGACCATAAAGCTAGAGAAGCCAGAGCTTAGTATACAGACAACATTCTGACTTGAGGATCATCCAATGGGTCGCTTACTACCGATAAAAGGGTCAGCCAAAACCTGCAAGACACATGGGTCAGAAAGCATATTTGTATTCTACTCATTATTTTCAATGTGTCTACAAACCCTAAAAAAAACAACAACTTGTATTGAAAACAAATCAGTTATATTTTTTCCCCTAGGACAACTCTCACTGACTTTGATATGGACTCACAAGCTTTTTAGATGACAACATTTTTTTAAAAATGTATTTGGGCTTAATAAATATTGAACATTCAATTATTGTAAACAATAGCCTGTATTTGTGAATTTTAGCACAGAATTGTTTTTTATTTGGACATAAATCAGTAAATAAATCAGTACCAATGTAATTTTATTATAATCTTCTATATAATCTTTAATTTACTGACATCCTAATAGGAAGGAGCACATCTTCTTCGAGCAGTGGAGATCTCACTTTTTTTGACCAAGTTGTTATGTTCTTTGGAAAATATATTTGTTTGTAGCTTTTTCCTAAGCTCTTGAGTTCCCAAATTTTTTTCTTTGAAATCATGTATTTTCTCCTTTGACCTTCAGAGTGGAGCATTTACAGATTTTTTTATACAATGATTAGTAATGGATAACTTGTTCCACAAATGGGTCTAGTATTTGAGATATAAAGGGACACATATATAAATTACAGCCATGGTATTTAAAAGGGTCATTGGGTCAGTTGGTTTCTTACTCCCTCAAACATTTACTACAACAACCATCCCATTCATGTTTTCAGTTGAGCCTTGTTAAGTAAGGACTTTACCAAAAATATTCAATAAAATAAATCACAAAACAATAATAACGGAAATATTATTAAGATGTATTATCTTAATATTAAAACAGTACAGCACCTAAAATGATTTACTGTGTGCTTCTAATTTTCTCCCCATATACAGTTTATTGATGTGCAAATAGGTAGACTATTCCAACTACCCTCATCATGCTCACAGCAGTACTGAGACACTATTGTGTCATATAGCAGCTCTCGTTACATGACATACAAGCAAAGAGATCAGATGATACAGGAACAAGGATTTGCTCCATCACTCTGGGACGCGATGACAGCAGTGATGGGTTTTGCTATGTTTTGTGCAGAAAATACCTGTTATGTGTCTTTATCTGTCATTTATATGATGAAAGGGATAAATGGTATAAAAGCTAAATCTTTTCTCTATGAGATTTGGTAAAAATGAGATGCAATTTCTTTTTCATTTTCCTTCCAGAACATCAAGGTGAAAATTTACACAGAATTTATTTGAACATAATCTGATACCTTTGTCAAAGAAAGGAAAGCACATTCCGACAAAGGAGAAAAGCAGTGAGCTGGAGAGAGAAGGGCAGAGAGAGAGAGGTATTACATTGCATTAGCAAGTTAGCATCTCCTACTAAGGATAGATGGGGTGTGCACCACTAAATATTTTATTCAAGGACTATATTCTCCTTTTACACTACAAGCCTCATTTGCAAATGCAAGTTCAATGAAGCTCAAATGGACACACACATGGCAAGTATTGATGCACCTTCTGTATTGTTTTACTTAGTGCCAATTCATCCACAAAGTCTTCTTTGCTGTAAGTGCACGTGTAAGCAAGGGCCTCCAAAGCTACTGCCATCAATTAATCCACAAAGTCTTCTTTGCTGTAAGTGCACGTGTAAGCAAGGGCCTCCAAAGCTACTGCCATCAATTCATCCACAAAGTCTTCTTTGCTGTAAGTGCACGTGTAAGCAAGGACCGCCAAAGCTACTGCCATCCTTAACACAGTATTAATTTCAATGTTCCCACAGTGGGGTGTATCAAAAAGCACAACAGGATTGTGCCAATAGAGTCACAAATCATTGTTTTGCTAATCCTGGAGATTACATAATCCCCCCACCAAAACATTGTGACCACAATTTACAACCAAAAGGAAAAAGGAACAACTGCAATTGATTGAATTTTTCAGCTCCAAGTGCAATTTCAAGAAGCACAAATCAGTTCACAAAAATAACTGAAGTTCTGGAGGGAGGGGGGTGAATTGTGCAGAAAAAAAGATGGAGATTTGAATCCCAAAAGTTCACTTTGCACACTGTGCTATATTTGCAAACACCTCTTTACATATCCATAGCTGTCTGCTACTTAGAAGTCAAGGCAGGATGCAAAGTGTCATTTGTTTTGTACACTTGTACCCTGCCCTATGGTTTTCTTACTCACTGCCAGTGTGCTCAGCATCTAGTGGCAAATTTCTCACCTGGCACTCATTGCTCAGTGCAGCTACACCCTAAAAGCGAGTGCTTTTTGACTGATCATGAAGGAGACCATTTTGCACCATCCCTTCACTTGCATCTGGGATTATAGTAAATTAAGGCTATTCTCTCCAGACCACAGAAATAAAACTTCTGCTATAGTGCCTATGTTTTAGCTGTACTGCAGGAGTGCCCTTACTGTACTAATGTGGGGTCCACGTTTAGTGATGTTGACCCATTATGATCTACATCCATAATATTACTGTTAGCATTACTTAAATATATTAATTCAAATGAGAATTATATATTATATGTAAAAAACAACTATTTCTAAGTAGCGTTGACAGAATAAATATCTGAATGAAAAGAATAAAGCAGAAGGGTAGTCAAGCTGTTTCTTGACAGAATCTTGATATCTACTGATCACCAATTTATGGTTTACTGGTAGATCCCAATCTAATTTTGGGCACCCCTGCACTACTGGATTGGGAAGGGCATGCACATCACTTGCAGAAACAGTTTATGGGGCTGGTTTTCCAATTTATTCAGCTGATCAATTAATACCACATGCTGATATATTTTTATATAAGTGTCATGAGATGAGTGCATTGGTAAAATTTGTCAAAATGTGTTATTTATGTCTCAAAAAGTTGGTGTATTGGCAAAAAAACTTTTGAGCTGTGTCTTCAAAAGCAATTATCTGCTGAGATCCTGAATGAATACATTTATGGATGAGACAGATTACAATGACTTGTTTGTCTCTTGCTCTAGGTGCAGAGAGTCATGCATACCATAATTTAACATCTAGTGAACTCTACTGTGGAATTCACTCTGCAAACAGTACAGAATATAGAGGAAATCTGCCATTCTATAAGATATGTGAAACACACAAACAAAATAAAACAATTATGTAAACCTTGCCTAAAACGCTGCTGACTCATGGGTATACCAATTAAGGTTACCAGTTAGACAGTATTATCTCTGTATTTAACTTTGGGCCACCTATGTTGGAGAATTGGAGAGTGTAATGAGTCAGTTTAATGAAAGCAATATTCATTGTATAGCAAAAATAATACAGTGCAGCAGAGGCATATTTACTTGTATTCCAGATATATTCTCCACCATGTTCCTTTTTTTTTTACTATGGAGGAAACAAATTCTTCTCTCAAGCGAGAGATCATTTCTCCCCACAAAAAAAAAATTAAAATCTAATTCTGAAAAGCTTGCTAAAATATAAATGTTTCTGCCAACTCAGAACAGATACACATTTTATGATGAAATCTTGAAGGACAAAAAAAGTTATTTAAAAAGAGCAAAATAAATTCATAAATTCAAAAAAATTTTGAACTTTATATTTTTTATGTTTTTGTGAAATTGTGGCAAAATATGAAAGAAAAAATTAAATCCATCTGCACATCAGAATATGCCTTAGAAAGACTTAGCAAGCTGAAGTACACCGAGTATCAAAATGTAATAATTTTTCAGCTAACACATGGAACTAGCACAAATAAAAAATTCTCCACTAAATAATTAAGAAATTGGTGAGAAATGGAGGAAAAACATATTTCTGAAACGTTCTGGAAACATATCTTATCTGTCGATAAGAACTTTTTCTCCATTATGTAAGGAGTAAAAGGAGTAAAAGGTCAATTGTGATGAAAAGGTTACATTAAACTGTGAAGGCACCTTTTTCAAATGACAGAGGTGCAAGTTTGCATTGACAAGGAGCACAACATTAGATACCTTAGGGCCCATCTACCAAGCACTTTTGCCTTTATAATTTTGGGGTGTTGTCTGTGCTCTGTATCACCTTAGTATAGAGCAGTAGGTGCTTTTGTAAAACAGAAATTGCCTCAGTACATATATATATATGTTACCCACCTATTTTCCCTTAGGAACAGTATGCCGTGCTATCAAACAGAGGTAGTGCAGCATACAGATTAAGAGTAATGGCTGACAGAGAGATTTGCTACCTGCAATAAAAATGCATGACTGTAGGCAGCAAATCATCCTGAAAATGTTTCTCCACTGGCAGTAATGTTGCTTCATTCTCCCAAGGTTGCCTTGCAAGGAAGATTCAGATGATTTTGGAAAGCAGTGCCGTGTAGGTTTTACCACCAGTGATTTCAATTGTTGCCTGAGGAAAAGCATTTTTGGAAGATTTGTTGCCCGCAGTCGAGCATTTTTATCGTGGGTGACACATTTAACTGTCAGCCATGGCCCTAAAGAGAACATTTTGAGCCTCAGAGCATAACCTATAGGTGCAAGGTGCAAAGTGTAAAATGCAGTATGGTTTTAGAAACAGAGGCAGCAGTTGCCATGTTAAGTGAATCTGAATTATTTACTAAACAGTCTTGTATCATGCATTTTATAATGTATTTATTCTTTTTTGTGAGTCAATCTCTCAGCTCAGGTAATTGATAGTAGAATTGATAGTAGCCCAGTGCATATACTAGAAATCTGCATAAGAAGATGGGGTTTACTAGGGATACCTTCAGAGTAACAGATCTGCCTTCCTAAGGGCTTAGCAGAGAACACCAAAACATAAAATGCAGAATTTTTAACCTACCTATTTATAAAGCTTTAGTTCTCCTTTAAGAGCTACCAGCTTTTAAAGGTAGGCAATCAAACTATATTTGGAGGTCCAGGTGTGGCCTATCCAGCCAATTCCATTTGTAATTATGGCTAAATAATTTAGGTCTAGTGGGCCTTGTGTCATAGAACTGAAACAATAATGTCCCAAAATATTAGTAAATATATGACTAACAAGTCCTGTATCACATAGTTCTTGGCCTTTGACTAATCCTACTCCATGCTCTAATTACTGTATAATCTTAGACTGTCTCTGTCTAGACCCAAAGAGCTTACTGAATCAGATGATTAATAGATAATAAGGAAACTGAGTTCATGTTGATTCAACCAATCATCGTATGTGAAGAAACTTCTCCAGAATGTATTGTCCAGGAATTGCTGTGCATATTTCTTATAATCTGCATGTGGGTTGCAGGTTGATCATTCCCTGTCATAGATCATTGTTTGCTGTTCCTCCACTTAACCCACTTCACTTACCAACCTCTGAACCAAGACTGAAGAAATAAAATGAAGGCAAGCCTTAAAATATATTTTGCAGAGATCTGAAAGAATTGCCAGTCTGCCAGTTCATGACAGCCATCTTCTGGGACAAAATAAAAAAAAACCTTTGAAATACTGTACAGCATTACAGTAATTGCATCACAGCTGAATTGGTAAACCACAGAGAAAAATATTTATAAGTAAGTCAGAGTTCTCATATCACAGACAGCTCCTTTCCTGTCTGCTCTCTATAACACTACACTAACACAAAGGTATTCATTTGTAAATGTTGCCTACTCTTTACTGGAATCAGGACAGTTCCTCAGTGGTCTGTCCTGACAAAGTTTGATAAAATGTTGTAAAGGTACCACTCAGAATCAGATCTTTCCCAGAATATCTAAGGCAAAGGCACTGTTACTGGGAAACCTTTCCACCAGGGGTTAAGCCAGAAAAAAATCTTGGGTTTGTCTCACTTTTTTTCCTAGTCATTTGATAAGTCTCCATGTATGAGAGCGATATTAACTCTGTTTGGGCTTTTATTTCTACGACCATATGGCTGGCCGTGTCAGAGGTAAACATATTTCAAAAACAGAGTGGATCATGATAATGATTGGTAATTTGTTCATCTTTGCTAAAGTCTTACTGCACTAATATGGTAAAACATAGTAAGATAATAGCTATATACAGAGAGAAGAAGCTGTCTCTCAATAAATACCATACCAGTCAGTTGAACTGAAGAAGCTGCTCGAATGAGTAGTGAAACGTCTTCAATAATTACTCAGCAAGTCCAGTTGTTTTAGAATTACTTATATCAGATATCTGGTCCAAATATTTTTCTCTTAAAAAATTCACAGGAGATTAGTAAATGATAGCTATTGTATTCTCAGAAGTTCCCCATTGAAGGATTTCAAAGCATTTCTTAGCAACATGCTTCCTTAAACCATAAAGAACTGTTCTTTATTTGTAAGCACAACACCTTTAGGAAACACATTGCATGAGAAACAGGAAATCAAGAGACAGGATATATTTGAAATATATTACCTGCCAAATCTGTTCAGCGCTGATATACTTTATGAGGAGACCACTAGAGACTTAATGAATTCAAGAAGTCTATTTTATAGAGCCTGCCTGATAAAGTTGTTAGTGCATTAAAATCTTCAGTTGCTCTATTGCAATTTCCTTATTGGTTATTTAAAGGGATGAAAGAGGAAACTTCAGTTGAAAATTCTACACGTTCCAGTTCATTACTAAAACAAGGAGAAAGGAAATGTTTCTTGAAATCTTCTGGGCTAAAGGGAGAGGAACATTTTAAACTAATAAAGCACACAGTGAAGAGTCTTTTTAACTAAGTATAATGATTGGAGTTGAAGAGCTGGATCTGATATTCTGATATTTTCATAGAGATGAACTAGGAAGGTTGATCAGCAGATCTCAAATTATTTAAAATTTATTATTTAAATTATTATCTCTGTTGGTGTATGGTTCATTGTGTCCATGATGTACTTCCAGAGGACAAATAATCAAGTGGAGTAAGTGAATTGAGCTAACGGGATATTATGTTTAAAATGAAAACAAGGACAGGAAAGTAGGTATGGTTCCTCTAGACTGAGGTAACCTAGAGTAACCCAAATCGAGTTGATGCCTCTCCCAATAAATTTGGCATTCAATGTCCTCAATTATCCAGTATAAGATAGGCTCACCTTCCCAGAAATTACGAGACACCACCAGGTTTGTGGTAGTGTTTTGTGACCCCATTTTAACTAAGAGAAAGGTTATAGATAAATAAAAACATTGCTGTAAAAACTGTTCACTGTTATTGACCTTCAAGCTGTACTTAGAAACATATCTAGTACAGGAAACACATCCCCAAGCCACTTCTTTCCCATTCTCCTTTGCACCAGTGCAATTAGTGTTTATTTAGGTATACAGTTAAATACAGATGCAGAGGGTTGCAATTGGATCTGGGACTTGAGATTGTTTACTAATCACAAACATTTAGAGTTTTTACTACAGAATATAAGAAGTACAGCGTGTGAACAAATAGATAGGTCTAGAGTGTTTAGGTAGATGCAATGCAGAAAACAATAAACATAGTAGTGTTGCTGCAATCATGCAGCGGTTTTGCCTAGGATTTTCAGATCTTTTTGATTGGCCTATATTTCCAAAGATGCCTGGAGATTCAGCTCTGTCTGGCTCATAGTTTGTCATAAATAGAAGCACTGGTCAAACCACTTATTACTTCTGTGGTGGTTTATGGCTGAAAAACTTTAGAAATTAATTGGTTGCCTTTACTCTAATTCCTTTTGTACTTCTACAGAAGACTCTGACAGCTGTTGGGTTTGATTTTGGGTAATTTATTCCTAGCAGAAATTGCACTGTATCAAACTCTTACTAATGACTCTTATCATATAAATATTGTATGACGTTTTGCTTTCTTTGCACCAAGTGCCAATATAATTTGCATCAGTCCTATGTATAGAAATATGTACCCATCCCTGGCTCAGCTATTTCACGTATACGTGTTTGCTACACTAAAGAAGGCATGACACACCGAAGCATACAGACAAGAGAAGGAGCCAGGTACAGTCTAATTCCATAAACACAGACAGAACTGGATATAAATGTCTCTTTAATCCTTTAGGTCTTGATTTATTTGTGCACTATGGTGTAGTTTTAGGGTCTCTAGTAGGAAAGCAACCGTTGTTTCTCACTTTATGTTCTGCTGAAAAGGAAACTTCCTATGGTCCATACATTTTGGATTTGATGCCCATCAATGGGTGTTTGTAGAAGTGTCTGACATACACTAGATTTTTATTCATAGCAGCACAAGTGTTGGATCAAATGGATCAAATTCTGGCCTGTAGCCCTGTAGCTGCAGGAGCAAACATCTAACACAAAAAATGTAAATGTTCAGATATTTGTGCACAGTGGCGTAACTACTCCCTGTGGGGCCCTTACCTCTATAAATTGCATGCTGGAGTGTTGATGGCATATGTGATGTATAATCTCCCCCTAGATACCTGCCTGCCATAACCATTTTTGTGGCTCTGATGGGCCCCAAGGGGATGGGGGCCCTGGTGCAATTGCACCCTCTGCACCCCTGGTAGTTACGCCACTGTTTGTGCATTTATCATTGATGTTTCCTCCCATGGGTACAGACTCATAGGGTAGTCTGAGTCTGCTTGGGTGTATAAAGCTTAAGGGTAAATATCCAGCATCCCAATATCTGGCTTTTAAATCTGACAAATTGTTTCCAAATCAAGGACTAGTTACAGGTGATTCTGACTTGTTTCGCTTTGCCAAAAATTCGAAGTCTATGGGTGACAACAATTTTTTTGATGTACAACACATTTTTTTCTGCCATTAGAGTATGTGGGCAGGCCCGGACTGGAAATCTGTGGGTTCTAGCAAATGCCAGAGGGGCTGCCATAAGCTTCGATAGGAAGTCAGTATTTAGTGGGCTGATGGGGGCTGTTTGGACCTCTGTGTGGGCTCATTGGGCTTCTGTGTACCTCAAATGCCAGGGCCTATTTTAATTCTAAGTCTGGACCTGTATATGGGAACCATTTTCGAGGGGAAACTTAGAGAAAAATTTCACTCATCACTATCAAGGATAGATCTGGGAGCAAGTTGTGCCCAAAGGTGTAACTAGATGTTACTGAGCCCCACAACAAATGTATTTTAGGGCCCCCAAAATGTCAAGAATTTGACTTATCTTACCAATATATACTGAAATTGCTCATTAATTAGGACCACATGGGGCCCTCTATACCTCCTGGGCCCCCTGTAGCTACAGGGTCTGCTTCCTCTGTAGTTACGCCCCTGGTTATGCGCTTATGCTTAAGTTTGCAACCTTTGTGCAGCTCACAATCCTGTGGGGGCGGGACCATTTTGTAACAGAGGTGGGTCAGTGATATTTCACACAGTGTGAGCTACATCTCATGCAGGGATGCCGTCAGGGTTCACAGGAGGGATAGTCCTCCCAGGCCCGGAGAATTCTAAACTCTAAATGGGACCCGGAGGATTTTGATCTGTAAGGGGGGCCCAGCCGCACCGCACATAACTGGATCGCCGGGCCCCTTCTTTCACGTCTTGTTATAGGCTGCGTCCTGTAGGCATGACGACACTACGCACGGGCGAAATCTCTATTTACACTGCCAGAAGGCTTCACCTGCAGTCAGAAGAGAGAAGGAGAAGGACGTCACTGGAGAAGGACCTGCTTCCTGAAACGGTGAAGACGTGGAAGACCTGGCCAGGGAAGGAGAAGACCCTGCAGGAGAAGAGGTCGCTACTGGAGGAGAAGAAGAAGTCTCCACTGGAGAAGAAGAGACCCCCTAGTTGCAGGTTAGTGCCACTGACCATCAATGCAGGCCCCTCACCCCTGACCACCAATGCGGGCCCCTCACCCCTGAACACCAATGCGGCCCCTGACCACCAATGCGGGCCCCTTACCCCTGACCACCAATGCGACCCCTCACCCCTGACCACCAATGCGGGTGCCTTACCCCTGACCGCCAATGCGGGCCCCTGACCACCAATGCAGGCCACTGACCAAAAATGCAGCCACTGACCCCCAATGCAGGCCACTGACCCCCCAACATGGGCCCCTGACCCCCTGTGCAGGACCCTGACAACCTGTACAGGCCCCTAACCCCCAGTGCAGGCCCCTGACCCCCTGTGTGGTCCCCTAACCTGTTCTGTTGGATGGCTAGGGGGTCACAAAAAACACATGACCCCTCTGTAAGCCACTGTCTACCAATGAGGAATGGCCATGCCAGCTTCTGAATGGCAGTGTGGGCCCCTGAATGCATGTGTGCGGGCCCCTGAATCCCTGTGTGGGCTGATATCCATGTCAGTTTGGTGAGATCCTGCCAGTTTTCCTTTTTTGGAAACTGAGTAAACTGTCTTGACCCAGGCAGCCCTTCTGAAAACCGGGCTGTCCAGGTCAAATCTGGACAGGAGGCAACCCTACGAAAACATCAGGTGGGGAAAGATAGAACAGGTGACCTGGGACCTGTTATCCAGAATGCTGACCTGGATAAGGGATCTTTCTATAATTTTGATCTCCATACCTTAGTCTGCTTAAAAATAATTTAAACTTTAATTAGAACCAATAGAATTTTTTTGTAACATGGATTAATTATATGTCAGATGCTTTAAAGTAATTTGAGTCCTGCTGGACAAAAGGACTATAAAAATGATTCCCTATCCCTTTTACAGTACTCCAAATTCTGGTAAAACTCTTAGTTGGCATACCTTAATTTTTGAGGTTTAAAGAGATACTAACACCAGAACATTTTTAACATCTATCATAACATTGTGTTTGCATGCTATTTATAATTGTGCCATAAACATATTTGCCCCTGTGTTCCTCTGTGAGGGGGCTGATTTATTTATGCAGCAGTAGTCCATTAGCATTAGAAACTCTGACAAGTTACAACAAGAAAGACTTACAAGAAATTACTTACAAAAGCAGAACTATCAACAAAAAACGATCAACATGACCTATACCCAACTTTTTAATGTACACTCATATTTTGAAGAATAGTTTTTTTAGTGCCAGCATCACCTATCCCATACCTGTTTCATAAGTTTAAATTAATGTTTTGCTTAGTAAGCATAAATTGTCTGCTTATTTAAGTTGCTGCCATGAGTGTGGAAGCATATAGGAATTAATCTTTCCTTCCTTTAGTCCCATAGTCCCATAACATTCAAGTTAGGGAGGGGATGACAAATGTGCAGAATGTTCAAATGAATTGTTTCTTAGGATATTGTCCCTTTAATCGATTGCCATGGCAAGCAGTACAAAACACACATGCACTACTCTGACTTATAAGGAACATGTGATTTGATTAGTTTCCCACTAACATGAAACACTTGTGGTGGAATGTAAGAAAGACATTAATGGAACAGAAGTATTTTATGGATTGGCTACTGGGGACACACAAAAGTTTGTTAAATCAAGTTAAATTAGATGGTCCATGGTGTCTTAGAGACCATGCACGTGAGCAAGGGGAGGTGATCTTCTTAATTTATTACATAAAAGAGAAGTATATTGGATTTTTTATTTACAGACACGCTTACCATTAGGATTGAATTATACTTTTGATGTCACTTGTTATATATAATGGAGTATACGTTTTTGTATTACATTGTGATTTACTTTGTTGTTTGCCCCTCAGTTCTGAAACAGCATATTTGCAATGTGTTTGTAACAGAAATTTTTTTGTAACCTAGAGTGGGCAGGCCCAATCTTTGGATAATAAGCCCAAATGATTGAGACCTGAACCAGCTGCTATTGATTTTAACCTATCAGAAGGCATTTTTGGCTATGGAAGTTTGTATTTAAGGAGTAGCCCTTTTCCTGTTTCTTAATGGCCTATGATTTAGTGCTGAGAAGCATGAAACGCGTCAGGCTCCTGTTGAGTAACTGAATTTTTTTATGTATTAATAAAATTTGTATTTTCTTATATCATGGTGTTACAGAGGTAATTTTTGTTCATTAATGGAACAGAAATATGCACAATCTCCACGTGCATTAGCATTTCATCAATACGGCTCCAAAAACACTCCAAAGTGTTTAGCAAATCAGCCATTTGGGATCTTTTGTTATTAGAAGGGTTACAGAAAGGAAGAAGGGGGACGAAGAACAAATATTATAATATAACAATGTATTTAACCATTGTATATAAGATGGCAAATCCAACATAACAGGGCTCATTTTCAATCACAGACTCAACTGTAAATTACTAGTTGGGACACAATATTGAGTTATTGAGTATGCATTCAGGGCTGCCATCAGTAATCATAGGGGACCATAAAACTAAGTTAGGAGGCCCTGCTCCCCTTTGGGGCACCAGTAACTAGTCAGTCACCTGGGATCCCTGCTGGTAGACCTTGTCAATAAATAGTGTGGATCCTGAATGAAAACAACATGCATGACAATGATCCTGATTTGTTCCAGCCACATCCAATTACACCCAAACCTACTGTTCATGATCCTTCCATTTTCCCTTAAGGCCCCTTCTTCATGACCAAAATTCAAACTTTCCATCTTTTGAGGCCACACTATGTCATTGGACTTTGTTACATTACCTTTACCACCCTGATGGAATCGATGCTATAAATGAACTTGCACCCATACATGCCCTTGAAACTTGCACTGAGTGCCATTTTACCCATTTAGTCCACCATGATGTATTGCATGCATGGACATTAGCAAACCTTGAAGTACTCCGGCCTAGCCATTGTGCTGGTGGCATTCATGGATGTACTTGCACATAGTGAGTTTGAAGCTGCTAATAATGCTGCAAGCAGTGTCCATATCAGCCAACATGCCAAATTGCAGCTCCCTAACTTAGCAGGGCCCAAGAATCCCGATTATTAGGCCACTGGTCAAAATGGTCCTCTGGATGGTGGACCATGCCAACAAGTAGAATGTGGTTCCAATTGAAAATATGGCCTGTCCTAGCATAGTCACCAGCCATGTCACATTATGCTAAAACCTTCCCCACTCAGCAGGACCTAACCCAAATCACACTTTTGGCACCCCCTCCACTCTGGGCTCCTGACTGAGCACATACTTTACCCCCCATGGCTGCTCATAAGCCCTGCATTTAAGGGGCTCTTGATAGATAAACTGAAAATTCTCAATATAGCTATTTCCTAAAGAACAATACTACTTTTAACATTGTAATTTTATGAATATTTGTGTGATTTATATTTGCATGACATTCTCTTATTCCTTTCTCACCACTGACCGATGATGCTGTCACCTGGGCTCAGAACACATTCAAATAAAAGCCTTATTTCACACTGGAGGCAGTCAATGGGTACTTTGTGTGTCTGACCAGGCAACATATGACCCATGTTCAGATAAAGAGGTGTAAAGGTTCCTTGTGTCCCTGCAATGCCATTTGTAACACACAAATAAACCCCTTTCATTGCCGGCATGGAAGCTTAGCACGCAGGTTGTTTTGTCCCTTGAATGCCGTGAGGGCAGCTCTCGCATCAGAAGAATTCTTGGCAAATTAATGCGCTACCTCTCAGGCTAATTCAATTAGAAAGGATCAAAAATACAGAGCAGCTTTTGTGGTGGACACAATGTTGTGTTTCATTGCGACTTGTCAGAGTGGAATTTGTGCCATTTAACTGCACTTTGCCTCTAGCAGCGGGTCCAGGCTTCGTAACACAGTCAAGTTCCTAATTTGCATCAATGAGAGAGAACCAATAATCAGAATAAAAAAGCACATTCTCAGCTCAAGGCTGGCCGAAGTGAACAAATAAAGGACAAGTAAGCTATCACCCGAAGCACAGGGATAAAAAAAAAATACTGCACAAATGATTTAAACAATAGTTTTCTGTGCTGGAAGTATATATATATATATTATGATAGAGTGAAGCAAGTGAACAACTGAACATTTTCTTTAACATCTGTTCCATGCTCAGCTTTGTACAGTCCCAGTGGGATGTGCACCTTATTGGTAATCACATGAATATTATTTAATTCTCCACATGTTATATTCTAGATTAGTGCAAAGTGTCATGTTCTGACGATCTAGGTTTGGAAAGATTCTGCTTGGAGCATCACTTTGTAATTCTGAATGACAGAATCTTGCTTAATCATAGGATGTAAAGTCGCCTGCGCCTACTGCACACAAGGCTATTTTCAGCGACTTAAGAAAATGCAGTGCCGTGGGCATCTATATATTTTAGTTGACATAAGACATGGATAAGCAATTCAGGGGGATTAGTCGCCCCAAAGAAGTGTCGATTAGTCGCCTGGCGACTAATCTCCCTGAATCTTCCCATGTGGACTAGCCCTAACAGGTTCATTCCCCTAATAAAATCTTGCTTTGTATACACATTATTCGCCCCCCCATAACTGCCCCCCCATAACTAACCTTTTTATATACATACTACCCCACACTACTCCCAAGGAAAAGGCCCAACCCTTGGAATAATTCTTAACATTGTTCTGTTGTTAGTGTGCTGGGGGAGAGGGAAGGGATGGAGGCGATATCACTCCAACTTGCAGTTGACGTTTATCAGAGCACAAGTCACATGACTGGGGGCAGCTGAGAAACTGACAATATGTCGAGACCCATGTCAGATTTCCCAATTGAATATAAAAAAAATCTGTTTGCTCTTTTGAAAAGTGTATTTCTGTGCATAATTCTGCTAGAGCAGCACTATTAACTGATGTGCTTTAAAAAAAAAAAAAAATTCCCATGACAGTATCCCTTTAACCTGGATGCAGTTGTCCTTACCCCCTGTGAACTCTGCTTATTAGCATGTAGATTTTGCTTTATAACCTCTTGATCAGACTGTAATGGTGTGCATGATACAAGGTAGGCCTTGATCATTTGTTTAACTGCTTACATCACTATAAAAATGGTAATCTTGGGATTATAAATATTTATTATAATATTTGTTTATGCATGTGTCAGAGTAATGTGTTTATATACCAGTAGGGGGTGAGTAGGAAATCTTTACCGTATTTCCAGGGATGGAATGTAACACTAACACAGTTTATGATAGCAATGCAAAAACAGTCACACACACATATATAAATAAATGTATAGTGGGAACAGGGAAGGCACGGCTCTCCCAGAATACTCAATGAGACAGCAGATGCAGTGAATAGTAGTATAATTTGTATAAATGCTGAGAATAAACACAGGTGATTATTGGCCTTCCACATTATAAATTTTCCCTCATGAATTTAGTTTTTATCTATTTGTACATAAGGATGGATGGAACTTGCACTTAGGATATGAATTACTTGTCTGTATGAGGCAAAGTCCATACTATAAAACTGTTGAGCAGAATTCAGACATGCAAGGAAAGTGCCCTGTATATCCGTATTTCCTGTCCCTTTTGTCTTCCCTGGCAGGAGCAATTCATTCAGTGTGGCTAAAGCTTTGAAGCAACGTGCCAGCTGATGGCAGTTTTCCCATGCAATTCACATATTGCTTCACTTTAAACTGTTATATCGGAACCTGATATTATGAAGTATAGTGATGGGCGAATTTATTCGCCAGGGCGAATTTGCTGCAAATTCCCGCGATTCGCCGCTGACGAATAAATTTGTGAAACACCAGCGAAAATTCGCAAAAAAAAAACGACGCGACACGATGAAAACGGCGCGACGCGCATCTAAAACAACACGTCGAAGTTGATGCGACGTGTCAAAAACGTGCTGCGACTCGTTTCGCAAATCTTTTTGCCAATTCGCGAATTTCGCTGGAAATTCGCAAATTTTTCGAAGCGAAACTGGGTAGATTCGGCCATCACTAATGAAGTACTGTAGATTGTATAAAGGAAAGGAGGAATCCTATCATACTTACCGAGATTCTCCTTTTCTGGCCATCCCCCTGGTCAGCATTAACAAATAAGGTATTCCCTCCCTCCCTAGATGTGTCTCCCAGCAGATTTAAAACCCCACCTCATGACTCCTCCCCTGTCTATGTATAAAGCTCAAAAATGGGTGGGATGCTGACCAGTGGGATGGCCAGGAAACGAGAATCTCGGTAAGTATGAAAGGATTCCTCCTTTCCCTGGCCATCCCCCGTCAGCATTAACAAATCGGGTGAATACCCAAGCAATAACAAGGGAGGAACAAATGATGCAGAATATTTTTAATCAGGATTAACTGCCACCTGGATAACCTTGCGACCAAAATTAGCTCTTTTGGCCACCCTAACATCCAAACGATAAAAAAAGTAACTGGATTGGCCCAAGTAGCGGCCCTGCAAATAGCATCTGCGGATACTCCAGCTTCTGCTGCCCAAGATGTCGCCACGCCTCTAGTCGAATGAGGCCTGACCCCCTCAGGTGCCTTCTGCTCTTGCAATGAATAAGCTGTCTTGATAACTGTCACTATCCATCTGCAAAGAGTGGAAACAGAAGCCGTCTGCCCTTTCCTAGCACCAACAGGGACAATAAAGAGCCTTTCGGATTTACGAAAAACCCTTGTAGAATTCAGATACAATTCAAGACATCTTTGTACATCCAAAGCTTCCAGGATTCCATCCGACTGCTCCGTTTCAACAGTAGGAAGAAAGAAAGGTTCATTAAGATGAAATCTGGAGACTACCTTAGGCATGAAGGTCAAGCAAGGTCTGAGGGTGGATCAGCCATTAGCGCCTGTAATTCAGAAACTCTACGACCAGAAGCCACTGCAACTAAGAACACTGTCTTGAGAATGAAATCCACTAAGGTAGTGTTTTCCTCAGGGAAGAAAGGAAATCCAGACAATGCCTTCAACACAAGAGGTAAGTCCCAAAGAGGTGCCAATTCTCTAACTGGTGGCCTGATCCTCACTGCAGCCTTGAGAATCAAACTACTAAAGGATCACTAGATAGTTGGTTTTCCAACACAGCTGAAAGAGCAGACACCTGAAGCTTAAGGGTACTAGCACTAAGACCCTTATCTAATCCAGCCTGTAAGAATTCTAGAATCTGAACAATTTCTGGATTCGATGGATCAACTCCCTCATTCTTTGCCCAGGCACAAAAGTCATTCCAAACATTGTCGTATCTCAAGTTAGTACTATTTTTCCGGGATCTGGACAGAGTATTGATAACTGCCTCAGAACAACCTTTTTCCCTCATCCTGATGAGCTGAGTCTCCATGCTGCCAAATTCAACTGCTGTGGTGTTGGATGAACCAGAAGGCCCTGATGCAACAGGTCTTGTCTGAGGGGAAGTTTCATTGGCCCGTCTACAGTCAACCTCCTCAGTAAGGGATACCAAGGTCTCCTTGGCCAGTCCGGCAGAACCTCGATCCTGGATATCAGAATTTTCTTCAAAACTTTGAAGATCATTGCAAAAGGAGGAAACAGATAGGCCCATAGATTGTCCCAACTGTGAGCAAACGCATCTATCACTTAGGCCTCCCTTCACGGAACACGGGCAAGAAAAACTGGAAGCTTGTGATTTTCCGTGGATGCCATCAGATCCAGATCTGGCCATCCTCATTTCTCCATCATCCTCATAAAAAACTGATAATTCAGGCTCCATTCACCTGGATCCAGAGATCTGCGACTCAATAGATGCGCCTTCCAATTCAGATTCCCCAGAATGTGTATCGCTGTTATCCCCGTCAGGTATGTCTGGGAAAACTCCATGATGGGACTCACCTCCTTCATCATCGTTCTGCTCCTGGTACCCCCTTGATACCTGATGTATGCCACTGCTGCAACATTGTCTGATCTTATGCAGATATCCTCGGTCAAAATAAGTGGTTTGAAGGCCTCCAAAGCTTTCTGTGGAGGGAGGGAATACTCGATTTGTTAATACTGACGGGGGATGTCCAGGGAACACTAATTTCTCAGCCTTGCATGGAAACTTCACAGGAAATATTAAAGGGATTATGTAATGAGAAAACATGTCCAGCATAAATCTGCACTGAAATTAGTTTTTCACAATAGATTTTTTAATATTCAATTTTGAAAGCCAAAATAGAGCTAGACATATTGTCCATTTCCCAGGTGCTGCCAGTCATGTGACTTGTTACTCTTTACTGTTGCACAGCAAGTTGGAGTGATAACACCCCCCCCCAGAAGCCCATCAATGGGAAGGTAACCAGATAGCAGCTCCCTGATACAAGACAGCAGCTCTTTATAACTGGAGCCTGCTTTAACGTTACAATGCATCTTGGGATCTTTGATGAGTTGGGTTCCACCAACTTACCCTCAAAGGAAAGCAAGGTTCTTCTTTTTATCATGGAGAGCTACCTATTGAAGTGAAATGCACATAGGAACTCTAGAGAAGAAGGGTCTCCAAGTTCAATTCAAACAACACTGTGTAACCAGCTTTCTGAAACAATATAATATTGACTTAAGTACTGGAGTAAAGTTCATATAAGCCAAGGGATATTCATGCTTTATGCAGAGACTGATTATCCTGCAAGGAACTAAAGGTAGCTGAAGGGTCTTCAAGTTCAATGCAGATAATGTATATGTGAAGATGGTGGATGAAGTGGCAAACAGATTGAGCAGAATTCTATAGCCAAAGTAAAGGTGAGAGATGCATAGTGGATACAGAAGTTAGGAGTGTACTTTCTAACTTGGCAAAGACATAGGAAGCATCTAGAAACTCTTAAAGGGATAAATGCTACCCTTGAAAACATGAGATAACAAGAGAATTGTTTACTCATCTTGGATTGTACTTCATAGCTCTTGAAGGGTAGGGATGGCGCGAACTGTTCGCCGGCGAACTTGTTCGCGCGAACATCCGCTGTTCGCGCTCGCCAAAAGTTCGCGAACGTCGCGCGGCGTTCGCATTTTGGGTTCGCGTCAATTTGTCGCATTTTTTTTGCCGCTTTTTTTTTGCCCTCTCACCCCAGACCAGCAGATACATGGCAGCCAATCAGGAAGATCTCCCTGGACCACCCCCACACACCCCCTGGACCAAAAAAAAAAAAATGTGCATACCTCCCAACTGTCCCTTTTTTGGAGGGACAGTCCCTCTTTTGAGAGCTCAACCCTCTGTCCCTCATTTGTACTGGAAAGTCCCTCTTTTCTCTGCACTGAACAGCCAGAAAAAGAAGCAAAGATTTGAACTTAATTGGCTTTTGGCAGAGAGTCCAGAACAGCTAACAGGTGCAGATAAGATACTTTGTAACACTTTTGACATAAGAAAATAATGGATTTTTCTTTGCCCTTGATCCCCCTCTTGCATGCCACTGTCCAGGTCGTTGCACCCTTTAAACAACTTTAAAATCATTTTTCTGGCCAGAAATGTCTTTTTTAGCTTTAAAAGTTCGCCTTCCCATTGAAGTCTATGGGGTTCGCGAACCGTTCGCGAACCGTTCGCGATTTTGCGCAAGTTCGCGAACTTTTTTGCCGCGGTTCGCGCCATCCCTATTGAAGGGCTTGGTTGTACAGAACTGACATGACATCTAAACAGTGATCTTTCCAGTAAATCTTAAAGGTGTGGGATAAACAGTGAGACCATTGTGAAGTTACAATGCATGGAACTTAAAGAAACTATAACATCAAAAGATCAAAGTGTTTTAAAGTAATATAAAAGTGTTGCCCTATACTGGTAAAACTGCTTCAGGAACACTACAATTGTTTATATAAATAAGCTGCTGTGTATCAATGGGGGTAGCAATTCAAAAGAGAAAAGGCTCAGGTTACACAGCAGATAACAGATACGCTCTGTAGAACATAATGGTGCTATCTGTTATCCACTATTTAACCTTTGCCTTATAGCCTTTTTTCAATTTTTGCCATTACTACACAGCAGCTTGCTTATATGATCTATAGTAGTGTTTCTGAAGCAAACAGACCCATTTTACCAGTGCATGGCAATAGTACATGATATCTCCATTACTTTAAAACTCTTTCATTTTTTGATGTTACTTTTCCTTTAAGGCAGTTGAAGGGTCTTCAAGTTCAATTCAGATAACACTTTTTTGCCAGCCTTCTGAACCAATATAATACAGTCTTTTAGAACAGGATTGCAGCTCTTAACCAACATGTCTACAATCACCTGAATAGAGTATTATTCTGCGTCTTATTATTTCTGTATTTCTGTAATGTTGCAGTGTAAAACAATTCTTTTTTTGCAGAGGCATTTGACTTAAATATGTGACTTTTTTATAATAGAGGTCTATTAGCAGTTGCAAATGTTTGAAAACACACAAAAACATTTTTTCAAAAATGAAATTTTGGCAACTTTTTGAAGTAGTATTTCAATAAAGTAATGTAAAAACAGAAACAATCTTCCCATCCTTTTTATTGGATAAAGCCAACTCCAGGCATGCAGACAATTTTAAGTGTAAAAATTGCCCATAGAAAAAATTGCAGATATAAAGTAAATTTTTGTAGACCGGAAAACATTGGTATAAAAACATTTTAATTTGCAATAACAGAATTTATTTGAATGTTATTTAATAGGTGCTGCTTAATTTAAGTTTGACAGACTACAACAAGCAGCATACTTCAATATCAATGGATAAAGCTTCTTAAGACCTTTCCATTTGGTCTAACATTTGGTTAGATACCACATTAGCTCACAGCAAAGCCCCTCCTTCCAGTGCTCTGGGATTCCCAAAGGAGGGCCAGCCAACAGTTTGAGAACCTCTGAGATAAGGCAAGCTATGCGTTGTAGACATTCAACATCAGGTGTGAATACTTAATTGAAGACTTTTCAATAAAACTTGCTCGCTAAATCCAAAGATCCCCATAATGCAAGATGATTCTCAAGCTAGAACCCTAAGGATGAAAATGAAAAAAAGACTCCCTACACAATTTCAGACAATCACCATGCTGTTACCCATAAAGCAGCGTTCTCCCATAGGTCCAGCATCATCGTTGCATTCTGTGAGTAGAATAACAGAAAGATGGCTCACATCACATTGGTCGAGAGGATTCCCTTTTTAGACTTCAGTTATATTTGAATTGATTTTGAGCCACACACTTAAGATACCTAGGGTGCAACAAGTTAAATATATATAGTATATATAAATATATGAAATATATATGTTTTCTTTAAAGAAAAAATAGGCCCTGTTCTAGAGGGCCAATGTTCAGCAAAATACAGAAAACAAATATAACAATTGATCATTTTTAAAAATATTTCCTCAAGCCAGGAAAAACTCTAGACTGGTGGCCAGGGGAAATGTTAGACTTTTTTTTACTGATATACTGACACACACATACAGTATGTATGTATGTATGTATATATATATATATATATAAGTTCAACAGGGACCCGCACTCCAGTATCCATTGAAAAAATGTTAATATTTATTAATACATACTCGTGCATCCAACGTTTCGACCTCCATCGAGGTCTTTATCAAGGATGATAAAGACCTCGATGGAGGTCGAAACGTTGGATGCACGAGTATGTATTAATAAATATTAACATTTTTTCAATGGATACTGGAGTGCGGGTCCCTGTTGAACTTATCTGAATTTTTTGACCCTGCACCCACATGACTTAAAGCCTGGATTAGAGTGCAAGCGCTCTCGATAATTATATATATATATACATATTTAAAAAGCTTTAAAATGAGCTGGGTTCTCCCTTCTGTACATATCATTTGTTAGTCAGTAGACCTTTCCATTTTCAAGATAAAAAGAATTTTGTGCATTAAAATGTGACCCAAATATGTCAGAATATTGCAGCACATTGTAACCTGGTGCCTATCTCTCAGGAAAGGTATATAATAGCAGGAAAATGTTAGAGGCATTTCTGAGTGCTTCCTTTGTGATGTGATCGGCCTGCAGGTCCTGTGGCTGAATGGAGAAATGGGCTTCAATTACCTCCCTGCCTGCTTGTCACGTGTGTGTGTAATTCTCTGAGCCCGCAGCTATCCTGGGTTTGGATAAAGGAAATGTGGGGCTTAATTCTAATGGGAGAAAGGGAATAAAGGTATTTATGGATTTGCCTTTATGCACTCATACAATCAGCTAAAAATGAATAATAATAATTGTGTAGTTATTGGTCAAACTGCAAAGGTTTACAAGAATGACTGGGTCACTATACCTTGTATATTTTTTTTCTCAATGATTCCTTTGTATTTGTTAGAAATTGACCAACTGTTTTTTGCCATCTATAAAAGCACTTGAATGACACACAAATGTACAGCAAATGTACGGGAATAATGATGGACCAATGTAGAAGCAATGTATGAAATGCCACATTTACTCAAACAATGTTTTTTTGTATGATGTTTTGGCCCTGGAAAGGCAAGTTTTATGTCTGCTAAAAATAAACAAAAAAATGGTAGTTGGTTTCAGAATTGTGTAATCTTTGTTCTCTGTCTATCTGATAACAACCAATTATATCTTCTCCTGTAGCCCTCCAGTAGGTGTTATTGGGGGTTTCAACAAGACAACAACCCAAACACACCAGTAAATTAGCAACATTTTTGTTCCAGACAAACAAGATTGATGTTATGGAGTGGACAATCCAATCCCCAGACCTTAATCCAATAGAAAACTTGTGGGTGACCGCAAAAATGCTATTTCTGAGGCAAAACCAAAAAATGCAGAAGAATTGTTTAATGTAACAGGTGCCAGAAGTTGATCGACTCCATGCAACACAGATGTGCAGCAGTTCTCAGAAAACAGTGTTTATACAACTAAATATTAGTTCAGTGATTCAAAACAAAGCAAAATCCTGAAACATTTTTCAGTTTTTACAGTGAATGTTGTCAAGACGAATGCAGACACTGCTATTTTTTTGAAGAGCCATATATTCCCTTTTCTTCACTTTATTTAAAGCAATAACACAAATTTGATACATTTGTATTCATGTTTTGGAATAGAATGTGTAGTGTGTGTGTATAGTGTGTGCTTTTCAACTTGTTTATTAATGACCTGGATGTGGGCATTGAAAGTACGGTTTCTATTTTTGCAGATTATACTAAATTGTGCAGAACTATAGGTTCCTTGCAGGATGCTGCCACTTTGCAGAGTGATTTGTCGGAAACTGGGCAGCAATCTGAAAAATGAGGTTCAATGTTGATAAATGCAAGGCTATGCACTTTGGCAAAAATAATATAAATGCAAGTTATACACTAAATGGCAGTGTGTTGGGAGTTTCCTTAAGTGAGAAGGATCTTGGGTTTTTTATAGTTAACAAGTTGTCTAATTCTGGGCAGTGTCATTCTGTAGCTACTAAAGCAAATAAAGTTCTGTCTTGCATAAAAAAGGGCATAAACTCAAGGGCTTAAAACATAATTATACCTCTTTATAGATCCCGAGTAAGGCCTCATCTGGAGTATGCAGTGCAGTTTTAGACTCCAGTCCTTAGGAGGGATGAAAATGAGCTGGAGAGAGTGCAGGGATGTGCAACTAAACTGGTTAGAGGGATGGAAGACTTAAATTATGAGGGGAGACTGTCCAGGTTGGGGTTGTTTTCTCTGGAAAAAAGGCGCTTGCGAGGGGACATAATTACACTTTACAAATATATTCGAGGACATTATAGACAAATATCAGGGGACCTTTTTACCCATAAAGGGGATCACTGCACCAGAGGCCACCCCTTCAGACTAGAAGAAAAAGACTTTCATTTGAAGCAGAGTAGGTGGTTCTTTACAGTCAGAACAGTGAGGTTGTGGAATGCACTGCCGGGTGATGTTGTGATGGCTGATTCTGTTAATGCTTTTAAGAGGGGTTTGGATGATTTTTTGGACAAACATAATATCAAAGGCTATTTTGATACTAAACTCTACAGTTAGTATAGCTATGGGCATATATGGTTTGTGTTTGAAAGAGTGGAGATGTGTGTGTGTGTATGTATGCTGGGTTTTTAATTTGGAGGGGTTGAACTTGATGGACTCTGTCTTTTTTTAACCCAATTTAACTATGTAACTATGTGTGTATAGAAATTAAAGTTTTTATAAGGATTTTGAGCTTTATTAGCATTTTTAAACACACTGCTATTATGTTGAACACAACTGTACATTTTTGTTGGTGACCCAAGGGCATGCACCATAAATGTAACAGATTTGCACAGCATTCAGGGTGAATGCTTATCACTTGTTCAGAACCCCTTTGAGATCTGATCTCTATGCCTAGCACTAGATTTGTAATCTGTTACAGAGTGCATCTTACACTGCACAATGGTGCATGTGCCTCCCTATTCCTTATGTAAGTGTGTTTCAGAAGGGAAATTGGATTGTAAGCTCCACTGTGCAGGTGGTTATCTATAGGTGCTATAGATAATCACGTTTTTTTTCCCTGAGGATCATCCCTACGATGTGATTGAAACGTTGGAATTTCTTTTACTTGTGTATCGGTTACTCTAACTGAGCCGGTTGTGTGTGTTAATTTTTGTTATATATGTCCTTAGAAGATTAAGAATAGTGTAAACATGTCTAGGTCCATAAAGCAAGTTCTGATATTGTTTGGAGTGGTTAAACCTTGCAATTAGTGTGTTTAAACGACAACCTAATAGCGATCCGTTTCGGCACAGGAAAAAAAAAAATCTCTATCCAGGGCTCTATCCTTCTGGATGGCTGCATAGTCAATTATGATTGACATTTCATCATATGTCCTACGTGTAATTACGCAAATAAATAACTTTAAAGTAGGTTTCAATGTGTTTTCTCTGGAGCAGATTTGAGGCCCATTAGAAACTACATCTTTGCCAATATTAGACTACTGGCAAGCTTCCATTCTAAGCAATCAATAAGTGTTTTTAAAAGAGAAAAATAAACTTTTTAGGAACGAGAGGAAAGGAAGGATAGACTCTCTTAATGAATTTCCAAATAGTCTTATTTGTATAATAATCTCAGGATGAAATTTAGATTATTTGCTTGGCATACAGGGAGGGTTATTGATATTGAGAAAGCCACAAAAAGTAAATTTTTATTTCGGAAACAATATATAGCAATATATACCTATAGCTAGCAAATGTGCAAATGTGCACTAAAGTGTGATAAATAGCAGACTTGTTTAAATTGTAACAAAATCAATAGTAGGCTCATTTTAACTCTAGGGATTCCACCCATTTCCAGGGCACTCGAACCGTATCTGATCCCCATTGTAAGCAGCATTCCTGCCCTGCTTTATGGCTGATCTTTTTAACAGAGCTGTCTGTCATAGTGGCACACAGTGGTGAAACTACAGAGTAAGCAGACCATGGGGTTGCTATTCCATTTGAACAGCATATGTAAAACATATTGCTTTTCATGTGGTGTTCAGCTGCTTTTGGCTGTCAACATCCACAGGGCAGTATACTGGGCAATGCTGGTAAGATGTGCCTCCATCTTGCCATGTTGCTGCCTTCCTATGCTGTTATAGAGTAAACTCTGATCCATTGAGATCCTGAAGCAGAAGAAGGAGGATCTGACATGTTCCCACCACATCACCCACTGATCTCTGGAGACATTGCAACATTTTTTATTATCTTGTGTTTGTCCTAATGTTCATATATTTCCAGTCATGCATATCCAGCTTAGTGCTATGTGCCTGCCATAAATATTTTGTTACGAAGGACTTCCAGTGATTGTACAGCACTGGTATGGGACCTGTTATCCAGAATGCTCGGGACCTGGAATTTTCCTAATAATGGATCCTTCTGTAATTTGGACCTTTGTCCCCTAAGTCTCCTGGAAAACCATTTAAACATTAAATAATCCCAACATGTTGTTTTTTATAGCAGAGAAAGCAAATAATTATGAAAGTATAAAGATTCACATTCCAAAAAGGGACTTTCATGTGAATCAGACTAAATAAATGCGTAGGAGGTTTGTTAGTACATTGGCCTTGCATATGCAATAAACTGAATGTATTTGTTGTAAAGTCCCTAAAAGAACAGTTTCAATAAACTATATCTTGGCATTTCTAACATGTAAACACTTAACCCTTTCACCTCACAGGTATTTCTCAGAAACATCATTATTGAAAACTGATGAAAGCATGAAAAAGTAGGACTTTTACAGAGATTAAGGTGCTTTTTAGCTAGCTTGATCTCTTAGCCCTGCAGTACACAAATTGGCACATGTACTGTTGCCTTAGAAGAACGTGAAACAGAAGTAAGGTTTTGGGACAATTCACAGAGCACTTGCACCCAGGTAAATAGTTGTTGAAGGCTGAGCTCTGGGTAAAAATCCAGTTGGAGCTGAAGAGTGCTGAAGGAGCCTCTATACATAATGTCTGCCATGGTCATAACAGGGGCAGAATCAGTCAGAGGGGCATCTCCCAACAACACCAAGCTCCATTCCTTAAATAACAAGCCAAAACTAAGGATGGTCCATGTAATAAACGGATATTCACAAATATAGTGATTGATTGTCAGAGAACATTGTACTTCATAGTTATGGTTGACATGTTGCAACATGGAGTCCCTGTCTTTCTGAAGGCAACTACAGTGCTCCAAAATAAGTTGGCCCTATGGAAATACGTGTTAATAATACATGTTGATAGTAATTCCTGCAACAGGAAGAGTTTAAGAAGGAAAGCTGACAACAAGCATTATTCTGCTGACTTTTCTGAGTGCAAATCCAGGCCTTGTGTTCAAACATCACTACGCATTTGCTGAATTAAACAAGATAGGCACAGCAATTAAAGAATGTTACCAAATAGACAGAGCAGGTTTGGATTGCACATTCGTGTAACTTAGTTTTGGAAGAGTGGTTGTATAGCTTTTTAGCTTCAGGTGTACCATGTCTTCTTCATGTTCTGTGCTCAGGATTGCAGGATTATATTAACTATAATAAGTAATGCACAATGTATTCTTTTTTTTTTAAACTGAATGTAATGCTTTTGTTGTAGTTTAGTTTAGTTTCCAGCCAAAACTGAACATGTATATTTTAGCCTTGTATATTATTGAGCACACTTGTTGAGAATAGGCACCATTTGTTCTTTTAATTGGATGATGGTTGGCCATAGCTCTAGTGAACATAGCAATGTCGTTGACATTATTTGATGAAACCATATATAACATAAAAATTATATTACTCTCCATAAATGTAACCAAACAAAGCCAGCCATTACAAGCTGATTGGCATGTTAGACCCATAAATTTAACCCCTTCTGTTCAGGGGATGTATAGCTTCCATAGCAATATAGTGCTACAGCGATGAAGAAGAATCTTAACTTCATGCATTTTGAAGCATATTATAATGTATTGATAAATTCTGTGGTCTGTAGTTCAGCAACAGTAGAGATGGTTCTAAAAGCTTGTGATAGGCCTACAGTAGCTCACCAAGGCACTACACATGCTCAGTCTGCTTTGCTGGTGTCAGTTTTCTGAGCTTTGGCACTGACAGACAATATACTGAATAGAAGAGTCGGCACTTCCAGGTTGGCACTGTTGCCTTCTTCTGGCTTCCAGTGCAATTAAACAGTTCTCTTAGTAAGCTTGATAACTGGGAGATGACCAGTGTTAATGAGGATAGTTACATAACTAAATCAGGTTGAAAAAAGACAAAGTACATCTAGTTCTCCTCCTCCAAATGAAACCCAGCATCCATACACAAAACCCACCATACCCTCATAAAAATTATATATAGCTATATTTACGCTAACTATAGAATTTAGTATCACAATAGCATTTGATATTATGTCTGTCCAATAAATCATCCAAACCACTCTTGAAAGGCATTACCAGAATCAGCCATCTCAACAACATCTGGCAGTTCATTCCACAACCTCACTGTCCTCACTGCAAAGAACCACCTACTGTACAGTGCTTCAAATTAAAGTTATTTTCTTCTAGTCTGAAGGGGTGGCCTCTGGTGCATTGATCCTCTTTATGGGTATAAAGGTCCCCTGCTATTTGTCTACAATGTCCTCTAATATATGTGTAAAGTGTTATCATGTCCCCTTGCCTTTTTTCCAGAGAAAACAACCAGCCCTCTAACCAGTTTAGTTGCACGCCTCTGCACTCTCTCCAGCTCATTTATATCCCTCTTAAGGACTAAAAATAGCAAAATAGAACTGCATACTCCAGGTGAGGCCTTACCAGGAACCTAGAAAGGGTCATAATTGAGTTTATGTCCTTTTTTATGCAGACAGTACTATTTGCGTAAGTGGCTACAGAATGACACTGCCCAAAATTAGACAACTTGTTAGCTACAAAAACCCCTAGATGATTGTGATTTCACAATCCAAAAGCAACCCTAGCATTTTTAGTTTACCAAGCAGAAGATAACAAATACATTTGCATGCCTGTGTCCAATTTGCTTCAGAAAGGGAATTCAATTATTTCCCAACTCCTAAATCTTAACTGGAATCCTACTAAATAGGGCACACCTTGAGTGACTCAAAACCCACCAGTCTGACCCATCCTTGTTCTTTCAACAGAAGATGATTCCTTTATAGGGAAAAAAACTACAGAGGAGGAAAGCTGTTGGGTGAACGTTACATCTTACTGATCTAACATATGGTTGTCATTACAAGATTTCAAACCTCACAGGACTTCTCTCTACCTGGAGGAGTATAATTTCAACCATATGTTGGTCCAATAAAAAGTATCATTTGCCCCATAGGATTCCCATACCCTCCCATTCCCTAATGATGTTAGATAATTTTATGGGATAAAAATGTTGCAACAATCCCATGACTAAGCATAGGATCGTGTCTTTAATATATTATCTTTATATTTTACATTATTAATTAAACTATTTAAAATGATTAGTGAGCAATCATCCTAATAGGTACATGAAACTTCCCTAAAACAGACTCTTTTTCATCCCCCCAGTCATAATATTATCTAAAATACTGACAGCGGTGGGCTGGGTCTCCTAGATCCCACCAGAGAACCTGACACCACCTGCCCAATTAGATATAGAGAATAGGTTTACAAAAGGCATATTTATTTACAAGGTCCCATATTGAAATGAAGCTTAAGTTTATTACAAAACATACACTGTTTGAGGAGCACTGCTCTACTATCTTGTTATGTTGTCCCAGGCATCCGAGTGCAGAGGACGCAGACCCCCTTCTCAAGGGGGGGGGGTTCTGGCCAGTGGAGAAGGCATCTGCTGTATCATTAAAATCCCCCCCAGTTGCTATTTTCCATTACACACACCTAAGGAAGCATGTGGTAGCCAAGGGGGTTGCAAGCAGGAGAAGTTATGTGCACTGGGCACCTCTGAACATTTTTTTGGGCAGATGGCCCTGGCATTCTCTTGTTATGCCGTATTGCAGAACCTCATGTGCATTTCTATACTACACACGTTCCTGCCTTGCTTTAGAAGGTGTAGTGGATGCCTGAGACACTGAAGCAAAATGGCAGCACTGCTCAACCTGAACCCCTAGTTGATGTATTTTTAGAAGCGAATCAGGTAAGTGTCTAGAATCAGTGGGGGTGCCTAACAACTTTAATGCTGATCCTGGATAGCTTGCATAAAGTTTTAACTAGTAGCATTGTTTTCAGAATACAATTGTAATATTGCTGCACTACAACTACCAGCATGCTTTAACTCTTAATAATAGAGTATACTGGTAAATGTAGTCCAGCAACCACAATGTGACGTCTAGTTGAGCAGATAATCCATCTCTCTGTTCTTTGTTCCAGTGATGCATACTGGGTACATTAATAGCATTTAACCACAAACAATGTGGCCTAAAGATGCTTGACTAAAGTGTACCATGAATAAATCAAAGCTGCCTAATAATCTAATCTCCCTATGTTATAAAACAATATAATGCTGGTACGGAAGAATCTGAACAGCTGGGTATTACCAAAGGTTTTTGTCCCCTTTAAGCATTTCTCGGCCATTGATGTAGATCCTTCATTGTTGATTCATGGGGTACGTAGACATCAGTGTGGCAGGGAGAGGGTTAAAATAAATTTATCATATCAGATAGTTAAATATGAATCATTAACCTACTTTTTGCTGTTGATATGATTAACTCCCAGTAATTTAATGTTACATTTTCTAAGATAGTCTCTCCTATTCCATGTCAACAAAGGACAATACTCCCTTTCTCAGGTGATGCCATAGAAATTTACTGAATGAAAGCAGTTTTTGTCCTCAGAACAGATGGTGATAGCCCTGTTGCTAGGATTAGACTTGAAGATTTTTATTTCTTTAATTCCAGATTATTTGCCTCAGTACCAAGAATATCTGAGGGTTTCCTAAGGCAAAACACAGAAAAAGATACGAAGGAAGAAGAAGAGGGAAAAAAAATGCCATAAGCTGACTTGTACACAGAGAGAAAAAAGTTGGGAGGACAACGGGGAGAAATGGAACAGGGCCACGTCTGTAGTCAGGTCGACAGAAGATTCAAGGAAATATGTCTATTCAGCTGTCTGCAATCACCTGGTTCTAAAGGCAGACAGGAAGGAAGGGAGTTTGGTTTGGCATAAATCTCAGGACTTTGATGCTGAAGATACCGCAGAGTATAATACCCATTCCCTTGCATTAGAAGTTTGTTGACTTTCTTAATTAAGACAAACATGTTTCTTTAAAGCAAACTCCCTCTGACTGCACTTGTGGAACGGCATTGCATTTTGAAGGGCAAGCTGCAAGCCAAACTTAGCATAGGTGATTTTATAAGATTTATTTTTAGGATCGGCCTATATGCAGGGAACAACTTTAATTTCCTCCATTCCATTAAATATCTAATAATAGTGTAGCGATATAGTAAATTAATTTTACAGGAGTCAGTTTTGACTACTTGCAAGTAGTGATGGGCGAATCTACCCAGTTTCGCTTCGTGAAAAAATTTGTGAAACGAGCCGCGGCACGTTTTTGACGCGCATTGGGTCAACTTAGACACGTTGCGTCGTTTTCAATGCACGTCACATCGTTTTCGTCGCGTCATTTTCAATGCGCGTCATGTCGTTTTCGTCGCGTCGCGTCAAAAATTACGCATGATTCTTTTTTTTATGAATTTTCGCCAGGCAAATTTTCGCTGGCATTTCGCAAATTTATTCGCCAGCGGCAAATCACTGGAATTCCCTGCGAATTCACCAAACTCTTTTCTCAGGTGTAAGCCCTCACAGCGAGGTGGAGGAAGGGTGTAGTATAACTGTAACTTTGTGCAAATGCACAGTAAATTGGGCGCCAGTGGTTTTCTTTAATGCTCGAATGGAACTATGTTTATTAAACATCAAACATATTTGGAATCATAAAGAGAGCATACAGAGAATATAGCATACAGGCAGCATATACTCACAGTACCACATATGAGTCCAACCTCTTTAAACCCAGACTCAGGTCAATGGAATGATGTAAAAGGTACAACCAGGTGCCATGATTTGACTTAAGTGCAGGCAGAATATCCCTATTTCCCTGAACTTAAACACTTAGTCCCTGCTTCTTTGTAATGTGCACCCGGGATCTTAATCCCTCTATTTCTCCTGTCGGAGCTTGAGCTGCTCAACTGCATACCCTTTCTATAACTCCTGGAGGGATCTATGACAGGGTATAACTATTCTATATTAAGGCCTATTCTCCCCAGGGACAATACTTCTTCACTTCAGCCTTGCAGAGATGGCTGTATAAAAAGGGGCCAGACCACATGGTTCCCAAGACCTTTATACTTTGACACAGTGCCATCTAGTATACAATGTGAGACCTACATGGGATTACATAAGCGCAAAGTCCCCATTAGGACCCATTAGGTGTTCATATTATTAGGACACTACAATAGTTAAACTTTTTGAATGAATAGAATGTAATCTGTTAAGCACACGCATGCTTGGGAAAAGATGAATTTCTAAGCATGTGATTTTGTAGTCTGACAGAGGGAGTGAGACTAAGACAGGCTTGTATAAAAAGGGATATAATTATCAGAATTAGACATATTCATATTGCCTGTAAGCAAGTATGATCGAAGGCAGGGCTGCCATCAGGGGTGTGTTCGTGGACAGAGGCAGCCCTTAAAATGAGATCTGCTAATCATGGAGGTGGCATAGGTTTGCCTCCAGAGCCTCCTGGTGGCTGCCAGTTCACATTGGGGTTACCAAGTAGCCATTCACAGTTCTTATCTGGTACCCCCAAGAAGATTTTGCATACTTATGCTGCTCTTACATTTGAATGTGGCTCACAAGTAGAAAAGGTTGGGGACTCTTGCCCTAGATTGATGCAGCAATCAGTCAATTGCCAATCGTTACATCATAACCTCACCCCCTCAATGACATCAGCTCCCACCCCCTGTCTGGAAATGGAGGGGAAAGGTGGAAACCCATAGGTGGCGTCAGGCCTGAGCTGGCATTCTGTTTTTTCTTGCAAATACCAGGTGGCTGCTATGAAATGGCAGGCAGCCACTATTTATCGGGCCTGTGTGGAGCTTTTTGTGTCTAGAAATTCTAAGGTATATTTTGAATCTCAGTCTGGTAGATTGTGGAAAAATTTTGTGACCAGGATAAAGCAGGGTCATGGAAGTGTGTCAAAGTCAGATTAAGGACCGCTGGACCCGCCAAGACTATTCAGATTTCTCTCTGTATCTAGGTGGCCAGTATGATCCTGATGTACATGCATAGGTCATTTATTTATTGAGGCCCCATTCTATTTGTTGGTATGACCCCCACCCTGTTGTACAATGAGCTATTAGTTGAGGGATGTGATTAATTATGGCAGTCCTCAACTTGGAGCTCATTTAGCAAAGTTATAGAAACAAGTGGTCGTGGTCAGTTACAGTATTATGTTCCATGTTTTGCACCAGCAAACAAAGCAGACAGGAAGTACAGGGCTCCATTGCTCATTGCACACATTGACAAACCCTAGATTCACACCTTACACAAGTTAGGGGGCATCTGAAGGGACTGCTCAGGTCCACCCCTAATAAAGACAGATCTATTTTTTAAACCTGTGAGGCAGGGTGCTGAGTGTACACTACCCCACCATTTAGAAATGTGAACAATTTATGTCCATTAGGGAATTTATTGAGGTTAAATACTTAAGTTTACTTTGTTAAATTAAAATACCCAAGGTGAAATGCTACATTTTTAATGCCCTGTTGGGGCCTAGCTGTCCTACCATTACCTTTCAACTAACTGCATCCCAGGTGAGAGGTAACTGCAGATCAGATTATATTAAGATTTCAGCTGCTGCAGACCCTACTGTAAAACCAAACTGTCACCACAGTATCTTGTGAGGTCATGACAAGCCACAATGGCTGACTTTCAGCTGTGCTCTCCAAGGCATTCTTTAGTAGCCAATAGCTATATTATAGCGCATTGACCTGTGGACATATAACATCCCTTATTTCATGAATCAGGAGCACTGGATGCATCTGTAGCCTAAAATACAGGGAAATCAACCTAGACAAATGCTTTATGATCCAATTTCATATGGCCAGTCACATGATTATATTCCTGTATACAGATGCAGTCACTTTGGATGGTGAGTTTAATGCGTCGCGACTTAACTCATTTATCTCATTTATCCCACTTATCACAGAATATTGTGTCACAGCATCCCATCCAATTAAAGAGTTCACCATTGAAAACAATGGAGCTTTGGTATGCTAATGAAAAGGTTAAATGCATTAAATGAGTTAAGATAACTTTAGATAACACAGTTTCTTCAATTAATGCTGAGTCACGACGCATTTAACTTACAAATCCAAGTGACTCTATCTGTACGTTTTAATTACATTAAATAATTTCCCTTCTGCACAGCCCTGCAAGCCCTCTTTTGTACAGACTTAAGTGTAAGCATTCCCTTTAGCCTCCATTCACCCATCTTTTCATTAATTTTGATTAAGACATGCTAGTCCAGGCTCCAACATGTTGGCTTGACTCTAAACCCGAAAGACTTTCTAGTGATTGTATATTTGTCAAGATAAAGTACTTACATGCTAATGATCTTCCTTTATAAATAAGTATAAATAATATTAATAGTAATAAAAAAAAATGGGCACCTTCCTCGTTGCATCATACATGCTACACAAGTAGTGATGACCCACACCTGCCTCAAGGGTCAAAAATAAACATGAAGTAAGTACCTGCAGCACACTGGAATTTGAAATAGTACAAAATGTATTTATTTAGCCACAAAACATCGAGAAAAAAGGGCAATGTTTTTGGCCAGCCAAGTCTAGCGTTGTAATCTCCAAGATCACATTTAAAGTGCCAGGAAGAGATGAGGATAAACACTCCAAAAATAACAGTTCAAGGTAAAAATTTGTGTATAACTCAATCTATGAAGGTAAAGTCCAATTTGTAGTCTCTTTGAAGTCAATCTGTTTAACATATTTCATTACAGTCAAAGTTGGTTATAACAGTGATAGAAATCCACTAAACTTAAAAATTTAAAAAAAAAGTTATATTGAAGCATTGTACTTTTATTTTTATAATAATTAAAGTATAAAGTATACCTGAGGTGCATATCCACATACCGTACTTATCATCTTGAGAAACATTGATACCCAGGGTATAATGTCAGAACTCACGGTAATAACCTTAATCTAATAACCTTAAAGAATTTTTTTTTTCAATAATATAACAGGAGGTCATGTCAGAACCCCCTCCCTGGTGCAATTAGATGATAACCACATATAAGTGAATACAACTTCATGAAACATTCATTAGCCAGTTTTTCACTACTATTTTATCATAACTTGTGAATCAACATGTGACCAATAACTTGAAAAATGGAAAAATGATTGAAAATTGTGAAAATTGTCAATGTCAAATAATGGTAGGCTAAACTGTAGTCTTTTTGGTTAACATTGTTCACTTACAACATGGGCCAGACAGGTATTCATAATAATGGGTAGTGCCTTAAAAGCTTAGTTTGGATCACATAGAAGGTATTTCAATTCAATATTGTCCAGTATTGGTGTGTGAAGAACATTTTACAGTTTATAGTCAACAATATTTCTGGGCAGTCATCCAGCCTTACCATGCAATCTCATCCAGCAGCACAGAGTTTAAAGCATGGCAGATCTTATTGCATCTTTCAGTTTCTCTATGTCCTTTCAAGGTGAGCCTAGAAGTGTTTTTTTAAATGAATGAAGTGTTTCTGAGCATCAACTGTTTCTAAAATGATTTGAGTGCAGCCACATGGATCTTGAAGGTCCATGGAAAGCAGCATAGACCTTTTATTCAGTCATGCTATGTCCTACCGTACATTGATACAGAAGATTGATACCTATAGAGACCAGATATTATTGGACTAAATTAGAATGTATAATGCAGCAATATATTGAATTTAGAAATTTTCGAGTTTCTTTTTTTTTTTTTAATTTGACTAGGGAATAGTTAAAATTTGATACAAGTTTAAAAAAAAATTTAATTTGATTTTTGAAATGTATCATGTACTGGTCCTTTAAGAATTTTCGCTTCACCAAATCTTTTGAGAATTTCTCTAGAAAACAACGAAAAATTCACGGAACGCCACCGCATCTCATTTTGGATGCTTGCGTCCATTTGTGGGCACCGGCGCCCATTGCCGGCATCGGAAAAAAACGGATGCCAGCAATGGGTGGCGGCATCAAAAAACACAAGCTCGTGTCCAAAACGAAATACCGGCAAATTTTCACCAGGGAGAAATTTGGACGGAGTTTTGCGGATCACAGGAGTTCACTGTGAATTCGCTGCAGGTGTATAAATTCACCCATCACTACTGTTTTAGATTATGGGGGGCATTCTGGGGTCAATTTGGAGTTGTTTGCTGGCATCCTGACATTCAAGTTTTTTTAGAGAAAAAACTCAAATTGATTTACCCCAGGATAGACAAAGGTATTTAAAGGGTCCTAACATTTAAAACTAACTATAAAAAGAATTAGAAAAAAGTAGTTACATTTAAGGTAAACCCATGTTAAAACATGTTACTCATGCTTCTTTTTCTCTCTAAAAAGCAGCCCAGTCCTGTTGTATTACTGACATTCTACCTATCTTTATAAGATCCTAAACCAAATGCAAAGTTTACATTACTACAGCCTTTAGGTCATTACATAAAATGATCTTAGCCTGTCTTCTAAATGCAGATTAAGGCCAACTTTACAATCCAGGGCCAAGCACGAGAGTAAAGCATGCAAAACCCTGTGGCACCTCTGCTGAATGTGTGCAAAGCTTATTGTGAGAACTGCAATTATTAGATGGGAATATGTGTGTCCTGGTTGTACTGAATCCCAACACTCCAGTGATGTGAGGCTACACAGAATTCCCTGTATAACCCAGCCTGCAGCCTTGTGCCTTGATTTGGTCAGAACTCCTCTATAACTTCTAATATCCTTATAATTTACAGTAGAGGTACATTATCCTTGCCTTGATCTGATCACAGACTCTAATCTCTAGAATTACAAAATTAAATTCAATTTAAATAATTTTTGTTAAAAATGTCTCAGATTTTTCTTACCTCTTGATAACTTTGCCTTTGATAGGTAAAACAATGAATCAGTTTTTCTTTAACAGCGCGAACCTTTCTTTCTCAAAATACACTTTTGACCAAATTTTACGAAAAATTTATCCTTCACTGTGCTGCCGCAAAAGTAAGCTAAGCATTTATCATGCTTCATGTTCTATAAATGACAAGGCAAAAAAGTGCTTCAAACTGTTTCAGAGACAATGCATTACCTATGTGTATCCTCCAACATTATCTTTTTAACCGCGCAGGAAGGCTGTTAAAATGACAAGAAAAATACAGCAATGTCTCCTTTTCATGATAAAACTGCATTTTTTTCTATTCTGTAAAAAGTGCAGTCACAGTGAGCAATATGGAAGCAGATTAGCAGCTGGTTCAGATAAAAATGATGAAAGGATATTTTTGTTCCCAGGCATAGTGAGCTTCTTATTTTTAATTTTTAACTGTCGAATAATTTTGAAACTACAAGGAACTGTTGGTAAATGTTTTTATACATTCTCCTGGGTTTTAAAAGGCAAAATGAAATAGAAAGTTGCAACAGATATAATGCATCATTCCTGTTTATTTTTACGTATTTTTTTGTTTCTGTAACTTGAGAATAACAAAAAGAAAAAAACTATGCTTTTGCCATTTTATGATGTTTACCTAAAATTGAAGGTTGAAATTAACGAACACAGAAGATGATTCATCAACATCTGATTGTGCTAGCGTGGGTTGTTCCAGTCAGTACTTTTACATCAGTGGGAGTTAAGGTTCCAACTTCCTCTCCTATTTGCCCCTAATGGACCCTGATTAATCACTGGTAGCTTGTTCAAAGTAATTTTTATCATGATTGAGATGGAATATGCTTCATTCATGCACCTAATCTTTAAAACTGTTGTAAGTCATTTTGTAACGTATTGAGTAACAATCAGAGGAAATTTATATTAGAAGGTGATGCAATTCCATGAATGAACCACTCAAATATTTACAGGAATTCATATATTCTATGGGAATAATGTAAAAACTTACAGCAGACAATTAGGTATTGCTTTCAAAAAGAGCATATATCTAAATGTGACCTAATGATTGGCTACTAGAACTTGGAGCATGTCATTATACTGCTCCACATAAAGGTATAGGAAAAGCCAAAACTAAAAGGTATTGTGTATGCCTATAGGTCATGGGCACAAATGAACAAGAGAATGTTCTTTATAGTCAGGTATAATTTAAATATGGATTTGTCAAACTTTTGTTTTTCAAGACCTCACCTATTTTTCAAAGTCAACTTTGAAGGAGTCTTTCATGATCACAAAAACATTTGCATTCATGCTAAGTTGACCACAGTCAGTAGCTCAAGGGTTCAAAAAGAACCCTGTGCTAATTGCTGCAGTACAGTTGCCACTGTCACTCTCATGCCAAACATCAGAAATGACACCAGCCAGGTTTAGAAAAAATTACAAGGGCATGACGTTTGATGCATTGGTCACAATAGCATTAAGTGAATTATAATGGAATTATGGGAATAAAAGATGCATTTTAGGTTACAACTTTAATGTAATATTTAAAGAGAAGCTCATTTGGACCCCATGCTTGCTTATTTTGAGGTTAATTTATTGGAGAGTTTAAAGAGTTTGACACTTTCAGTGGTACCTATTGAGAAGAATGAAGAGGTAACAGTCTACTTGTGCCTCACTAGTATAGTAAGTAAGCCAGACAGGCAAGACAAAGCCTCATATTTTAGATCCACAGGAATTTCAACTTTTATTGCAACCTTAGCATCCACCATCCACTTCCAACCCAAGGTTTGCAAATTTTATAGTTTGCTCCAGTACGCAGTTACTGTAATAAAATAAAACTTCTTCCTGAAAAAGTTATGTTTGCTCCAAAAGATTACAACACCTTCAATCACTTCTTAAAAGTAGGAAATGCGCAATTAAATTTAGCAATGCGCAATTAAAATTCATAATGCAATAACAGTTTAAAGGAGAATTCAACTGCATCCGTGAAAAAATCTCTCCCCCCATCCCTGTGTAGACCCCTCCCTCCTCCCCCCAGCCTGCCTCCCACCAGGCAAATGCCCCTAACTTGTTACTTATACCTTCTTCCAGGTCCTCTCTAGCGGAGTTCATGGCAGCTATCTTCTCCCAAACACTCTTCTTCCTTGATTCATCTGCGTTTTGTGGCGCATGCACAGTTGGAGGCATTTGCCATACAAAGCTTCTGTGCTTGTGCCTGAAAATCGCGAAGTTTCTGATTTTTTTTTTGTAAACTTCATGACTTTTGCTGCAAATGCCTACTGCACATGTGCCACAAAATGCAGATGACCCAGGCAGAAGAGAGCTCAGAAAAAGATGGCAGAGAGGACCTGGAAGGACGGGTAAGTAATAAGTTAGGGGTATTTGCCCCGGGGTAGGTAGGCTGGGGGGAGGAGGGAGGGGGGTCTACACAGGGGAGGGGGGTGAATTTTCGCACAGATGGGGTTGAATTATCTTTTAAGGAAGAGTATTACATTGCAAATTGGTTTGCCCCTTATTACATTCCCCCAAAAGTGTATTAGGCACAAAAATGCATCAGGTTGTGATCAAATTATAATTAATAACTTACTATTGTTTTTATGAGGTTGGGATTTTAAACACACACTGATAAGCTTTGAGAAAAATGTTGGTGCAATAAAAGCAATATTAAATGAATATATAAAAATGTTAGTGTTAGCCAGCAATGAAAAATTTAAATTTCATAGAATTTTTAACAATTACATATTTTGTTTTAATTTTTAAAACCTCTTCCTCCATTGCAGTGTGTAGATGGTGAGCTGAAACACTCTATATAACATAATAACTGTGTCAATTTGTTAAACACATGAACATTTTTATGACAGGCAGGAAAGTTTTCTTATTATAGTAAAGCTGCCCCAATCTTCTTGCCACCTATGGCATACTCAGTGTTCCTGTTCCAGACACTTGGGCCTCACATATACACAAGCAACATTAACTGACACCATGTTTATAGCATCCACGGGAAAGTCTTTGTAGTATGCGGATTTTACATTTAAAAAAAAAAATCTTTCAAGAGAAAAAAAGAAGCATATTTTGGTTAGAGAAAACACCAGCCTGTCATTATTTCTCTCCAGTCCTTTCCCTACTTATCATTTCAAGTTTCCAGTATTAAATGTGAGCTATATAATCTTCCATCTTTACAGCCCTGTCTGTCTGTATATTGGGCACTGTCTCCCTGTTTCCTCTATAGCACTATTTTGTTTGTCCTGCTGTAATCATTACGCTGGCCCAGATCTGTGTGGGTGTGCTGGCAGCTTTACAGCAAAAGTTACGTGGGAACAGAGTTAAGGTTGAATATTTATTAGAAAAAGCCATCTGGCGTCAGCCTGTCTATACAGGGGGCTCCCTCCTTTAGTAGTCTCTCTCCTTCATGGCTCTTCCTTTCTTTTTTTTCCTTTTACTTCCCTTTCATGTTTTCTTTATTTCTCTGCATATTCAACATAAAAAAGAAACAAGATAAAATAGGTATGGATATTGGGTTCACATTTTGTTTGGAACAAAATACCAGTCTACCTATATTTTGTCTTTTTTCCTATTAATAACTGCCATCCAGACTAATAAAATAGTGTCTAGGTGGACAACCTTACATGGAGCCAATATAATTACACCCACACACAGCACATAGATCATTGCTATAGTCTGAGTCAAATCATATAGTATATTCCTAAAGGGCAGAAGTTGTATGTAGGAAGAGAGGGACAACTGGTAAAGCTAAACAGGATCAGTTGGACAAAAAGAGGGAAACCTCCTCTAGAGAAACAATCACAACTGGTTAGAAGGTCTAAAGACTACACTGGAACCAGTATATGATATGGGTCCACAAGGCAGCAGTTGTGGGCAGGAAGAGTAGCTGCAAGAAGTTCAACAAGATTGCATCGGCATGACAAGGGCAACCAGAACTTGTGTAATAAGACACGACAAGAGAGCAGGGCTTGATATATCAATTCCCAGCACCCACTGACAGCTCTTCTCAGAGGTCCTAGGAGTTGCAGTTTAACACCAGCTTATAAGCAATGACATTAAATCTGTTTTTCCCTGGACCTCGACACCACTACATGCAGCCCTTTTGCTGCAACATATTCTCCTAACCCTGGTGAGATGCCCTCAGCACTGATGTTGTCCTAGGCATGAACTTAAAAAATCTTCTAAATACACTATGTCTCAATATGTCTCTGAACATACTTCTGATATAGTTCTGCTCTTGTGAGTCTTTATCTGAATGATATATTATCTCATTCCTGCTTGAATCTCTTCAGTCTTCATATAAAATATGTCAGTGTCACAAACAAAGGTTTTGGGGTGCTGAAGTAGACCTGTTAAACTCATAAAAGCAGAGAACTCTTACACCGCATGGTATGGGTAGTAAAATAATCTTCTGGAAATAAAACCACAAGAGTAAAGACCAAACATTTTCAGAAACATGCAACCTGTTTTGTGAGTGTGTGTTCACTTATCACTACCAGCTGTTCCTAAAATTCTCAGCAAGCTACTGACAGTTAAAAGATATGTAAAACTTTAAATCCCTTAAAATTACTGTACACAGTCCCCAGAATAACATACATTTCTTCCTCCATTTTTTTTACTTCTTTGATACAAGCACCTGAACTTCAGCTCTTTAAGCTACTTCTTCATCTAGCATGAAACTCTACACCCTGAGCTCTACTACTCTCTGACTATGAATATCTCAAATAGGTGCCTACTGGACATGCTCCAATGGAATCCAATTAGACATGTACAGTAGTCACCTTTTTGAGGTCTTCAAAGTCAGAGAGAAAGAGGAAGAGCTCAGGGGGTGGCAATTCACTTTAGACAAGGAGGTAGATAATACAGGGGCAATTCAATTGCTTGTATCCAAGAAACAAAATAAAACTAAATGGAGGTAGAAAATGTATCATATTCTGGGGCTGTTTTGAGTTATTTTAGAGAGAGAAAAAAATGGTTGATTTTAAAGGGCACCTGTTAGGCAGAAATGTTATCCCAAACCAAAGGTGCAGGCTAATAGAGTCCTCACTCTGGTTGGGGTTAACAGTAGATTTTGTTCCTTTCAAATCCCCCCCCAGTACGAGTGGCCATCTTTGGGCACACGCATGTGCATAATGAGTGGAAGTTGCTTTATTTTTGCCCAGCAGCTGACCTTTAAGCACATACGGAGGTTTTAGTCCAGTTTTAGGATAGAAAGAGGGAGTTTGCTTGGAACCCCCAACATTACAGGGGTCACTTGTGGAACATGTGAATAAAATTACACAAAGCATATTATAATGTGGGGCAGTGGGTTCCCCCATATTGCCAGAGGTCCCACCTCCACTAAATCCAATCTCATCCACTGTGGGATATATACAATTATAAAAGATATTAGGTATCATTAGAAGTTCCATAATCAAGCAATGTTTATTGTACTGGAAATTGTTACATTCAACTCAAATGTCAAATTGGCCCATGTTGCAACAATGTCCTAAAGGTTCTGTAGTCACCAGAATGATTGGATAATAGAGTTTTATGGGTCAATAAGCAACCTATGTGTCTCCAGTCCAGCACTATGTAAATAATAAGATCTTTGCCCACTGATTTTGAGGGCCAAGATAAGTAATAAAGAGATTGATATGCTCATTTGTATGAAAAACTACATCAGTGGAAAAATATCCAACAAACACAATGAATTTACTTACCATCATGTTTGATTCCAAGTTGATCCTGGTCAAAATGCATGAGGTGGTGGTTATGCTTTGGTTCATACTATGCAAATTCACTGCATAAAGTATGTACCAGTTTTAGAAGTTGTTTTATTGGTTTCCTAGTTGACATATTTGATAAAACTAACCAACTGACCAACATACACTTTTAAACTACAGCTAATAGGGACCCAATGACCACAATCCCATGCAGGTTGGTTGCGTGCTTACTGACGTTGAGAATTACAAAGTCACATATTCATCCAGTTAAGAAATATATCCAATCCTCTATCTCAAGTTATTAAAATATATCCTTTCCTCTAGCTGTTCCAGGTAGGGACAGGGAACTTCAGTCAGGGGCCCTGTGGCAGAGAGTTCATGAAGCAATGGAGCTTATTGTGGGTGGGCATTGGCTGGCATCATGGTTCAGTGGTTCAAGGTCCTGACCATGCATGTAGGAGGCTTTTTATTCATTATGGTCTCATTCTATTGTTAGCAGGGGCTCTCTACCAGGGGTTTAGTTGAGCAGTGAGCTAATGATTGGTGCATCCAGGAGGGAGGGCTCTGATAATTTAGTTTCAGAGGGCCCCCAAGACTATGTATGGGGACACTTCTTCCACAGAAAGAAGAAAAGTCCATTTGAAGCTGTCTACAAATATTCATCCTGAATTCAGTGTTCACTGTTATTGTATTGCAAATACATTAAACTAAAATCATATTAATCAATTAAATCACAACAATAATTCACCCTTGGACCCACAGGATGAATAAGCACAGTGAAACCATCCCCTGAATATTCACAACATTTGATTGTGTTGCAGGTAAAGTTTTTGTCATGATTGGTCCATTTACACGTGACAGTTTTATAACTTCCATTCAAAGTCGTGGAAATTTATATTTTTGTAAATTAAAATGACATAGCTTGCACATAAAGCAGGATCTGAGCCATGTATTATTTCATCTTTATGTTTAAAAATCATAAAAAATATGTGCATATTTACTATGTGATTAAGCTTGTCTTCAGATCTGAAAACCTTTAAATCACTATTGCAGCTATTGCAATAAAAAGAGTTCAAACTCTTTAGCATGCTATTCCTGGGAGAATTTCAGCTGGAAACATTGTAACAGAAGAGATGGCCGTGAAAAGCGCTGCAACATCAAATAACCATCATTAAATCTGTTTTATCAAAAGTCCGAAATCTAACAAGTCAAATGTGACAAATTGAACCGATGAAGGTAATTAGATGGTGTAATTTCATATGCTTTGTATAACAATGCTCACAACCAGCTAACTGGAGTAGGGTGACTGAATAATTGACCTAATAGGCACTTTTATTTGTAACTTACAGTGCCCTTATTGTCCAACCTTTGGTGCTTTTTTTCATCTAAATTTTATACTTAAATTACTTGTTTCAGATCTTTTTACATATCATATCATATCCCTCAGAGCTTAAAATAATAATAACATTAACCACACACACAGCTAGAGGACCATAAAAATTTGTATCAGAGCCCACATCCTAGCACCTATATCTTAAAAGACAACATCTTCCCATTCTACATATTTTCCACAAATATTATATTGAGAAAAGTTCCTTCATAACATTTTTATTCTTATAGTGTCTCATGTAAGCAGTGGTGATCCCAAAGGACATTAGTTTTTTCACTAACACTTTACATGGGATCCCCCACCATCTCAGATTTTTGCCAGTACATGGACATTTAGCTGTGCCACCTATGCAGAAACTGTTCTCTGAACACCTATGGTGTTGACAAAGAGCTCTTATTTGGCACAACACAAAACAAGTGTATGTTCATGAGATCTAAATGCACATGAGCTATTTCTCACACAAAGCCAACAAAATTATTGTCAAAGTTGCACCAAAAGCATGCTGGAACTTAAACAAGAATGATGAGAATATGGTGAATATACACATCTCAAGGCTCAAGTCATGAGGCCAAGTAAGATTCTTTACACTTCTGTTTAGTAATGAGCAAATCTGTCCTCAAAAATCATGAAAATCAATGAAGTCAATAGGTGTTTTTATGCCTTTTTTCTCTTTGTTCACTCAGAGGGAGTATGTCATTGTGCATGAATTTGTACCAAAAAGAAAGGAACTGCAAAGAAGAGCGAGGTCGCACAGCCTTATTAATAATATAATTAGATTGTGTGTGTAACTTGGAAACCATGAAAGGAATGATTAATGCCTTTAAAGATATTTTTGATAGGTGCAAATAAATTCATTCAAAATGCATTGTGTCCACACTTTGATGTGTTGTCATTATTATATCTTGTGATGAACAATAAAGAGTTAATAAAGTGCAATAGTGTAAGGGGTACTAGTCATGTAAGCGAGTGATTTTCAACCTTGTGCCTCCAGCTGTTAAGGAACTACAAGTCCCACAATGCAATGAAGGAGTCTGACAGCCACGGTCAGGCAAATGCATTGTGGGACTTGTAGTTTCTTAACAGCTGGAGGCACAAGGTTGAAAATCACTGATGTAAGCAACAGTTCACATTCCACTAGTCTTGTAGAAGAAGGAATCACTCAATAAAACATAACATTTAACAGTTCATTTAAAATCAAAAGAGGGATCAAAAGAGGGATTTGATGAAATATAAAACCAATTAAAAATATGATGTATCCCGATCTGGTTTCACAGTTGCAAGGATTGCAGTATATCTGAGTAATGAAAATACTGGTCCCACCTAGATCATTACATCAGCCTATATGCCCTCTGATAGTAGCATGAGTTGGGGTGGGGAGCAGGTGGGAGTCTATAGTAAAAGAAATTAGGTGGCTCCCATTGTGGGAAAAATAATGGACAAACCAACACCTTGTATGCTGGACCTTGAAGTATCACACAAGTGTTAATTCCAAAATGGTGTGCAAGAAGAGTAAACTGACAATTTGTCCTCTCTAAGGCACCTAAGTAGGTATGGCCTATTCCCTATGTCTTGTATTAAAGCAACACCAAAAGTTTGGACATGAACACAGGGGAGTAACTACAGAGGCTCTGTGGCTGCAGGGGGGCCCAGGAGGAATAGGGGGCACATTAGGCCCTACTTAATAAGCAATTTCAATATATAGTGGTAAAACAGGACAACCTCTGGATATTTTGGGGGCCATAAAATAAATTTGCTGTGGGGCCCAGTAACATCTAGTTACACCACAATGGGTTAAATAACCAAAGGTAATGCATACAAACGGAGGACAGACCCAGTGTACTGTATCTTGCAGTATTATACAGACATATATGTTTCCAATACAGTGTGCATAGAGTACCTGGCACTTTGTCCTCTCTGAGGCACCTAAGTAAGTGTGGCCTATTCCCTATCGCTAGTGCAAATGCAACACAGACTTAATTTTGGGCTATTTTCGGTGTTGCATTTGCACTAGCAAATTAATTAAGATGGCAAGTTTTAGAAGAAATCAAAACGAATAATGCAAATATTGATAAAAAACTTCTCCAACGAAAGTGCTTCTGGATTTGGAAGCTAGACACCTTATCACCGAAAGGGTTGAATGAGAATTGTAGCTTGAACTTTTTTTTATAAACAATAAATTGGTGTAAAAAGATTTTACAAAATGTACTGACCATTAATTTGGATACAAGTGTAATAACATATTTGTTGTTAATATGTTTTGCAGCATCAAAGTAGACTTTTCACACTTTTCAAATAAGTTAGAAACATCCCTCACACCCTCCTGATTCTTTTCTTCAGTCAGTGAGTAACTATTTTTAAAGATTTTGTATTGATTGGATTTTATTGTATTTATTACAGGTGGAATATGAAGCACTTTACAAATATATAAAGCTCTTTATATGCGTTGTCAGATCAAGATAGTTATTCACAGGAATTCTTTATTGGCAAAGATAAAATAATAGCACATATTTTGTATTATATAATATGATGTACACATGTATGTTATTAACAAAATGTTTATTAAATGGTTAAAATGTTTTTTGTATACACATTTGTGATGACCACCACTAGGGGGTCACACTCGTTTTGCCTATAAAAGCTGTCCAATCTCTCATGCTAATTGTCACGGAGGAAGGGCCATGCGGTCCCAAAACGTTTGAACACTGAAGTTTTGTAAGCAACATGGAATAAAGTTTGGGATTCACCCGTTTGTAGCAGACAAGGTATTGGCTTTCCATTTATTTTTGACTATTTCACTGGCGAGCGGCTAGGCCAGAGCCTCTACCCAATTCCCCTGATTGGACTTTAATTAAAACATTTTATCTGCCTGTAACTAAGAAGTGCATCAAAATGAAAAATAAATATTTTAGAAAGGAAATCTTCAGTGCAAAGAATGAGGGGCTGCCGTGCCCTGCTCTTGTATATCTCCTACCTCTAGGTTCATAGAAAAGGATATCTGAACATGTTTCAAAGCAGAGAAGGGAGTATTTTGTCCCCAGGTTCAAAGAAGACTAAATAAATACATGATCAGACCGAGGGAACATAACATTCCTTGTGCTTGTACCCTTCCTCCTACTTCTAACACTTGCATTCTACAAAACCCATGTGAAACCAATAGGGACGGCACTGATAAATTTGTAATGCTGTTTTGTAGTTCCATACAAGGTACCACAGTAATTAAGTGAAATATTTATGATGAATATAACACAATGCAAATTTATTTATTTGCTTGAAAGCAAAGGCTTGTTATTTATTAAGATTTGTCTTTTACCAATGCTTTGCTTTCAGAAGGAAATTCTGAATAATTCCTCAGTGTAAGGTGGCATTAATACTTACAATGGCGATTACATTTGGTATACATCTGAATAACCGTGGAACATGCAGTTATATACATTATGCAGAAATGTACATAAGCTTCCTTGCATGGACAGCAATGGAGACGTAAAATATTTCATTGCACTTATTCGTTACTCATTACTAGAATAGTGGTACCAAACTTGAAACAAAGGTCACATGCAAAAGGGAAATAGTTATAAATTGCACTAAATTTTCCAGGAATAGAATCAGTTCGTCATGTGTCTCATTGATTTGTTAAATGACCATGAATGTATTAGGAATTAATAAATGTGGGAAGATTTTTAAACGTCTCTGCTCAGATTTGTTATTTTTGGCCATAAACTGCATATTCATCATCTGGGCACCAAGGGGGGCACAGAGGTTAGTAAGCATCGGCATTATTGTGGCTTTGTAATTACTGCCTGCCCTATGGCATCCAGTAAGCCTCCTTGTGTCCTTTTTTGGTAGTTAGATCTCAGCCACCAACACCCCTTGAGCAATATTATGGGCCAATTTTGTTTTACCAATTCAGTGTGTCCCTTATAGATGACCATTGCATTAAAGTAATGAAAGGTTCATTCTTTTTCCAGGACTTATACAACTAACTAGGTGTTTTAAAATAATTAAATCAACTTAGACAAATTGGAAAAAAGGCCAAAAAGCATTCATAAACTTACTATTTTTTATTGTCATGTAACCTCTCAGTTTAAATGTTAATAATCCTGGATAATAGTCACTATTGCTCATATCTTTAATGTCTGTTTGTCTTCCATACAAAATCAGTTTTGTATGGACTTATCTTTCTGCTACACAGAATATTTCTTCTGCTGTCTTCCTATTCTAATGAAAAGATAATACTGTATTTCATTATCAGTCTTGTGAATTTAATAAATATACCCAGGCTGGTTATGTGTAGTGTCTTCCTGTGAAAGAGCGTTCCCTGGGGGAAATTCAAGATTCACCGGTTGTTAGAAATTATCAGACAAATATAACAAGTCGACTTTTTTTTTCTCCCCCTTCAAATGTTGCTCTTGTTTTATTTTAACTGGGGGCCTCTGGGTTTATATTAAACAGAACAAATCAAAACCTCTCTGCCTCAGCTCTTATTAGGACCGCTGTGCACGGCAGTGGTTCACCAGGATACGCTTTGGATTTTTTTATGACTGCCTTTGCAATGCTTCATGCTGCTAAACATCACCTAAAATTAAAAAAAACCCTTTTCCTTGTCGCACACAATAAGGTGTAGCCTAATAAAATATCCGGGGTAAAAATTAGCAAAGCTGAAGTTGGCTCTGACAAGGAATAAAATAGTCGTAAAAATAAAACTGAGAGCCTGAATAAATTATTTAGCATGTAAACACCAGGGAAAAGAATGCAAAAGGTTCTTCTGCAAAAGATATTAAAGAGTTGGAAGATAGCAGTAAAGATTCCCAAAGCTACAACTCATTGTTGGAGGCAGTAAAGGTTACACAACCAACAAATAGGTTTCCTTACAGTGCATATTGTAATTTTTATAAGTGAATGCTGCAAACTTGTTAGCACGAAGCTGTCACAGGTCAACCTTTAAGGTGCCAAGTTTGATACAAGGGGAGATATATTTCCATTGTTCCCACAAGCCCTTAGCTATGTTCAACTGTTTAGCCTGGATCAAGAAATCACCTGAACCTTTGCCCATATGTGAAAGATTGCCAGCATGAATGTTGTTATCCATTTCTTTCACACTGAGAGAATAACGAGGAGAGTTTACTGTGGGGAGAAACGCTATTCCAACATTCTCAGTAATGGTTGTTTTTTTTCTCTACCTTTATCTTTCTGGCTGATGATTTCCCAACTTTATATTTTTGCAGTAAAGGAATCATTTATCTTGGAAAATGACTCTGTAAAAAGATTTTGGCACACTCCTTTTTTATTAGACTGGATAGTTTTTCTCACTTAGCAATCCAAGGAAACTGAAGATTTTGTTTTTTGTTCCATTATATGTCTCTAGGTTTCTGAGTGTGGATACTTCTTAGGCTGTAATGACCTCTGTTATGTCTATATCACCAAAAAATTATGAACAAAATCTTGGTTTTTGATATGTGATTTACATCTATGGTAAAATAGAGACTTAAAGCAATAGTAATTTTAACGGTTAAGTACAACATAAAGAGTCAGATGATTGGGTTGTTTAGTCAACCATGTCACTATGTAGCTGGCAGGGGTATAACTTAACTTTTATGGACCCCTACTGCAAACAAATTAGGAGGACTCCCTCCATTTAAAATTACTATGACCCCCCATGCCTATGAGGGAATAGATCAGATGGCATGGGTGCAGGCAGGAAGAAGGGTCACAGGTAGTGATGGGGTGATTTGTCCTGTTTTGCCTCACCAAAAAATTTGCAAATTCCCCTTGAAATTCACAAAATGGCGAAAAATTTGTGAAATGTGAATTTTGAACTCCACAATAATTTTGATGTTTGCAACAATTTTCACGCCCGCAAAAATTTGACAGGTGCCTATTTTGTCCAAATGCATCAAAGTCAATGGGCGTCCAAATAATTTTGATATGCAACTGTTTTTATGCGTGCTCCTATTCTGACATGTGTCCTAATTTTTTTTAGGTGGTGAATTTTCACCAGCAAATTTTCACTCAAGTTTCTCAAATTTATTTGCGAATGGTGAAATGTGGAAATTTTGCCCGATTTCGCACCTGGTGAATTTATTCACCCATCACTAGTCTACAGACAGGAAGTTATGCCACTCGTAATTGGCTTCTATATGAAGCTATCTCTCCCAATGAAGACCATAATAGGCACTATTAATACAGTCACATAAACAGTCACTTTATTTACAGGAGTAAATTTACAGGAGTAATTTATTTACAGGGGTTCACATATAGGTTGCTACTATCAATGGGTAGGGACTATGCATAGTCTATTGTCTATAGTGGTTAAACATGATTAAATGAGAAAACTACCCAAACATACAAGAAAACTATATTTTTTATTTAAGATTGCATTTATCTATAGACTAGGTATACATCTTGAACATTTTCAAGACAAAGCTAAATACTAACAAAACGATTACAGGGTATAGGTGTAGAACCACTTGCCGACTTGGTGGTTAAGAGGTTTTTCCAAAATTTTAAACACAATATTATTTGAAATCTAATTTAGTTCAACACTGCCGATCAGGTTCCTAGCATAGACTCCCACCTCCTATGGTTCTTCTTCCCTTTTGCTCCAGAACAGAAGTTATGAAGATGGGGGGTATAGTCCCTGCACCCTTGTACCAATGCTAGTGAGCAGTGCAATTGCACTTTACCTTTATCTATCTGAGGGCATCTGTTTCAATAGACAATCTTTTGAACTGATTAGATTATCAGTCTGTCCAAAGCACACCCATACTTGGGACCTTGGATGTTAGGCTACCTTAATTATTGAATTTTGCCATTTTGTACAGTTACGAAGTACAGAGCTTATGTGCATGTGCTCCTTTTATACCTACAGTATTTAGGCAGGTCAGTTCATAGTAACATTACAGTTGAGCTCTTCCCATATAGATTGACTTCTAATGAAAATCAAAGACCTCTCTGTGCATTGGGGGCATGGACTAGAACATAGAACATAGAATATCTGAATATTCCAGTTAATACTGGTGGACAAGTTTTTAAAAAAAATAAATAAAAATAATAATAATAATCATTATGTCCACTGCTACTTACTGTACATGGCAGGAGGAACTAGCAAGTATCTTAGTGATGGGTCCAGTAAATAATAAAGAGGATGTCTGCTAATAAATTTTATTATTTCTGTTTTTTTTTTTCCATTTAATCCAAAATCTCTATTCCCCCCTATAAGGCTGACCTCATTTACCTTTTGTCTATGACTTTGCTACAGTTAAATGCTACTGGTTGAGATTGGTAATTTTGGGCAATGTCTGTTGAAAACAAAGGAAAATAGATATCAAGAAGAACTGGAGTTTATTTTGGTTTTCTTTATTACTACTGCAGTTGCAAAATTCAATTTAGTCACATAACCTCTCTTTGTAAGTCTCTCTAGAAAAAAATTGTTTGCTGACTTTCAGAGCTGCTTGTGTAAGGATGTCAGATGATAAATTAAGACATGTAATGATTGCTAGTTGCTGTAGCAGTAAATTCACTGTTATAAAATCTATGGCCCATATTAATCATAGATGTTTTGGATATTATGTTTATATATGGAAGTAAATGTTAGAAAAATGCATGAATTCATTTCATAACTCTTCAAATGAACAGTGGCACATGGATATAGCTGAACTTGAGTTAAATATCCCTGATTCCAGATGAAATTGTAAAAGACCATACAAATAGAAAATATATCTCAACAGTTAAGATGCAGAACCAAGGAACTTTAGCCTGAGACTGTTTAGTTGCTTAACTAAATAGTGAAAATAGCCCACAATGGAATTAAAGAGTTATAGCTGCAGTAGGTATGACCCAATGGCTAGCCTGTTCCCAATATATTAGCAATGCTTCTCTTTGTTCACAACAGACAAAATGTTAGATGAGAAAAAGGAGATACAGTAACTCAAGTAGAACCAGTGGACCAAGGGGCACCAGCCCCAGACCCTAAGCTTCAGGAAGCCAATAATATAACAAATAGGGATATCCCACAGCCACAGGGTCAAAATAATGTAAGGAAAAACAATATTTATTGATTAAAGTTAAACTTAAACATCCCCATAAGCTCTGTGTGTTTTGTGCCAAACAGTCACTTATTCGTAGCCGAATGGGCAGAAGAAAGAATGGCTTTAGAAGCTAAAAAGATGTATTCAAAACTTAAACAGGCAATTCGATCACATCACAAGAGCACAGATTCTCACATCTCCATATCCTGGGATCCCCACAACTGGCTTAAGATGTTCTGCCTTCCTACCAGCCCTCATGATATGGACTTTTTTCATACAAATGTTTTAGTATGCCTCTCTTTGGGACAGCCACAGGTCTACTGTATGTACTCTGAAACTTAGCACATAGACCTCTGGCAATTTTACAAGGTATGTAGGTTGGCACTGTACAAAGTGCACATGATGGGAGAATTACAGACTGCCTAAGAGGTTATAAATTACCCCTGTAAAGTTTGCTACAGGTCTAGTAGCAATTAAGGGGTAATGTAACAAAAGACCCAAAATGTTATAGGTCTAGTAAGCAATATCAATAGTCAGCTGATCTGATTCAAAAGACAACTGATGAAAAAATAAAAAACTGCATCTTTAAATTTGTATAAAAGAACAACAAAAGGAAAACAAGTATTAAATAATGATATACATTTAGAAAGATTTTTTCAAGTGCCTACTATATTTGCTGAGAAATCACTAAATGCATATGGATGAGCTTGATACATTTTAGATGGTTTAAGTATCTTTCTCAGAACCAATTTATAAATGTCTAATTGGGGCAATTACAAATAATTTAGGCATTTAAAGGAAATACCTATATCTTAAAGAAACAAACATCTCCAGTCAGTTATCTTATGTTCTCAGGCATGTAAGGATGTACCTACAAAGAACAACTTATACTGCACATTTGTAAAACAGTCATTGAAAGCAGTGGTGCTGTTTAATAGAAAACAACATGCCAAGGATGCAAAATCCTTGCCAGTTCCATGAAAAATGACACCAATTATAGCCTAAATTGCTTGTTTTGTCACAAGGTACATATTTTCATAGCTTTGAAATCAAATAATTGCTGCTTTTATATTAAATACAATAAAACAAAAGAGGATGCTACTTTGCAGGAACAGCTACAAGCTTCTTTTCAGACATAATTTTCCCACCTTTTAAATTCACAAAATATGGAAGGAAAGTCAACTATGAAAAGTTCCAATGAGATAAAGAAAGTCCTTTGGATTATTGCATCATTTGTCTTTCATGTCAAGAAAATCTATATGATTTCACTCTTTGATTAAATGCCAAAAACCCCATGTTGCTCTTGTCTAACTGATTGCATATTTTACTTTTCAAAAATAAATACATGAAAATGTTGTGGATGTTGTGATATTAAACACTGAGTAGGAGGAAAACAAACAGGCGTTTTAAAAAATGAAAATATGCAGGCTAAGAGGACAGAAAACACTAGCTGGGCGATTTAAGGGAAATGAAAAAAAAATCAAAAGATTGTTGAGCTCACTGAAGATCTGCAGCCTCACAATTCAAATACTTTGAACACTTTGAAGCCACATACTTTTTTAAAAAACATTTTCTAATTTATAATTCAGTTGTTGCCCAAATTTTTAAAGGGAAACCATCATGGGAAAAACAGTTTTTTTTTCAAAATGCATTCATTATTAGTGCTGCTCCAGCAGAATTCTGCACTGAAATCCATTTCTCAGAAGGGCAAACAGATTTTTTTTATATTTCATTTTGAAATCTGACATGGGGCAAGACATATTGTGAATTTCCCAGCTGCCACAAGTCATGTAACATGTGCTTTGATAAACTTCAGTAGCTCTTTATTGCTGTACTGCAACATGGAGTGATATACCCCCCCCCCCCGCAGCATAACAACAGAACAATGGGAAGGTAACCAGATAACAGCTCCCTAACACAAGATAACAGCTACCTGGTAGATAATAGAACAGCACTCAATAGTAAAAACACATGTCCCACTGTGTAACACCTTCAGTTACATTGAGAAGGAAAAACAACAGCCTGCCAGAAAGCAGTACCCTCCTAAAGTGCTGGCACACGTCACACGACCAGGGGCAACTGGGAAATTGACAAAATGTCTAGCCCCATGTCAGATTTCAAAATTAAATATAAAAAAAACTTTTTACTCTTTTGAGAAAAAGATTTCAGTGCAGAAGTCTGCTGGAGAAGCACTATTAACTGATGTATTTTATAAAAAAAATATTTTCCCATGACAGTATCCCTTTAAGTGGTGACAAATAATCAGTTTTGTAATGTGTTTTGTGCATATAGCCATCAGTGTGGGAGCTTTAAATGTTGAACTTGGCCTCTTGTGCACAGCAGAGGGTATGGCATCAAGGGCCCACTCTCACATTAGATTGTCTAATGATATAGGTCTATGGCTGAAATAATAAAGATCCTCTAGTACTCTGACAGGCCAGTCCAACCCAGAGAGCTTTGTGACTAATACAGTAATCAACATTGTTTTTGTGTGTTATATGTATGTAAGCATCAGTGTGGCATCGGGGTTCACACTCACATTAGGCAGTGCTAATTGTAATAGATGTTATATATGCCAATGATAGAAATAAGAATGCACTGATATTAATTTCTGGGTCCTATTAGGGCCAGGGTCCACCAGGTGATACTCTGGTATTCTAGCAGGCCAGTCCAACCCTGAGAGCTTTGTAGCTGGCTAGTGATTAATTGTATGAACTCTAAAATTGGTTATGGGTGGTCATTATCAGTTGAACAGATCTGTAGTTGGCTTAGAGAGGTCATCATCAATGGAGGAATACTTTCACTGTCTAGGGGTGGTCCTCTACTACAAAGAATTTGGTATTACTGTTTTATTAAGGCAGGTGAACAAGTGTTATTGTTTTGCTATGAAATTCATAGGCATCAGTGTGGGAGCATTTTAGCTAGCCAACATTAACTGGAAGAGCTCTATAGTTGAGGTAGCCATCTGTGAAAGAAATCTGTGGTTGGCCTAGGGAGGCCATTATCAGTACAAAACATCTGTGGGTGGCTTGTGGAGACAACTTGATCTTGTTTGGCCATTTTTTTAGTGTCAGTGAACTAATCTCAGATAACTGAGAGCAGCAGAAAAAAGATGGGAGTTACAGGGACATATTTCTAAGCACATATCTGTTCTGCTAAAGGGCTGTTGGTATAGAAGTTAAAATAGAAGGTGTAACATTTCAAGCCTAATTCTTTGTGAAAATGTATTCCTCCTTTAACCACCTCCCCTCCCTTTGACTATAGAATAGGCCAAAATTTGATTCAAATTGAAAAAAATTCAAATCGAATTTTAAAATTCCACCATTAGGGGTAGATTTACTGTTTGTCGAATTTCGAATTGAAAAAAATTAGAAATTCGACCATCGATCGAATAAAAATAGTTTGAGGTCCCCCATTGGCTTAAATAGCAATTTGGCAGGTTTAAGGTGGCAAAGAGTCAAATTCAAATTTTTTAAAGAGACAGTACTTCAATTTTCAAATGGTCGAATTTTAAAATTTGAATCAAATTTTTTTCATTTCAAATCAAATTTTGGCCTATTTGTTGTCAAAGTAGACAAAAATTGCTTAAAAATTCATAATTGTTTTAATTAGAATTTTCACTTCACCCTAAGTATATTTCAATGGATCATAGCTGCTGCAATCTGTGGTGCCACTATATTTCCAAATCTTACAGGGTAATTTTTTTTTTTTATAAGTTTCCTACATACATTTTTTTAAGCATACCACTTTCATCTGCAGCCTTGTATTGTATGCAAGACAGGAAGTATCCATGTGATGCTTTAATAAAGCTCTTATCTCTGGTCTATACAACATGATCGGACAGGAAAATCCACTATGAATTATTGCTTGGTTTGAAATGAGGATGTTAACGATGATAAAAGATTACTGGTTATATTATAATGACCCCAATGAATTATGTGAATACAGTTAAAAGTTTATTGGAAACATCAAGATATCTGAGAAGAGTTTAAACTGTAAAACAAAACAAAACACCCCTTGTGGTATTATTAGCTCAGTCTCTAGTACAAGTATGAGTCTTAAACCATCATGCTTACAATCTGAATGAACCCATCAAATCAACATATAGTTATTTACCGTTTTCAATAGTAGTCATTTTTTTTAATCCCCTATATGAATTATCTTTACACAAATGCTTTCCATATCCACATTTCTGCACATATCATAATAAATATCATTTTAAAATTGACCCATGTTTCCACATAGCAAATGTGACAATGTTTCTGAATCATATGATTTTTCAGATCTGTAGCTTGAAAACTGCGACTTTTGCAGATTATCTTTTGATTATTGAGCAAAATCCAGCACAGATCAGGATATCTTCCCGTTATAAATGGGACATCTGTCATTGACTTATATATGTACTCAGCAGGTCTGAGATGGAGTACTTTTTAGTTTGGACTTTTAACACTAACGGGGTTCAATAAATCACAAAACATTCAAGGTTTTTTTCTACAAAAAAATGGTGTTTCCCCTTTGAAAGTCTGACCAGAAAAATCGTACTTTAATAAATAACCCCCAAAGATTTAGAGAGCTGAAAAGCAGGAAGTTGTGTTATGTTCTGTTTTATTAGACATATACTCACTCCAGCCTTTATAGATTAAATTTTTGACTAAATAATAGTGATGGACGAATCTGGGGTGTTTCCCTTTAGCTGAAAAATTCGTGAAACTCCGCCAGCGCCTCATTTTGGACGCGTACATCTGTTTTTGGACTCTGGCGTCTGTTTTTGGATGCTGGCGCACATTCGCCAGCGAGAACATGCTGGTGTCCATTTTTTTGAGGATGGTGAATTTTCAGACAGATTTGCCACAAATTTTCGCAACAGAATTAGCCGCAAATTCGCCCATCACTACTAGAAACTATTAGAAACATTTTTTTATTTTGCATGGCCTATCTATTTACCCAGTTTTCATTTTTACACTGAACTGTTCCTTTAAGCTGGTTATACAGTGAGATCTGCTCATTTGTTCCTGAATTCGACAGTTGTCAGGTTTTAATTGGACAGGTTTTGGAAAAAAATTTAATAACATGCTGATGGGCTCCACACCCAAAATTTTAGGAATTGGAAATTTTGAAAATGGCAAACATGCATATTATTAATATGCAAATGTTGGAAACTATTTACTCTTCTGACAATGACAATGTGGCCTGGAGAAATTAACATTTTTGAGAGATTTCTGACACTGGGATAAGGGTTTTTTCTGTAATTTGGATCTCCATACTTTAAGGGGGTTATGTATCAAACTCCGATTATAAACTAGAATCCGCGCTTTGACCTTGTTCTCAAAAAAATTAATTTTGCGGAAAAAAAAGGGTGGATGTAGCCCGAAACATGTCGTGTCTGTAGTCTGAAATAAACACTTTGTAGCAGGTATCCTGCCTTGGATTGCTCTCCTCATTTGTTTGGATGATCATTGTGAAGACTTACGGTGAAGTCTTAAAGGGGAAAGAAGCATCCTTAATTATCTACGTTTGGCAGTGCGCTGAAGTATCTACCTTTGGAAATCACGAAAAATGTTTGTTTTTTTCCACTAAAAATTTCCATTTTATAGTAAAAAAAAAACTAGTATTTTTTTGGAGTTTATGGCACTCTATAATAAATAATATAATTTAGCAAAATAATAAATAGCAAATAAAATCAGTACTGTTTTGCTTCCAATAAAGATTAATTATATTTTAGCAGTTCAATGTACTGTTTTATTATTACAGAGAAAAAGGAAATCATATTTAAAATTAGTATTATTTGCTAATAATGGAGTCTATGGGAGATGACCTTTTGGAGCTTTCTGGATATCGAGTTTCCAGATAACGGGTCCCATACATGTATATGTTATTCAGTTTTTTTCTACTGTTCTTGTGAGGAGGAGGTTAAGATTCCTTGTGTGTCACCAGTTTATCAAAGAGTAGAGAATAAATAATTTTTTCTTTGAACTCTTTTTAAGCTCTTCCGTTGCTTTGTTCCCATTGTATGAAAGAGATTACAAAAGTTAAAAGTTTTGATTCATTCATTCATATAATTTTCAGTAGATACATAAAGTACAGGCATAGGCATACAGACTAAAAGTGATATGTAGTGTCTGGAGAATACTTTGGGTAAATTACAATTATCTGTATTTTACAAGTAATCCCAATATGACTGTCCTGAAATGACTCCCCCTTGAACCACCATGTTTCAGACATATATTTTATTGACATCTGCATTCCAGAACTCTCTCTTGTCTTCCACTGGTAGATTACCAATAGCTACATTATATAATTGACATTCAAGATGTATAATCCTATTTACTGAAGTGAAGTCACCAAGGGATTTGTAATCATATGAATATCAACATTAGGTTATACAGGTTACATAACTTTTAGGTGACATTTTATCCCCTGATAATATGTAGTAGATGGAAAATTATTTCTTATAATGTGCAAGAAATGGTGGATAGAATTGTATAGAAAAAATTATGAAAAAGCACTGAAGTAGAAAAATAAACTACTATAGTAACAGACTGTGTTAAAGCTAAAGGACCTGGAGGATACACATCGTAGAAGATTCCAAGATCACAAATTATATATTCAGTGCATCTCCCTTGTCTTAGTCCTTATATAAATCGCATATCAAGTGCTTAAAATTCCTATTACAAATGGACATAGAGAAAGTCATAAGCCTTTCACTATTTCCCCTTGCCTCTATCCCTTTATAGTAGGCTCCATTCCCATGATACTTAACCCCATTTCAATAAAAGATACCCTGGGGTGAAGCGCTGTAATATTTTGATATCCCAGTGCATTACAGTGAGACTATAACAAGGGGCTGGTTCAGGTTCATGAGCAGCATGCACAGCAATGCAGACCAGTTCTAGAGAGTCTGGACACAATGGCTCAGAGCCTTTTCTCTCTGTAGATTCACCATACAGTATATTGTCCATCTTAGCATCCTGACTGAACTTACCCCCTCTAATTTCACATATCCTGTAGAAAAGGCCCTGGTAGGTTTGAACAGATTCACATGGGAATATTTTCATGTTGTTTTTTTCCCTAAGAAATAAATGTTTCTCACAGACAATAAACCACAAACTGAGTAAATTCCTCAAAACACTTTGTAATGTGAGAAAAGGCTTCAGCTGAAGGGTGTTTTATTCACAAAATTAGGGAACGTTACTTCTCAAACTTGAGTTACATTGAATTATATGATTTCCCATTAAATCAAATCCCTTTTCGGTTTTGGAGTATAACGAATATTTATAGGCGTCTTTAAATGATATGGATTCCGAGCTCTTGTAGTGTATAGTAGCATTTTAAAAGGACAATTGTACTACTTATGTGCTAATAAATATAGATGCACCAGGGGAAAGGGAATTAAATGTTTTTTTTTTTTTTATAATATACTCAGTGTGGAATGCTCCCTGGCAGTACTGTGATGTCACAGTCTTAGTACAATGGCTCATAAATCCAACTGACCTAGAAATTAATACATTCCAATCCCACAGACTGGGATATGAATACTATGAAATATACTTTAAATAAGATTAAGATGAATTCTGCTATACATATCAACTTGCTATGGATTCTGGGATTTGTAGTCTTGCTGTAACAAGATAGTCTGGCTGGTTTCAGAAACCTTTTGTCGTCAGTCAGATATTTGCGTTCATTATTCTAAAAATGAGACCAACCAAAGCTAAGTTTCTATTGGCTGTGGAGTTGGGTCACTGTGTCCATGTTACTTTTTAAACCAGTGTATGCCTTACAACAATAACACCAATAATTTTGATGATTGTACTAGCAATCTTATGCTATAAAGATAAACCTCATTGTGTTACAGAACCAATTTCAACTAGCATGTAAAAGGAAGACTGCTAATTGTGCACAAGGGGTAGGGGGACATTCAGACCCATAATATGGGAGTCTCTGGAGCAGATAATAAAGACACCCGTATGGTGAGTGTATAATATTCCAGGGTTTGTCCAAAGCTAAATCACAATCTCCTCTAGGGATGGGTTATCTTAGCCCTGAAATTACTGTATGCTTCACTGAGATTTACATACAGCCCGTAAAGGTACACAGAGTTGTGTGTCTACCTAACTTGCTGATGGGCCTGTAAAAATTGCAGTAAAATGTTGGGGAAAGTCAGTATGATGACCATTATCATCTATAGAAGGTTATTGTCCAGCTATTGCCACACATGTGACTTTGTAAAAAAAAATCTGTTCCTTCACAAAGGTCTTGGGGTTTTTTATATGCAGTACATATAAGGGACACCAGGCTTTCCAGATAACAGATCTTCCCGCCATTTTGATCTTTGTACCTTACGTCTACTAGAAAATCATGTAAACATTAAATAAACCCAATAGGCTGCTTTTACTTCCACTAATGATTAATTATCCAAAATGAGACTGTACAAAATGGTGACAAAAAACAATGCTGTTGCAATGACAAATGATAAAATTAGTCAGGGTCTACAGCTGTTGGTGGAACAGTATCAACATCAAGGATTGCAAAATCATATACCTAGTGATAATAACAAAGCCAAAGCAGAACTAGTAGACACACATCAACTGTTCTTCAGATGAATATGATTCTATTTAGACAAGTCTGTAGTAAAGCTTAGCATGGTCAGTTTATCCAAACATGCAGACTCTTGAACTCTTTTGTAGTGCAACCTCCTGATCTTACCAAGTGTGTGCCAAATGTTGCATGATGCAAAAACTCCACTAAACCTATGTATGGTATTATTTACACCTCAGCCCAAAGCATGTTGTGAAACTATGCCTATAACATTATTGCACAGTACTTGAAAGTTAACCTGACTTCATTAAATGGCACCCACTAGCTCCAAATAAAAAAAGTTAATCTTTAATATTTATGACAAAATACCAATATACTATTTATGTTGACTTTCCAGAAAAAATGTTTTTCGGAAGCATTAAAGCATCATTTACTACTAGGCACATTGACTCCAGGAGAGATTCCACATCAACTGGGCTTCTTGGTTTCAGATAGTTCAGTACCAAGTATTCACTCTGAAAGAACCGTAGTGGGACTTTGTTTTTTTTTATTTCTTTCATACAATTATAAGAGCCACCTTTTGCTGATGGAATTATAGGGATGCTGCTGCTCTGTTCAAGGGAATCAGCCACATGTGCCTTAGACAGTACATTTCCCATATTTCTATGGCAGTGGACCCCAATCTTCTGCAGTTGTGAGCTACACTCAAATGCAATTGTTGGGGAGCCACAAAGTCAGCTGTCAAATAAGGGCTTTAACATACAGATGAAGCCACTTTGGATTGTGCATTTGACACAGAATAATATAACTCATCTATCCCATTTATCCCACTTAGCACAAAATATTGTGTCACAGCATCCCATCCAATTAAAGAGTTCACCATTGAAAACAATGTTGCTTTGGTATGCTAATGAAAAGGTGTTATTCATTAAATGAGTTAAGATAACTTTAGATAACACAGTTTCTTCAATTAACCCTGAGTCATGACGCATTTAACACACAAATCCAAGTGGCTGCATCTGTACGGCTTATGTGGACTACATGTGTTTGTCAGTGCTCTTGTAATTTCTAAGGATTGCCTCTAGGCCAGGATTTAATAAAATGGGCATCTGCTTTAAAACACTAGGAGCAACCTCAAAAGGGATGGCAAGTATCATGTGGCTCAAAAGCCACTGGTTGGGGATCCTTGCTCTATCAGCAGGGATAAAAGATGAATAGGGAAATGTAATATACGTCGGTAACGCAAACATTTTTTCAATGCAAAAAGTTAAGCCTTTGCGCGAAGAAATTTTGCTTTGCGTGAATGCAATATACCTTTTGTGAACCTGGAAACTGTTTAGCGACCACTTCCACCAGCAGAAGACCATTGCAAATTTTACACTTTGTACTAATGCGTTGTTAATGTAATAAAACTTCTTACTGAAGAAGTCGCAATCCAAAAGATTACAACACCTTAAAGTACTTCTTAAGAGTGCGCAATTATAATCCGCAATGCACAATAACGATTCGCAATGCAATAACCATTTAAGGACAATATTACATTGCGAGGTGTGGATTTTTACTCTTATTGGTGTGCTATGTTTTTCTCTTTGTGACTTTAATTACATTCCCTCCAAACAGTGATATTTTGAGTACTGTTGTTTCCCACCTGAGTACAGTGTAGGACATGTCAAAGATCTAAGAGTATAGCATATGAAATGCTCAAATGATGTGTACCCAGACATCCTTACTGCTGCCTCAGGGAATACTATAAAGAATGGCACTATTGTACGGCTCTAAGACTTGGAAAGTGCGTCTTGACATGCTCTCCTGGAACTGAGCCTGTCAAACAAATGAAGTCAAAAGAAGAACAAAATTAATTTTAATTTATCCTTTAATAAAATGGAATAAGATATTATACTAGAGCCTTTCTAAATGCTTTAACTTCAACTCACTTTTCCAATTAGCATGAAATGAGGTTAAATGAGGTAGTACTGACATAATCTACATATTTTCGGAACAATGGGACCCGTGTTAATCCACAATGAATATTGTGTCTGTTCTGTTTAGAACCACAACATCAAATGACTGTACCAGTGTGAGTCTTCCTTAAATATAGTTTGCACTCCCTCGAATAGGCCAAGTGCCTGAGGCGCACATTTGTAAAAAGCCTGTTTGTGCCTCAAAGGATGACAAGAGAAGCCTTTGATTAATTACTAAGACAGAAGCTATGTTAACACTTATTTGTGCTCCAAGGGTATCTGAGCATTACAGTCACTTTAATATGTGACAGTCTTTGCTAATCATGTTCAATTTGTAAGTCCTTTACACAGGAAGCTGTATTTAACATTGGAGGGATGCATTGCATGGTATGATGAAACTATCGGAAGAATGAAAATTACTGCTTAGAGAGTACCTTTACTAAAATAATGCTATGTGCAAAGTTGCACTTCCTTTTAAAATGTGTTTTTTATCAGGTTTATTAAAACAGGAGCAACATTGCTTCTGCATAATGAATACAGAGCAAGTTGCTACTGTGTCAATGTGGACATCAATAATGCCATTTGCATGCAATTCAATAGGCGTAAACAGGAGGGGCACTTAATAACAGCCTTGCCAGGTGTGAGAAAGCTGGTGGCTGGATGACTACCTTGAGGAGAGGAGAGGGAGGAATGGTACCATGGACACCATAGTAGCTGTTCTGTCATTTCCAGCAGGCACCAGGACAACCAGCACCCTAATACTCTAACATTTGTTGAGACACCATCATCATGGATGAATGCTTTTAAAGGAGGATCCAGAGCCGCTGGTAAGATAGTTGCAAATCAGTGGTGTTGGTTTCACTGGAACCTTAGTGAAGTCAGGTTGCCTGCTAACATGTGTCCATCTAAAGCAACTGCAAAAAATAGAACTTCTTCAGTAGTATTGCAACCATTCCAGGCAGTTTATGATAGCCTTAAACTTAAACTGGTTGCACCATTATTTTTATCTACAAATGGCTGATTAGTATATTATTATTACTATTATTAATAACATGTATTTATTAGTTATGGGCAAATTTATTCACCAGGTGCGAATTCACTGCAAATTCCCACGTTTTGCCACCGGCGAATAAATTCGTGAATCACCCCCTAAAATTCGCCGGTGAAAATTAGCCAGTGTCAAAAAACTCAGACGCCAGTGCGTTTTCACCAACGAATTTGCGCTGGCGTACAAAAACCTTAAAAAAAATTAGACACTGGCACCATTTCGTGAATCTTTCCTGTTAAGCAGGAAATGGTGAGCATACAAAACGAACGTGTGCATGTGCGAAAACCTGTTGCTGTGGCATGTGCAAAAAAACTAATACAAGCATGCCTGAAAAATTGCGAAAGGAACAGTGCGTATGTGCAAAAGCAGTGGGAGAAGCAGAGAAGGCGCATGCCTGGCACCCCCCCAGCATTGTGCCCTAGGCATGTGCCTACTCTGCCTACCCCTAGTTCCAGCCCTGGGCTCAGGGATAGAGAGATTGTAGAGTAATGCACCACTTTGAGCTTCTCTGGGGACTAGTTCAATACTTTGGATTAAACTAACACTCTGGCTGTGTCCAATACCATCATGAAAAGCAATTAATGTATATGAAAGATTTGTAGGAATGGACCAAATCCACTATTTGGGATTTGACCAACTCTCAGAATCCTTTGTGAAAGATTTGGCTAAATTCAGAACCAAATCCGAATCCAAATTTGCATATGCAAATTATGGGTGGGAAAGGGAAAAATGTGAACATTTTTTTTCACTTCCTTGTTTTGTGATGAAAAGTCATGTGATTTCCCTCCCCGCACCTAATATGCAAATTAGAATTTGAATTTGGTTGTGCCAGGTACATGGAGTCGGCCAAATCTGAATCCTGCTAAAAAAAGTTGAATCCTGGATTCGTTGCATCCCTAAGTATTTGTGGTGTGATTGTATATGGTACCATTTGTGAGGTAGCACAAGAGACTGCATGAGACTTTGCATGACATTCAACAAATAATTTCTTGGTTGTCTGTTTCAAGAATCACCTGTCACCTACGTTATTGAGAGATCTGTTTTTTGTTTGTGAAAACATTGTGGTTTACCTTGCCCTTTTCCAACAACTACAGCATACAGAGTCACATACAGTACAATGCATTCTCTACTGGTAGTTAAAGGGAGCTGTGACTCCCCATTCTGAGTTGGTTAATATCAAACATTATACTAATATATCAATACACCATGTTTTTATGTGTACATTATAAAATACTAGACATTAAGCCCGTTAAATTAACGGGCGCTAGAACATATGTAGTCAAACATTTATAAAAACAGAATTGTTGTAGGCGAATTTTCGCCTGCGCTACGCAAATTCACTAACGTGCGAATTTACACTCTGGTCGGCGAACGGTAACGTATTTACGTTTTTCAGACTATCACCCACAATTGTAAAACATGCCACAGCGTAAGGGTGCGAAGTTGCGCCTCTATCTACTTTGCTAGCGTAAATTCGCCAGAGACGGTCCGTGCGGCACATGCGCAGTAGCGCAATTCCACGCACACAGGGACTGGACGCAGAGACACTTGAACTTTACATTAAGCCGTTAAATTAACGGGCGCTAAAACATATGTAGTCAAACATTTATAAAAACAGAATTGTAGTAGGCGAATTTTCGCCTGCGCTACGCAAATTCACTAACGTGCGAATTTACACTCTGGTCTGCGAACGGTAACGTACCCACAATGCTAAAACACACCACAGCGTAAGGGTGTGAAGTTACGCGTCTATCTACTTTGCTAGCATAAATGATCACTCAATGGGAATTGAACACTAAAAGCACTGGTCAGAGGCATTTACCTTATACACTTCACCACAGGCTTCCATTGCCTGTAGTCTAAGTACTGGTACTGATAGCATTAGCTAGTGATTGGCGACCTCTAGTGGGCAAAACTGGTAAATTCGGTCTGTCTGCACAGTAGCGAATTCCAGGGACACAGGGACTGGACGCAGAGACACTTCAACTTTATTATATAGGACAAGTGAAGGTTGATTAGGAATTCATTTGGATGACACTGATGCTTAGCTTTTTAATTGTAGCCAAGGGCACACTTAGCATGTGCAGTGCCACTGACACTCAAAATATAGCAGAAGATGGAAAGCTGCTGGAAGGGCTGGGTCATTATTGTTATAAGCCTCTGGGCAGGTACAGTAAGTTCAGTATATAAAATTCAGCTTTTCTAACCATATTATTTTGGGCTTAAGCTCTTTTTCAGAACTGAGTTGGATTTAAAAGTCACAATTATGGGGCAAACTGAAAAAATCATTTTAGTTCTGTGGAGAAATTTAATAAAAACTACTCCCCTGGTGGTCCAGTGGTGCGCCGGGGATGCCTGCAGCGCCATTGTCGGGACGCCCGCCATTCCGCTCCTATCATCCTACTGTGCCGGTTCCCAGTGCACGTGTGCACTTCCTCCTCTAAAAGGTGCATGCAATTGCACCAAATTCAAATATTTAAAGGGGCTTTTGTGTATTTTTCATTGCGCGTTATAGGTTTTCTCTTGTGAGTTTCCTGGTGCTTCTGAGCTTTAGCTAATTTCTGATTTTGATACCTGTTGTGACCCCTGCCTGGCTTTCTGACGATTCTGCATTCTGTATCCTGACCCCTTGCCTGATTACCGACTCCGATTCTGCTGAACCCCCTGATTGTTCTTCTGGTTTGACCCTTTCCTGCCTGACTTCATTTGTATTCTGCCTATACCACGACCTTCTGCCTACAGACTCTAGCTAACAGTTGTGCCCCATTGCTGGCCAGAACTTTCCCCTTGCACCTCTCATTTAAGTCCAGGTGGCATCTGAGTAGCAGAGGGCTCCTCCCGAAGCCAAAGGCGGTCACACTACTGGTGAAGCCTGAGCCGAGACCAGGGTGCTTGGCATTTTGTTCTGGTGTAGGGTGCAGACTGTAACAATAAATCTGTAACTGAAATAGAAAATACATGTTTTCTCACTGAATTTAATGTGCGTCTCTGTATGTTAAAGAAACCAGACACACTGATTTGACTTTTAAGTATTCACACCCATATGTTTTGACAGGTTTACTTAAAGCATGCTTGTCCTATTAATGCACAGTGAGTGAGACTGTAAAAAGTTATTGCTGTCCACAATAATATCCTACTAATGCATTGTATTCATACTATACAGTGTTCTGTATTTGCTACCTTTGAGACAGATCATGGCGAACCCCTATAAAATCTAAGTATCTGCTATATATACACTATATATATATATATATATATATATATATATATATATATATACAGTATACAGTATATATATATTTATTTATTTAATGATCCCTCAAAATGGAGACATTTTGTCTGGTATAAAAAAAGAAATACATTTATACTTTGTCCCACTCGCAGACCACATCAGAGGTATTCTAAAAATAGAACAGATCAAAAAAAATTTATGGAACTATAATGAGAAAAGGATGTGTTCCCAAAACTCACTCAAGGAACAATGGAATGTAGCATAGGCAGGCACACTTTAGTGCTCCTAACAATTTTCTCATGTGAAAGAAAATCCTGGCTTGCAGAAACTTCTTTAGGAATTTCGTGCAAAGAAATAAAGGGGAAGTTAGGAAGATGGTCATTAAATGCATTGTGAAGAAAATAATGGTCAGTAAAGTTCCATAACACCTGAAATGTCTTTGTAGATCAGTGTGAATTTGCTAATTGGTTATAAAATATACTTATCACAGCCTTATACCCTATCCACCATAGGCAACCTACATATTTCTATGCAGTATACAAGGCCTAGAGCTTATTAAATAGACGGTTTAAATAAAAAGCTTCAATGGAATATAATAAACACATTTTATAGTTGCCTTATTAAAGGAATTGTTCAGTATAAAAGTAAAAACTGGGTAAATAGGCTGTGCAAAATAAAACATGTTTTCAATATAGTTAGTTAGGCAAAAATGTAATGTATAAAGGCTGGAGTGACTGCAAGTCTAACCTAATAGAACAGAACACAACTTCTTGCTTTTCAGCTCTCTTTTGTTTACACTGACTGGTTACCCTGGTTACCAGGCAGTAACCAATCAATGACTTGAGGGAGGGCCACATGGGTCATAACTGTTGCTTTTGAATCTGAGCTGAATGCTGAGGATCAATTGCAAACTCACTGAACAGTTATGTCCCATGTGGCCCCCCCTCAAGTCGCTGACTTAGTCAGATTTAGAGAGCTGAAAAGCAGAATGTTGTGTTCCACTCACTCCAGTTTTTATACATTACATTTTTGGCTAACTAACTATATTAGAAACATTTTTTATTTTGCACAGTCTATCTATTTACCCAGTTTTTATTTTTACCCTGAACTGTTCCTTTAAGACCGGGCTCAGTGCATATTTGTATCCAAATAAGTTGCATATGGAGCAAATGGATGGAAGTGTAATAACCCAGGGAGAATTTCAGTTATGAGATAGGTAAGGCTATGCTTAAACCCCTTAAACAGAAAACATTAAAACATAGCAATGCCTTTTCATATGTCTTAATAAAAAAATAATATGTCATTTTAACTGATTAGCCTTGTTCTGTAATAAAATAAGAGAATATGAGTCATTAACTTCTGCCCCTGCTGAAAGTGGAGGAGTACTAAGGGATGCAAAATCACATGCCTTCATGCTCATTCACATTGAATTTGAGGCAAGGGTATTGCTCTGTTGTGAATCTCATGCCAAAATGCAAGATGAAGTACTAACAAGCACTAGGTAGCCCAACCTTACGTCCATCACTCCCTAACTTGTGCCTCTGGATTACTATACGGCAGTGGGGGGAGGTGTTTACATGACTTCCCCAGCTTGAAGAACCTGTGCAGTATTTACCAACTTTTCCCACTTTGTACCCTGTTCTGTTGCCTGTGCCTTATTAATGTTCATAAAACTAGCAAAATCATGTTTAGAAAGTCTATCAGATCCTAGATAGTACTTGTTTTTATACCCTCCAGTATTTGTCCTGGGCATCCTGATTCCTGTACCTTACCATATCCTTTGGTAATATTGTTAATATTACCCTGCAATAGCATTGCTAGTTGAGCAATCTGATTGACCAGGGGCTCAGGACAATTGCTGTGAAGAGTTAAGGAGCCCCAAAGGACATCTGAGAAGGCAAAAGGTCCAGAGAAGAGTCTAATCTTTGTACCTAAAAAGTAAGGAGGCCACTGCTGACCTGCCTGGAGATTGAAAAGCACGGTGAGCAAGAAAGACCTAACAAACTATTTGCCAAGCAGCCTGTAAACTGAATCAGGAAATTCGGCTTTTAGAGTTCCAGAAGTGCTTTTTTTTTTGCCCCCGGTCACTCCATTGACACTGCCATCTGAGCCAAATTGCTCAACTCACATTATTATCTCAGTGCCCTTGACAGTTGCCAACTAAAAGCCCTATGGGAGGGCTTATGTGCCAGGAATAGAAATTAGATAATTTTTTTCACTTGATATGGATTTCTTCCAAAATTTGTGTTTTCGCAATTGGTGGAAAGCTTTACTCACTAGAAATCTCCATGATTATTTATTTGCTGTGGAAAAAAACACCCACTAACTAACATTTAGTGCACCAAAAAAATGTGAATTTGGTGAAAATGCCAGTTTACTACAATGAATATGGATTTGAGAAATAACTTTGGAGTGAAATAAACTGAAGAAATAAACCCCCCAATGACTTTAATGCATTTGAAGTGAAAAAAAAAATGCTCACTGACTCCAATGCATTTGGTGAAATTTCAGCAAAATATCACTGTCACAATTTTTCTACAGTTTCCCCAGATTTTTTTAGCAAACTGAAACAGGGCAGTTCATCATTAGCCAGGAGCTGTACCTTTAATTATACCGCCCCCAAGTTAACTGTGAAATTGGCACTTTAAAGGACCAGCAACATAAAAAATTAAAAACAAAATATGCTTGTACCAAATAAAAAAAAACACATTTTAGTTTAAATTCGCAAATCCTTTATTAAAAAATAACTAACTGATACTCCTCTTCAAAAAAGACTTCAGCGCGAGGATCCATCGTGTGGTGCTCGATTTCTCCTCCCTTGCTATAGGATGGATAAGAGGTCCCATACCAGTACCTTTGGTACACTATTCCTGTATATTGACCTGTTTCCCACTTATTATTAGGTGGGAATATTATAAGGACAGAAAACGGCAAGTATTTTATTGCTGACTTGTGATTACTTTTAGGCTTTCCCTTCCCTTATTCAACTATTTTTCACCTTAATCTTCTAGATCTTTCTCTACTTCCTTTTTCATTTTGCGTCCCACAGTGTCAGCCCTTTGCATTCTTTTCCCAATGTCTCAGTTGCAAGGACAATCACCATTTTGTACATGTCATCTGCCCTCTGATCTTCCTGTTCCCACAAACAAGATTGTTAACACCCAATACCTTATTTCCCCAGTCGGTGCCTCTGCACAGTATGGGGATACTTCTGACTTGTTTCTCACTACTGACAAGCACCACATTTCTCTTGCATGTCTCTGACTTATATAGGATATATACCTGACTTATATATGATATATATATATATATTTTGAGCAGTGAAAGCACTCACAGCAAGTTGCATCACATAAACAATGTGTGTCTTTATTACACGCTTACATCAACGCGTTTCAACCCCCACAGGGTCGTCGTCAGGATCCTGCCACCAATGTTTTTTTAAATGGTTATTTTTGGGGCCCCAATTTTTTTAACTTGTAAGGGGAGCCCTGTCGCCAATGTTTTATTAAAAAAAATATTTTTGGGGCCCCAATTTTTTTAACTTGTAAGGGGGGCCCTGTCGCCAATGTTTTATTAAAAAATTATTTTTGGGGCCCAAATTTTTTTAAACTTGTATGAGGGGCTCTGGCACCAATGCTTTAAAAATGTTTTTATGGGGGGGGGGCTTGCACCAATTTTTTTTTAACTTATAAGTGAGCCCTGGGGGAGTTTACTTTTTTAGCGCTGATGTCTGTTTGGTCTTTTTAACTTTGATGTGGATTTGGCGGGGATTGGGGCAGGGCTTAGATGCCTGGGTGGGCGGAGCCCAGGGGGCCCCGACAATTTTGTTGTGCGGGGCCCCGTGATTTCTGATGACGGCTCTGGTAGGACCTGCTCTAAGCTTAGGATCTAGTGGAAATGCATTGCTCCAGAGAGATGTAGTTGTGCACAGGGCGTACCCTGCACACTGTGGTCACCTAGAGCTTGTAAGTATTTAGCAGAAAAAGGGGTAAATTCACCAGTGACAGCCAAGCAGGCATCGCAACACTTCGCCAGGCAAAGTTCGCTAAGACAATGCTGATTTACTAAAATGCGAAGTTTCATCTTGGGCGTCAAACGCTGGCGAATTTTCTCTAGCGTTACTTCGGCAATGCAAGTAAATCCAATCAAAGATGCGCTAGTGTTCAATTTTGCCTAGTTTGCATACGGTTGGAAATTTGAACTTTAATGTAGGTTTGTATGTTACATGTTGCATCTAATACATTACATTTACACTGATAACTACACAAGTTCAAGGAACCATAATAAAGTCTATAAAGTTATTTTAATGTCCTACACGAGTCCACTGTACAATAATGTGCCATATGGTAGAAAATGTATGGGGGAAACTGGGTACCCAAAAAAACAAATGTATGCCTTTTGTAGCCTAACGCCCTGAAAAAATTAAAAGATGCCAGCATTTTTTTGGATTTTTTGGACTCAGAAGATATTCCACTCAAAAATGATTATGTAAGTAACTGAAGATTGAGGATATTCTATGCACTTTAATGGACTTCACCAGGTCTGAGTTGGTGAAGGCAAGTCTGGCGATAGAGGTAATGTTCAGTAAAATCCGCATTTTAGTGAATTTGAGGAATTACGTCCATTCACCAGAGTGAATTTGCCTGGCGTTAAAGTGCGAATCAATGCTAGCATCTGTTTCCTTCACTAGTGAAGTGATGCCTGCACCCATTACTAAATAAGCGAAGTGACTGAAAATGGTAACGCCGGTGAATCATCACCCTTTAGTAAATCTGTCCCATAGTGTTTGTAACCAGTTCTTTTTCCTTGCTAAAATGATTACTATAATCTGCTTATGTTAAGTTTTTATGCATTTTTTTCTGAAAGATTGAGATATTTCAGTGTCCCTATGGCTTTTACCTATGCCTGTGTCCCATCCACAATTCCCTCTGTTTTGTTTGCTTTAGAGGGTAAGCACAGTTAAGAAGAGACACTACCTTCATCTCATCGCCTACCACTTTTGTTTAGTCTCTAAACTCTCTCACGACCTCATAACCTTTACCCATGCTCATCCTTCTGAAGCCCCTACTAACGTTTCTTATACATAGAGACATTTTGCTTTCTAGGTTCCGTCTTGTCCTCGACAGCAGTAAAGCTGATATGCATCACCCATTTTCTCATACGGCTGCTCTTTCGGCAGCCCTATTATAATATTTATATAAACTAGCTCCTTATGAAAATCAAATGCAACATAAATCATCCATATCAGTGTTTCTCAGCTGTGCAATGCTCAGAGACTGCTTGGCTTTAACTCCCACCGTTACCTAACTTACAAACTGTGAGGCTGGCTGTCCTGAGGTGGAAGGGGTCTTAAATTAGTGGAAAAGGTATATAGTGGTAATGCTAGGGGGTAATATTTATTTACTGTTGTATAGTTGGAACTATAGAAGAATTATTGCTTGGACTGAGTTTCCTTGTATCTGCAACAATTTTATTAGCTAAGAAGAAGAAGTAGGGACCCAAGCCTGAAAACTCCACCCTAACCTTTTACATCGATAAAGGTATTCTGGCATCTGTAGTCCAGCAACATAAAGGAAAGCTCTGAAGCTATAAATGCAGGGTCTTTATGACAAGGAATCTGAATGACCAGCTGCGAGGTCACACTGTTTTATGTGTAGAGATTGGAAGAATCAGATGCAGCTCTAATTGGGTGAAAATCAATGTGTTAAAGGAAAATAATACCCCTGAACACTGTAGGTCTCTAGAAAAATATATTGCAAGCTGTATATATACATACAGCTTGTATGTAAATTTTCATAATAATATACTTTTTAGTAGTATGTGCCATTGGGTAATCCTAAATCGAAAATTGCCATTTTAAAAAATAAGGACAGCCCCCTGGGATCCTAAGATTCATGGTGCACAAAAACATACATGTTTTATCATATGAACCAATAACAGACAGTTCTGTATTTTGCTTCCACACTTCCTGTTACAGTTGAGTTGAGTAGAGTAGAGTATTTCTGGTCCAGTGATCTCCGAGGCAGCACAGAGACTATCACAAAATGGTGGTTCAAGGCAAGAGATGTAAAAAGGGTAATATTTACTTAAATATATATATATATATACCAGTTTGTTAAGATTCTTTAATATGCCAGTTAAGTTAATATAAACTATCTATTGCTAAATATTAATTTTGGGGTACAGTTTTGCTTTAAGGCATGAGACAGCTGGGTTGGGGGTGTAGAAAGAGAGGGATGTGATGTCAGGGGAAGAAACACTTCCCTATCTTCTGAGCAGGTAGTTTCTTTTCTTTATGTTCCTATATTATCTATTGATAACTGGACATGGTTATATTGTGGTTGCTTTATCTGTATTGTGGTTATAGAATATAAATGTGAGACTCTGCATTGTATTAATTCATGTTAAATGAATGCCAAATGCTTGATTCAGGTAATGTTTCCGATTTCCATTGGGGACAGGAATTGATTTTTTCCTCTTGAGTAATAATTTCCTCTGGAACAAAACAGTGGATATATCATGATGTATTTCAAGTTTTATTTGTCAATGCAGTGGTAGGGCCTTGACAGAATGCTGCACAGGAAATTTTAGAAGAGCAAGAAAGGAGGTTCTCTCCTATGACTGTGGGTTGATTGATACATACTCTACTACTGCTTATGCTAGGTGACAGCCTGCTTGTATTTCCTATCATCAAGGCACTGCAGATTCAGGTCCCCCAGCAGTGCTGCTGGATATATCATAATGTATTTCAAGCATTATTTGTCACAGCAGCGGTTTCTGAACTTCTCTTATGGTGGGAGATGCAGCTCCTGCTGGTAGCAAATTTGGGGGCCTCCCTCTCTTCAGGTAGAGGCAGCCTAATACTCAGTGGTGGATATAATGACAGAAATCTCTTATGGAATTCTGGCTTTAGAATATTGCCTTTGGATAGGCTGGCAAGGTTCTATTTATTTGATAAATGTGAGGAAGGCAGAGTATAGCAGAAATCTCTTATGAAATTCTGGCTTTAGAATATTGCCTTTGGATAGGCTGGCAAGGTTCTATTTATTTGATAAATGTGAATAAATGCTGTGACCATTTTAGCCCATTTCTGACTTTTGGTGTTTCATTAAGGTATGTAACAATGGGTTTCAGTTGGATGGCTGAGGGTGAAAGGTCAATTAAGGAGTCCCCTTGTCAGGAATTATATTTTCATAATATTGACAAGCTAACAATCTCACTATGATAAATAAGAGCAAGATGGCACTACTTGGCAGGTTTTTCATTGGACAACATTCTTGCATCTGTAATTAATTTTGTGGCTCCTACATCAGAGCTTTTAGTAGTGCAATGTATTCCAAGCTGTGGGGCTGGCCAGGGTCCGGAACTAGGGTTAGGTGGGATGCAGGGAAGGCACTAGGCATATATCTTTGGGTGGACTTTTTGTCACTTTGAGACCATACCCTCTGCATCCACTGTCACTTTCTCTCATACACATTCACATATACACATATATGTACAGGGGTTGGCAGGATGTTACCATCTAGTCACATTGGGCACCACATCTACTAGTTCTGGAACTTGGGCTGGCCCACCTTGGGTGACCTGAACAATGTCAGGGGGCTCAGTCTGAAGGCCAAACAGAGTAAAAGTAAATTTGCTCTACTAATAAGTCCCTGTGTGAGCTAAGGGGCACCCTGACCACTGTTTGTGCCTTCCTGGGGGTCTTGAACTAAGAAATGTCCCACAAATGCTGAAAAAGTGCCTGCTGACATTCTTCTTAATATTCTAGACTACCTGCTGTAAAAAAATCTGTTTGCACTTTCTTTACATGTTTTAACTGCTTATAGTTTGTAAAATTGAAATGTTATAGGGCAGCAAGAATTGTACTGCATGGTAGGCATTAAATATTTCATAAATAAATGTACTATTGAGCTAAACAAAAAGAAGCACTTAACAAGAGTATCTGTCTAGCAAAGTACTTATGCAAACTATTTATTTTAAGATCTAATATATCCCTTGTAAAGTTAATGATAACTTTACATATTTGTTTATTTTGCATAATTGTAAAGACTATTCATTTATTAAGGTAATTTCTCTTCATTAACTTTGCACTGTTACTCATAAAAACATAAATTTTACCACCAAGGCAATTCAGTAAATAATAAACATATAATAAAAGAAATACTGTGTACACTTAATTCTATTTTGTCTACACTGCCACACAATACATTACTCCCTAAAGGCCCAAAATCATATTTACATGTAAAATGCATTAAGTTACTTGTGAAACCATTTAGTTAGATTTAGATAGGAGTTGTTTTTATTTGATTTGGTTAGATAGATAGATTCTTGGGGGGGGGGGAGACATTTAACCACTTAAATAGGCTTGAAAATGTACGTTCCAGATTAAAGATAGCTTTTTCTTTTAGAAATCTTTGTTTTTATCTGACATTAAAAATATTTATATATATTTGAAAAAAAAATATATTTATTTATTTGGAAGTTTCCAAATACATATGTCTCCTTAAGTAAGCAATTATTTTCATCCGATGCATAGTTGCATTAAACTTTTTTTGCATTAGGCGTTTTTGTTTTTTTCTGAAATTTTTTGAATTTTTAAAAAGAATTTTTCCGTGGTTTACAATTTTTTTTCATTTAAAAGGTTCAGTTTCACTCATCAATACACAGTGCCAGCTAAATTGCCCTAAATGCCCTAGTACATTTTTGTGTCCAATGTTGTTCATCACCCCTGCACATCCGCCCCCCCCACTTAAATTGTGGACATGGACAAATTTTCATCTTCGGGTAAGGAGTACTTTGGATTGGTGCATGGGAAAATTTTAATTTTATTTCTTGATCGGACCCAGAGTTTCCTAACCAAATCCTGCCACTGTAGGCCTGGGCCTTGGTGGCCTTTCCACAAATTTGGAAAAATGGCAGGTAGTTTTGACCCTGGCAACCCTTCTGAAAACTGGGCTGTCCAGGTCATAACTGGACAGGTGGCAACCATAGTGTAGTCACACCTGATGTTATGCCACTGGTAGTCCCAATAGAACTTCTGGTCCCTAGTGCAGCCTAATTGGCTAACTCTACTTAATGGATTGTTTTATTGGACAAAAGATGCTACACAGGTCCCAGATGATGCAGTCCCACATTCAGTTCCCCACCATTAGAACAGTTATGCACATTCACAGACAATCTGAAAGCTTTAATATATGTACTGTACATTCTTGTAAACGTTTCAAAACTGACACATTTTTATGTTTATCTCTGGTAATTTTAATTTAAATGCCCAGATTTTAAAGAGTGTAGGAGATCGTTAGAATTAAGTTAAACTGTAGTGCAGATGGAATTGATGGTGATACTAGAGACGTTATCCCAGCTGAAGCTGCCGAACCCGGTTTGCTGTTTATTTTCCTTACTTAGCCTCAAGAAAATCAATAATTTGCTTCTTTATCCAAAGTGTAAATGATTTATGTTTACAATGTTTCTGCTTTGGCATTAACTGCTTGAAAGTGGTGGAAATTATAGAAGTCATTTTGTACAAGATTCAAGTCAGGCTGAATTGTTTCCTAAGGTTCATAGCACTAGCATAGTTAGTGGTTAACTAATATAAATATCAGAGCTTTATTATGACTTCTTACATTGTATATTTCTTAGATTTAGTCTATTTACAACTTGTTTTGAGCGTAATTTTTTAACTAAGGTCAACTGAAAAGCTGACCCTGTTTGATCATGCAAATACTGGACAAATTCCTACTTGTGTTCTGTGACAATGGAACGTTTGAAAGCAGCTTGTGAGTAGGTGGAACATGTTGACTTTGAGTTATTTTGAGATGTTGCTGTCCATATATGTGCGTTTCACTTTGCATGGCTCTTGAAGAGAAGTGTCAGCTATTTTTATTTTCATTCTATAAAGCTTTATTTCACATTTCAAAATCTAGTCTGTCCAGTGTTAACAGCTGCCGCTAACAAAATTCCACTGGAACAGTTGACTTACATTTGCAGGGGTTTACTATGTATCACAGTGCAAAACAGCCTCCCATGCCTGCTTCTGTCTAAGTTTGACATCATATTCAACTAATTGCATCCCAGTGCATTTTAAATTAGCTCTCTTCAAGAAGCTCTAGGATAAAATTTATTATTTTCTGTACTGGAACAAAGTCATTTGTATCTTACACGATTTAAGAAAGGGTAACTGTGTCTCCCAAAATATTGTGAATCCTGCAATTATATACCGAACAGTATGTGGAAACTCTTGCCTCAATAGTCCATGCTTTATTTTGTTCCAGCTTCAGTTGTTGAGCTGTTAGCTCCAGCTCCATGTCTCCACCAGACCCTGAAATAATTTAGACTAACGAATTGTGTTGGTTTAATTGTTTCTTGAAAGTCAACATTCCCCTTTATGAAGTCTACTACTTCAGTTGAGTCTAACATATCCATATGCTTAACAAATTTGAGGTCCATACTTTAGTTTACTACCTGTCTATTTGGGAAGTGCATTTCTTATCATGACCCAGTATTCTGAGATCCACAGTGAGGGAATGTGTCTTTACTGTCCATTAATAACTTTAAGTGCAATCATTAAGTAATGACTAACTATACTTACCAAACACTGCACTGGAATTTATTAGTGAGGGAAAATCACTGCATAGGGAATGATGAAGGTTTGGGGAGGCTAAGCCTCACCTCCAAAAAAGACCAGTCTCCATATATAAATACTATATATATATAGTTATGGTCTCGCTCATGAAAATACATCTATTGGTAGAATCCCCCAACACAAATTTCACTCTTCCTTTTATTGTCCAATCACCATAGTGGTTCAACATCCTCTCACCACAATAGGGCATAAAATAATTTTTGCATTAGCCACCCATCTGTGATTCTAAGATCTGGAGCAATAAATATTAAGTACTGAAATGTCTGCCCTCTGAAAGATAAGGCTTTAAAGAATATCCAGTAAAGCTGTAAGATAATATTGATAAAATAGATTATCTTATTGCATATAAATACTCATGGTTAGCATCATGTCTGGCTCTAATGAAGCCAAGATCCAATTCTGGCATTCCATGATTTTCATGGAGACTATTACTTTTGGGAGACAGGGGAACCTCTTCATCAAATGAGTAAAAACATGCGTGTTCTTTACACAGTAAAATTTGCCCCATTCTTATAACCTTTACCTTCCAATCAGCAGGCAGGTATCAACTTGTTGAAGATGTCACTCATTTTACAGGCCCTGAATTGTTTCTGGGCAGGAGAATTCCAGGAACATGAAGAGTTCTGAGTAGAGTTCTACTGTCATCTATACTATTTAAGGTGGGAGTTTCACCCTGTTGTTTAACTGCCTCTTACCACCCACATAATATCATCAAAGCATAATTTACATAGTTTGCACTTAAGGCTTTTTTTAAATATAACCAACACTTTATCTCCGGAACGCTTTGGTTATATTTAGCTCCGTGCTTTTAGAAGTCAGTATGACAACTCAACCGTTCCTTGAAGACAACAGGGCTGTATTATTAGACGTTAGTTTAGAATGAAACTCCTTTTCATTTAGATACT
>CM044448.1:54968720-55069708 GCA_024363595.1 Xenopus borealis
ACAGAATATTGTGTCACAGCATCCCATCCAATTAAAGAGTTCACCATTGAAAACAATTATTGTAACTGTATGTTGTATTTATTATTGTAATGACCTCTGACCCCTTACTAAATAATTTTTCTGCTGTACCATGCTTCATACATAATTAGTGCTATCAATCAAATATATAAATAAATAAAAAATATACATACATACATACATATAACTAGTGCTTAGTAAAGTTGTTAGCTGTATATGGAAACCATCCCCACCAAACATTTTTCCTGGGATATTATGGTCAATAGTTCAACATTACTGATTAGTAAGTTCAGTACCGAAAATACAGTCATAATTATTTTCAAGTTATGGTTCTCCTTTAAAATAAAAAGCACATTGTCTGTCCTACTGGTCTTTGATTAATGAACATTGGCTTAGCAATGTTGTTCCTATGCACTGCATCAGTAAATAAGTTTTGGCTGACTGTTTAGAAGATATGGGTGGAGTCTAATGGAAGGTTTCTGCACCATTAGATAGCATAAGTGTCAGATTTGGATGCTGGTGAATGGAGCCTATAGGCTGGATAACCCAGGTGATACACATTTACTGCAGGTTTAACAGCAGAAGCCATGGTATGATGGAGTTTTTAATGGAGATGAATGAAATAACAATAACAGAGTGTAAACTGAAAGATACAACCTGGGTAATGGCAAAGCAAAGTCCAATGAACAGGCAGAGAAGGTCTGGGCAGGCGGCAGGCAAGCAAGGTCCAAAGAGAAGGCAAGGTCAGAGGCAGGCAGCGATCAAGCAGGGTCGAAATAACAGGCCGAAGGTCAAACCAGGGAATTCACAGAGAAAAGGAATCAGGAACCAGGTGGGAACAGGAACAAGGAACAGGCAGGGGACACAGGAACCAGGCAGGGGACACAGGAACCAGGCAGGGGACACAGGAATCAAGAGTCAGGAGTCGCAGAGTAAGGGGCTGGATCGGGCTCAGGAGCTCAGATGATCAAGCAAGGATCATAGGGCAGGGACAGGCTTATAAAGGGTCATCAATTGGGAATGGAAAACACGTTAATAACGAGGCAGGGGAGAAAGAATATATTTCAAGTCTGTCCAGAGCAGTGTCTAGCATGAGGACAAAGATCCTCCAGTGGCTCACTGTGGTAATGCAGAACTTCCTAACAACAGGGACCAGGGTTTGATTCCTGGCCGTTCCTGACAATAAGTACACAGAAATAGTTGCAAGGAAATCTCTCCTAGAGGAATGCAGTCTTACACCCAAATTAAGGGCTATGAGTGACTTGCATTTTCTGGTATTTCCCAGGGCTTGGATTAGGTCTCTACAGAATTGACAAAAATTCCACTGCTAAATATAAATCAACAATATTGTGCTGTTGCTGCACAAACTGTATTGCAGGGCCCCTTTTCTGTTGAAAATCAATCTCAAACAGTAATAAAAAGCTGCTGCACCACTGCCAGAGGGTGTTTGGGCTTCATTCATGTCCAATTAGAAATTGAATAGATAGGGGCAAACATATTAATGATTTGGAATTGTCAAAGGGAGCCGACTACCTAAATAATACCACCCCACCAATGCAGCGTGTTAAGGCAGATGCCATCACAATTTTAATCCTTCCCTCATTAACTCCTTCAATTAAACAAGTAAGGTCACCACCACATGCTAATTGCAGACTACCTTTCATGCCAGCCACCCAATGAAGGGGTCAGGTGTGCAATTGAAAATAGGAACCTGGTTATTATCTCCTTGTGGAACCTATAGCCACAGAAAGCAAATTCTCAATCAATCATCTAAATCGTAAATAAACCCCAGACATAAGCCCCAACTGGCAAGCATTCTCCACCAGTTTTAACGGTACACTGATAACCATATTTACACAACTTATCACACATAAGGACAGGCAGGCAGGAGGAAGTTTGTGGTGTTGGTGATATGCTGGTGCTACATCATTTCCTACCCAATGTGAACTCACCACAACTGCCCCATTTAATAGTCTAGTCATATCACCGTGCCTGCACATTCTGCCAGCAGTCCAGGGTGTTGATTTTTGGAGACATATTTTTGATGCAGTTCGTGAAAATAAATATTCCACTATGTAATGGATCTCTATAATACATAGGCAGATGAAAGTGCTTTTAAAGGTTGCAATTTTTCTTCTTAGTGTTTTGCATTTTTGTCCTGCACAGCGGATTTGTGGAAAGGCCACCTAGGCCCAGGCCTAGGGTGACAGGATTTTAGAGGGGCAGCATGCTGTCCAGCCACATATGCAGGAAATACTATCGTTTTTTAAATTTCCCATGCGCCAATCCCCATTGCTCTGGGCCAGATGATGAAAATTGCAAATAAAGGGCAGAGTATGGGGGGTAGGGGGTGACAAACGCAATAGGCCTAGGGGCACCTGCTATGTAAATCCGGCCCTGGTCACGCACAAAGTAAATTACCCTACAAACTCCTTACAGACTTACCGTGCATAAGTGTGAGTGGTGTGGTCTAAAGAGAACATAATTCTAACAATATAAAAAAGGTTATTCACTTTAACCTAGGGTGCAAGAGCACTACGGGGTGCAAGTGCCAATGAATCACAAATCTATGAATGGGGGTAATTATCGTCAGTGCAAAGCTCTAAATATAATGTTAAACTATAAATCCCATTAACATTAATTACTTGCCTGGAAACCCCACTCATATAGCAAATACTGTGGGCGGCTGGGAATCATAGACGGGGTGCTTGAGCTTTGGAGAATCAAGCATTTTTTTATAAACATTCTCAGAAAGTCACTTAAGTCATCACCTTGTGAATCTTCATGGGAGCTTCTAATGTTGCAGTTTCCCGTTCCACTGTCAATTAACAAGAGAAGTAATGGTAACCCTTCAGCCTAGACAGTGCTCCATGCTTTCATCATAATAGCATTAACCGTGGGAACTATTTTTAGCGAAGGTTCAACTTTCTGCGTGTATTTTAATGTGGGAAAAGTGTGTCCTTTCCCTCTGTTCGTGTTTGATGTTTTCCAGTCCTCTTGTGAGCTTGTTTGAGTATCCAAGAGGGCTCGGGAGAAACTTCCTTTTGGATTCCCTCTGTTTTCTTTCGTGAAAATTACATTCCTTCGCCCATTTCACTTTCTGACAGGAAATGGAGCCTTGCCAGAATGATTAAAGGCCAAGAAAGCAGAATATTTGGAAAGCTGCAGCCGTTCTTAAGGAGCTCTCTGCCTGACATTGTGTTTGAACAGTTGTGGATTATTGTATCATCTATAATTGTTTCTTTGTCTGCTGTCAGTGTATTTATCTCTCTGTCTCTGTCGGTCTTTCTTTATCATCTGTCTATTTTATTTTTTAGCCTTTATTTATATAGCACTGGCACATCTACACACCGCTTTACAGTGACTGCTCATCATGAGAAGGGCAGAGTCAAATGACAGGCTCCTTCTCTAGCCAAACCACTCACCTTCTTGTATCATATAACATACCCAAAACCATTGATTATAATTAGAAAAGTCCACAGCTTCTTCAAATACATAGTGTTAACATCTGTAAACTTAATTTGGCTTAAAAGGGCAGTTATCAACTAGAGGTAGAGCATGAGCTACAATAGACTCTCTTTCAGCTGGATGGGCTTTCACTAGTGATGGGCGAATTTATTCACCAGGGGTGAATTCTCAGCGAATTCCCGCGATTCGCCGTTGGCGAATAAATTAGCAAAACACCAGCGAAAATTCTTTAAAAAAAAAACGAGTCGCGCGCGGCGCGAGCCGAAAACGACGCGACACGCGACGAAAATGACCGAACGCGACAAAAATGACGTGACGCGCATTGAAAACGGCGTGTCGAAAATTACGCAACACGACGAAAACGTGCCGCGACTCGTTTCGCAAATTTTTTCGCCAATTCGCGAATTTAGCTGGAAATTCGCACATTATCGCTGAAGCGAAACGGGGTAGATTCGCCCATCACTAGCTTTCACTATGTGGCAAGAGCATGTAAGTTTTTGAACTACACCTCTATACTGCCAAACTAGTCGCAAACAACGGACTTTATTCAATGAAAGAGCAACAGGATTTAGAATAGCAAGGGGGATTTGAAGTATACACCTTCCAGGTTGTCAGTACCTCATGTGGTCTGGATCCCTACAGTAGATCTAGGACAGGGATGAAACAATAACCTGATTCCCTTGTCAGTACTGAGGTTTCTGCACCACAGACAGTTTTCTCACCTATCCTCCTATAAAACTTGACTCCAGGCTCAATGTTTTAACCAAGCAACAAGAAAAGTCATAGCTGCAATTGCTACTATGGACCCTTACGCATAATTAAAGTACAACACCAATAGTGGTAGCTGCTTAAGGCTGTTATAACCTTAAAGGAAAATTCCACCTGTAATGAGGGAGAGGGTCTACATAGGGGAGGGGGGAGGGTTTTTTTTCCTTACAGGTTTGGTTCTCCTTTAAAGAAGAGGAAGGAGTCAATCATTCTCGCCCAAAACTCATGCACTTTTCACAGCACCCATTCCGTTACTTTGGCTTCATATCATTGGCTACCCGTTGGCCCCCATGGGAGCCTTCCAGTATCACTGAGACGTTTGTCCCTTGGCTAACCCCCAAACCTACCCCCTTTTACCTCCCCTTTTAGACTCCAATGTATTTTGAGCAGAAAAAAAGTCACCATGGAAAAAGTAATTGCGAAAAAACATTGATTGCAATGTGTTTCACATATTTTCCCTGATTTTGCTTGTTTTCCAGTTTGTCTTCTTGTCCATCCACTTAATACAGATTACCTCTATCCAAGGAATCTGAGTGATTTTGAAAAAAAACAACAGAACATATTAAGTAAAACAACTGATATCTAACCCCTAGTTAATATTTGGGAAAACAGCCCTCTCAAATGACAGTGCATAATTATATGGTGGATAACTGGAGCACAGGTTTAACAATGCAATACAATTTCTGGGTATTGATAAGACACACATAGCATTTACAGTACATTGTTGGGAGCCAATGACAGGTTCCCACATTCCATATTCAGACACAAGGCAGACATATTACATCACAGGCATCTGCTATCTCTTATTTCATTGGCACACTCTCCTCATGCCCTAGGCCTTATATGCACATTATATTTCCTATCATTTGAAATAATTTATTCTGTGTTCTCTACTGTAACGCTGGTATGCATATGCTCCACTTAAAGTCAGGATTTTTCTGTGTATTCATGCTCATTTTTCCAAGCTCTTCAGAATTAAGCTGACCACACATTGAAGAGACCATGATCAAAACAGTGGAGGTGAATGCATATGCTTCTCTGGCAACCTATAGCAACCCCTGTCCTACAATTCCCACTGTCCCTATATGAATAAATATTATAGTGCATTTAATATGATCAATAGATCAAATGTAACCATGGCATATAGCAGTAGCCAAATGAGAATGGCAGGACATTATCAGCCTGAGAAGCCAGTAGACAGAATGGCAGTCTAGGTAACAGAGCCATAAATTATGCTCTATATAGCAGGGATAGCTTCCTAAGTTTCTCATAGCCTTTGCAAAGAGATATACCATACACCTATATATACAGTGTAACCTTTGAAAGGTTAAAAAATAAAAAATTAGGACAGGCCTAGATTTCTTCTTGATAAAGGACTTAGAAGGAGACTGAAACGTTGGCCTGTTTTTAATTGTCCTAATAAAATTCAGACTTTTTTAACCTTTCAAAGGCTCCTGGTGTGCACCCTCCCAAGTTGATTGATCAAAGAAAGGTATGCAGTAAACAAACAAAGGTCTGTCTCTCCCCCTCTCACTCGCTCCCCCTCTTTCTCCCTCTCTCTCTCTCCCTCTCTCTCTCTCCTTATTGTACATACGTATATATATATATATATATATATATATATATATATATATACAGCATGGGCAGTACAAGAAAAGTAGGAAATCCTGTGGTTCAGGGTCAGACTGGGAATTCAGTCCACCAAGGTTTAATATTTCCCAGCTCTCAGGGTCAGTTCAGTTAGAACATTCCCAGGTATGGTCCTGCCTCAGAGCAAAACTGTAAATTGCCCTTTTTATGAAATATACACCAAAATACCATATCTAAGTGATACAAATGCTCATTCAGGCTAGAAAATATTTTAAATTCATTTCACTTATGAGGGTGGGGTCTTTATACCCCCCAACTTCCAAATTATTCCCAAATGACCAATACAGTAAAAGGCTTTCCAAAACTCCTTCATTATTTGTGAGACTTGGTCATCACCAAAATGAACAATCCAAAAATGTACAAATCCTCTGAGCATCCTGACTGCATCCCATTTATAATACTCAAATTCTACTGTTCATTTCCCATGTACCTGACCCTATGCTTTTCTCACATCCAAGCAGGCATCATTTTCTAAAGCAAATGAAGGGTAGACCACCATCACGTACCCAGCAGCATAACTTAAGCCAAGGTGTCTAGAAGCAGAAAAACTCCACAGATCAGAGCATTCTTTTTAGTTGAAATGAGGGAGCAAACAACAAAAAAAGTGAATAGGGCATTATTTATTTATTTTTACAATACATCTCATAGTGTTAGGGGGACTCAGTAGGTGCCACAAAATAATTAGAAAGGCTTGTGCAGTTGAAGTGCCTTACTCTGATAAATCATAACTTACAGGTATGGGAGAGAAGCAAATAAACCATGGCATTAATGGAAAGGAGATGAAGACTTTGCTCGGAACAAAGAGGTAATGCAGCAGTCATCTTGGTTCTTGAAATTTAGCCATATATAAAGTCATTTTGGTATTGCTTAATCTGCAACTATAGCTCCCATAATCCCTTAGCAGCCAAAACAAAGTATTTTAAGAGTATTTCCTCTTCTACTCACTGTGGATTAATGGGTAATACAAGGATATCTTTACATATGTTATAAGGGGAGCCAAGATCAAATATATAACGAATAACAATGGCACTCCAGGTAGAATTAATGCAGGGTCGCCCCTTGCTCTTTATTCAAGTGCAGACGTGCAACGTTTCGGGTTCACCCCCTTTATGCTTGATAAAGGGGGTGACCCCGAAACGTTGCACGTCTGCACTTGAATAAAGAGCAAGGGGCGACCCTGCATTAATTCTACCTGGAGTGCCATTGTTATTCGTTATATGTTCCTGCACAAGAGGGTTGCCGTGCCCTCAAATAATTGAGCACCAGGTGAGCTGAACTATTTTTGCACTAAGGAGTGTGCGCTGCTTCTACCAGTTGTGTGTGTCTTAGCCAAGATCAAATGCCAGTCCATTGGGGTATATTTATCAAAGAGGGAAGTTAGAGATTGCCACAGAGTGGCACTCTCCATTCATTTCTATTGGATTTTGAAATAAAAAAAATGAGCTTTCACTTTCAGCCATTGATTAATATTCTTTTAAAAATCCAATAGAAATTAATGGAGAGTGGGGGAGTTTCACTCTAGAGAACTGTGGTGATCTCTGACTTCACAGCTTGATAAATATACCCCATTAAAGGGTCTTGCACCTGTCACCTAAGATGTTCATGAATATGTGCTAGAATTTTACCATGTGTTTTTTTTTAGCAAAAACACAAGAAAAATTAATTTGCTAATTTTTCCATGGCACATTTTTCCCAGTGAAGTGCAACAGGGTGGTTTAGATCACTAGTGGCAGAGTCACCTAAATTTCTAATGCCGTTGTCTATGGTACATATATATGAGTAACATGGTATATTGTAACATATATATGTTATAGTTCATATAGGAGTAGTGACCAGCTCTTTGTTGCAGCTCCCACCCCTCCTAACTATAGCCAGGTGATCCCACTGGTGTCTAATAAAAGGGCAACCAAGTGTGGGAGTTTTACTTTGAAAGCAGCAAGTAAGTTACAGGTAAAACTTAGTCCCTTTGTAAAATGTATAATGAAGCAATATAATTCTTAATGAATCGGGTGCAATTTGAGAGTAGGACTGGCCAGATATGGGATGACTTTGACGTAGTTGGCCAGCTTAAATAACCCTCACTATGTACACAGCACTGTGCATTATTACAACAGAGAAATCATAGAAACTGGGGACAAGCATGCAATAAATAAGAAAACATTTCCATGCAAGTGTAACATAGAAACTAAGAGCAAGAGTAGGAATGAGTCTCATAGGGCTCTGTGCACTAAGCTTTTGTGCCTAGTCCTTCTGAAACATTTTCTGTGTTCTACACTAAGTTCCCACAAAGTACTGAGAGCTGTGAGGTCAGCAAAAGGGAACCCCCCTTTTCTGGTGCATAAACCAGGGCAAAGCTGACTGGCTAATTATGTTGGGGACAAGGGAGTCACACTGGGATAAGACATGATGACTATATTCTAATATTGCAAATGTCCCTCCTGGTGCAACACAGATATACAATATACTCTTAATATTCCCATTGGTTAAACAGCAAGGCAAATGCCTCTTTTAACTCTTTTAACAAACCAAAACCTGATTTTTTGTAAAGAAAAAATAAACTGATTTTACTTCTTAGTTAAAAAACAAGTGGGATGATAGATTTATTTATGGACCAAATGCAGGGTAAATAAGCAAAAGTGTTTGCAGAGTGTATACAGTCTCAATAAACCCTTGGGAAGGCTTCAAAGCTCCAAAGCCCCTCATTTCAGAGGCCCTTCTTTTAGTTAGTGAGATTTTTTGTGTATGAGAAGATGAATTAGGGATGTGTACTCTCTGTCAACAGGCTCGGCAATTCATATCCACTTTTTCAATTCATATCCACTTTTCAGACGAGTGAAATTGATCAGACAAGTCAGTCAATATCGCTGAGTACTATTTGTCACTTCATAAGCAGCAACAATCTGCTGTTGTATAAATTCTGAGGGGATGTCGAATAAATTACATCATGCAGTGAGAGCAGATAGTATCTCTTCATCCATAATTGGTGCAGTCACATTTGTTCACTCCCATGATCCTTCTCTGGGATGACACAGACAAAAGAACACCAACAAGCACTGTCAGAAATAGTGAAGAGTCTATGTTTTCTTATAGTGTGTCAGGAGAAGATATGGATCAGAATATTCATGCAATGGAGCCACAGTTTTGTCATCTCCTTGATTTTGTTCTCTTTGCTTGAGGAAACAGCATTAACAAGAGCCAACTATTCACACCATTCACTATACATAGTGGAGTGGAGATTAATGGGAATAGGCTGAATGCTGAAGAAGAGATAGGGATTAAAGTTTTAATTCCATCACATTTTGGTAGAATATCTCAATGGTTGATGATCTGCACTCATACATACAGTATGAGCCTCGCTATTTTTATAGGCATTTACAGCATATGCAAACTCACGTTTGTGTCTCCCCCTGCTCTCATTGAAAGGCACACAACCCCCTTCTGTTTTCTCCTTAACAGGCTAGCCTCTGACCCCACTCCTTACTTCAATTGCTACATGGATTTACACCATATGGACGAGTAATATGCTGCCACTCTGCACCAATAGGATGGCAAGATGATCCTGTGGAAGCCATGTTCCTAGTGCTATACATGCCTAGATGCCAAACGGCCAGTCCGAGTCTGGGCATGGTGACCTGTCACATCCATTGAAATTGAATTTAGACCACTGGGAAAACAAGTGAACTAATAGAGTGTATATATATATATATATAGTTATATATATATATATATATATATATATATACCTTTATTAGATATCTTTGATATCTAATATAGATGAGCTTTGAATAAGCATTTCCTAAGGACTGTGACTTGCAGCTATCATATAAAGATGTTCTTAGGAATCCAAAATCTTTACCGCACTGGAAACTTAGTATACCTCTAAAATAGGATGTAAGTGGCTAAACAATATTGAAACTGTGCGGAAAATGGTCAACAAATAGTATTGAAAAGGACAACTGTTAATTAAATAATCCATCACTTTAGGAAGGAAAGCAGTTTACTCCTCTGACAATGAATGGCTGGAATATTAAAAGGTCATCATATGAGTTACTACCAACTCCTGTTTATTTAAGAGTCCTAACATTGGGATTGTATATTTTATGAAACTCCCCAAGCATCAAGCAAGAGAAAAAAGTCTGAAAATAGGTATTTGCACAAGTGGAAATGTGGCTGTTCTCAAAAAAACATTTCAGTATAATAGTGATGGCAGGAGATTAAAGGACAAAAGGGTAACGTGGGAGCAGGAAACATGGGGCCCACTGGTAAGAAGGGAATATGAACCTTTTGGACTACAACTCCCAGCATCCCCCCAGAAATGTTATGCATTTAATAATTGGTATACATCATTATATGCCTTTTGTACTCATATCCCTATTTAAGACAAAATACTTCTTGTGATTCTGGAGGTCCAATGGCTAATGCCTAAAACTAGCCTTGCTAGCAGCTCTGATTTATTTTACCTAATGATGCAATGTATTAATGTTCCTCTCTCATTATAACATGGGGTTATATATAAGGGTTAAACACTGCAGTACATAGAAATGACCTCATTTCCTTAAATATATTGACTTGGATTTCTGTGTTACTTTTGTGCCAAGCAGCACCTAATTATAAATTTTCCTTATTGAATCTTTTGTTGCATAATATTTCTCCCTCCTTTCTATATATTTTCTGTTTTCTCTTTTATCTCTATAACAGGAGCTCATGCAACTGGTTCAGATAATATTTTGCTAATTTACAAAGCAAGTGCAAAATTTGCATGCACTAGGCTTTATTTTTATGCCATAATGCATTGGCAGGTTCCAGAATTATAATTTAATTGGAACTGGCACATGCATTGTTTAATCTGGTGCAATTTGAATTTTTGCTAGAGCCAGTATGGGTGTGAATTGTGTCATCCCCAGCTCACTGATGACTGCAGTTCCAGAAATGGCATTGGTCTACAATTTATTAGACTGCATGTGTAGGTGCTATTCATGAATTCTGTCTTGGCAGGGTATGTCTGGGGTTGCTCATACTTTATGTAATGCATTGCTAACTTGTTTGGGCAGGGTGCCCCTGTGATTATCTTCTGCATATCTACCACTTACCTTGGCCTTTGGACAAGATATATCTCTGGTTAATCTTGAGCCAGGTCATACATTATTGGCACCCAAGGAAACCCCCTTAACCCCTTAACCCTCCACCCCAGTTAGTCTACAAACCCAACCCCCCCAGCTGCTCTGCAAGCCATGTGCCAACACAGCCCAACTCAACACCCACCAAAAACATCCTAAAGTCCAATTGTCTGCACAACCCCACTGATCTTCTCCCCTACACCCTCTGCCTGAGGCATGTGACTCTTCTGCCTTCCCATAGTTCCAACCCTGGCCTAATACTTTTCACCTTGCCTTCTCGCTGGGCATCTGTAGTAGTTTAACAGGAGGTGGGGAAAGGTTTACCAGCAGAAACATAATAAAGCTACAGTTTAGAAATCTGATTTAACTAATGATGTATGATACTAATGCCCAGGATAAAAACACATTTCTGAGATAAATTTGCTTTAAAGTGACACTGTTATGCTTTAGATTATGGTATCAACTTCATGCACAAAATGACTGGCTGGATAGGAAAGAAATATCTCTGCCGATTCCCCTGTTGTGCAGAGGGGAATGTTTTGCAACATGTTCTGTGTAGGTAAATGAAGATAATCAAGATACACTACTTGTTCTGCACTAGAGAAACATGTGCTTATTCACACTGGGGATGTAATGGAACGCTGGATTTGCAGATGTGCAGCTTGTTTATCAAGGTGGAGACATTTAGGAAAGCCTTAAACCCTTTCTCTGCTGGTTTCAATCTGCTCTTTAATAGAAATAATACAAGGGGACAGAGTGGGCCTTGTGATGTCTGATATCATTTGGACTTCCCAGGCCTCCAGCAAGTGGGGTCCAAAGATACAGAACCACAAAGTGACTCCCCTTTTAAAGACTAGGAAAACCTGATCAGTTGAGGAAGAACCTGGGAATGCTTCAATTTGAAGACTGAATCAACTGCTCCTCCAAACCTTAAACAGACATGGGCCGATGCCATGCCTTGATCTCCATTCTCTAAATAGAGGTGGAAAAAACTTCTACCTCTCACATAGGTATTTGTCTAATGCTACCACTCCCTGTTTCAGCCCCATACCTATACATTATTGAGAAACTGAACTGAGACTTTGGTTTTAAGTACAACTTGTTAAATCTACATCCGGCTACAATTGTCACTGAGACTAAAATTGTATGATTATTGTCAAATGAAAGTGAAGGTTGTTGTTTTATGATGTCAAGCAATTAGCAGGGAGATTTACTGCCCCTGACAGCTTGTAATATTATTTTTAAGGAGGTTTAAGTCTGATTGCTAAATTTAGCATCCAGTGGTAGCAAAGATATACGGTTCAGAACTCGATGTGGCAGAAAAATAATCATGCCATTTATTCATTAGATAATGTTTATTTATTGTGACAGATATATCAAACCCTACTGTTCCATTAAACTTTTGACTGTTTTTTACCTATAAAATTTGATATTGTCGTGGCAGCTGCACTAGTCATATTATTGCAACAATACAGCTGCTCTGCTTAAAATTTATGCACACTCTTCATGGTTTCAAATTATGTGCATATTTATTTGGCTTTTTACTACGTGTCCTTTTATTTTAATGATAAAAGGTGAGAAAAAGAGCAAAATAATAAAATGTTTTTTTTTTTCCCTGATCATAAAGTTCTTCTGCAACAAAAAAAAAGTTCAATGATTTTTATCCGTAGCATATTCCCGTACTGTAAGATATAACTCCAACAAGTGCCTTGGTGAAGAAATTGGAAATGATTTGATTTTTAAAGTAGAAATAAATAGTGATGGGCGAATCTACCCCGTTTCGCCGAAAAAATTGTGAATTTCCAGCGAAATTCGCGAATTGACGAAAAAATTAGCAAAACGAATCGTGGCACGTTTTCGTAGCACGTCGCGTTCGCGAACTTATTCGCCAGCGGCGAATTGCGGGAATTCGCCGCGAATTCGCCCCATGCAAATAAATTCGCCCCATGCAAATAAATTCGCCCATCACTAGAAATAAACCCTTATGCAATAGAAATATGAGGCATTTACTATGACGCTGGTTGTGAGTGCTATGGTTCCAAGGTCATAGTGGGGCACAGTTGTACACAATTTATCAGAGCAGACTAGGTGGACACACCTGATGTTTGACACCCGTGATGTTTGGCTGAAATACATGGAAGTGCAAGAAGCATGTTTCCATGCATGTACCTTTACTGAATCAGTGTTTGCAAAAGACTTGCTGTTATAAATTATCCTTACATTGTTTTAGTGTAGCTGCATTTGAGGGTAAATGAGCCCCTAAATTATATAAATGCTGCTGGGAAAATGGGAGTGTTGGGACTTGCTCCAGCTGGTATTGGTAGAGTCAAGGAAGATGAGCGATGGGACACCACATTTTAGATGAAAGCAGTTTTTTTTTCACTGCACTTTATTAAGAGTCAAACAGAAAATGTGCTTATGAAAGAAAAGATTCTCTGGTAAAACAGATGACTGACCCTCAATACTCTGGATCTATGTGGGTTTCTCCACACAAACAAAATGGCCCAGTACTTTGAAGGCATTTAGCTTCCTATTTTCTGCTTCCCTCTCATATAACAGTGCACATGTGTAATACAGTTAACTTAAATATATGAATATTCACCAAATATCTCAGATCTGCAAGAGGTTAAACTCCTGACAGGAATAATCACTTGGACTGTACCAAAATACTGACCAGGAGTGCAGAATACAAGTTTGAATGTTACTGTTTATTAGGGTCTAATCAGGAAATAAATTGTTTATAATGGAGCAGCTAACATCTGGGAAAATATCATAGCCACATAGTGAGCAGAATCTTTGCCAGATTAATGGACTTTCCCTTACCCCCTATCTATACACTTTCACTTGGTCTGGCCCCTCTTCAGTGCTTTAGCTCCACAGAAGATGTAAGATGTCTGTTACTGCTCTAATCACCTCAAAAGTTTTACAGTTGATTTTAAGGGTTATTTCTTTGCTGAAGCAACTTGTCTTACCTCCAGCTATAGCAACTTCATGCTTTTAACAGTTTAGTAGTGTGTAGCATATTCTCAAAAGTGTGTAATGGAGACAGGCAGAGCACATGGGATCTAAAATGTCTGCCATGGGAAAAACCTGTATGCTGTAATCCTCACATTGTCACCTGATTGTTATAAACTGCGTAGTGTACTCTGCTGAAGTTGTTATATGGTAATGTGTCATGTATATTAGCCATGCAGCTTTTCCTTACATAAGATCCTTTATAAATCCTGTAATATGTCAGTGGGGATGTATTGAATTAACTGCCTGTTGTAATATAGGTGGTTTGGTGGCCTGTGATGTACCTGAAGTGGCAGTTCTCTCCCTACTAGTGATGGGCGAATCTGGGGCCTTTCACGTCGGTGAAAAATTCACGAAACACCGCTGCCTTTCCTTTTATGACACGGGCGTCCATTTTTGGACACTGGCACACATTGCCGGCATCTAAAAAATGGACGCCGGTGTCCAAAAACGTACGCCCGTGTCCAAGACAAGAAGACAAGAAATTTTTGTCAGGCTAAATTTTAAAGCCGGAGGCCAAAAGTTTTGAGACTTCCTCATCAGTAACAGGGGTGAAGGAGCACAGGAGAGACTGGGGAGTGTGGAAGGAGGGTGGTGAAAGCCAAGGGGGGCTGAGTAGTGTGATGTCCCCTCTGATAGTGTCAATTTTGTTTTTGAAGTGCTCAGCAATGTCTTGAGCAGAGACAGATGTGCATGGAGGGTGTGGAGAAGGGGAAAGGAGAGTGTTAAAGGTGGAGAATAGTTGTGTTGATTTTTTGGAAAGGGACTTAACGAGTGAAGTAAAGTATGTTTGTTTGGCTTGGGAAAGGCTGGTGTTATAGGAGTGCAGGGCAGATTTGTAGCTCCAAAAGTCTGATTCTGAGCGGGATTTGCACCAATGATGCTCAAGTGCGCCTGAGTGTCTTTGGAACACTTTAGTATGAGTGGTGTGCCAAGGTTGAAGTGGTTTGGGTCTAGCACATTTAGTTTTTACAGGAGAAAGCTCATTAAGGGCAGTGGTGAGTGTGCTATAGTAGACAGAAGTAGCTGCATTAGGACAAGAGATAGCTGAGATATTAGAGTGAAGAGAGTCAAATGAAGAAGAGAGATGTGACACATACAGAGCTAGCAAATCACAATAGGTACGTGTTTGGGGATTAGCAGGGGGTGAGGAGGGAGTTAGTGAGAGTTGAAATGTGAGCATATTGTGGAAAGAGTGAGAAACAGTGAGTTAGCAAAGTTGGTGGTTGAACAGAGTCTGTTAAATATTAGATCCAGAGCATTACCATTGGTGTGAGAGGGGGAGTCTGAGCACAAGGATTAGCCTAGGGAGGATGTTAGCGAAAGAAGTTTAGAGACGGAAGGGCTGTTAATGTTGTTAACAGGTATATTAAAGTCTCCTAATATGATGTATGGGGTATTAGATGAGAGAAAGTAAGGAAGCCAGGCAGCAAAGTTGTCCAGAAATTGTGCGGTTGGTCCAGGTGTTCGATTTATGACAGCAATGCAGAGTGAAACACGAGAAAAGATGAACCTCAGTGAACCTCAAAGAGGAGAATGATTAGGCAGGAACAGATGGAAGAACTTTAAAAGTACAGCGGGGAGAGAGAAGCAAGCCTTCCCCACTCCCAGGCCCCCATAGGACAGGTCAGCAGGTGAGGCAGTGTCAGTGGGAGAAAGCCATATTTCTGTAAGTGTAGGTTAAAGGAATTGGCAATGAAATGTTCGTGTATAGCGGTGAGTTTGTTGCAAACAGATCTGGCATTCCAGAGAGCACAGGAAAGACTAACTGGGTTTTTGGGTATAGGAATAAGAGTTCTGAACTGTTGGAATTTGCAGCGAAGAGAAGGAGCCCGTGGCTGTGATATAACTGGGATGTTACTCTGTGCTTTAACTTCACAGAAGAGATGGGCCGGTGGCCTGTGATGTACAGTGTTCTCCTTACTGTTTTTACAGGTTCCCAGAGAGGTGCACATCAATAAATCATTTTAAAGGTATGGTATCTCTGCCTGTGTTCAAGTCCTTGTACCTGCTGCAGTGACTATCCCTACACTGGTGGAGTGTGTGGACCAGAGGGTTACGCAGGTCGGTGTAACAGAAATAAAGGTTACACAAATATGCTTTCACAGCACATCTTTCCCTGCAGGTTGTTTCTTTCAAAGGCCCCTTGGCCCTCTTTTAGGCTCCTCAGTGCTGTATAACACTGTTGTAACAGTCAGACCTATGGCTCTCCTCCAGACACACAAGATGTGGAAAGCTTAAACTTTGATATGGTAGTATCAGTCTTAACTGCCCCAGTAAATAGAATTTGTACATCATTTGTTGACTTATTACTTTAGTACTCAGACAAACAGTATATCAGCAAGGCCTGATACCCCTTTGCTATCTGACCTTTTTGATTTTTCTTTGTTTAGCGTTATTCCAGTATCAGCAACACCTACCTTATTTTGTGCCTACTCTGCCGTCAAGTAGTGCTATTGTTGCCTGTCTTGACTATTACCAAGGCCTTACATACATTGCAGTCAAGACCCACATATCATACTTTTGTGCCAGTTGTACCTAAACGGCATCTAATCTTCTTACTTCTACTAAAAAAAAGGTTCCTATAGGCTAACATATGATTTCGGCAGGTTTAATTTGGGGGAGTATTGAAGTCAAAGTTTTTTTTAAAGAGACAGTACTTTGATAATTGAATGGTAGAATTTTTGAACAATTTTACTCTGAATTGAAGTCAGAGTCGTAGTAACCTATTCAGTGGTCAAGTATCCAAAAAATTACTTCGAATTTCAAATTTTTTAACTTCGAAAATTCCCTCGATTTTACTTCGACCTTTAGTAAATCTGCCCCTACATCTCTAGACTCAGCACTCTAGAATGAAATTGTCAGTCAGGAGTCATCTAAGGCAGACAACAAGATAATTTACTTTAATTTATTTAATTCAAGGGGTAATAAGCAGTACACATGTTCCATGGGAAGGGTCATCAAACATAATTAAAATCCCTGTAGTACAAATTGCTGCCATTTATTTAAAAGAGTACCTGATGGTTGTGGAGGATGCCCAAGGGGCCCAGACTTCCCCTCCCAATCACTGCCACAACTCAGAACACATATGCATGAAGTCCAGTGGTGGTTATGAAGCCCACTGGGCCAGTGAATACCTGAACAATGAACCTTAATACCATTCCACCACCAAACTAAGGCTAACCAAATGAAGATCAGTTAGGTTCTGGAAATGGAGATAAGGATCGCCAACTAATATGGTTTGTAAGCTCTACCTTTGGGTTGATGAGGTTTGTAGGCATATTAATTATTATGAGTGCATAGACAACTGTATAATTAAATGTATTCACAATATCACCATTCAGCATTTTATTGCTTTTCCTACATCATCTCAGAATAGGGGACTCTCCTGATGATTGATATAGGAACACACACGCACACAAATATATATATTCATTCAGTATATATATTGCTTGATACTACTTTTCATCTGGAAGTAGAGAGTAATCAATACTTATTTGTTTCGGAGTAAATGTAATTATTTCTCAAAAAGTGACACATGGAAAGGAAAATCTCCAGTAATACTCCAACCCAAAGCAAACAATATTACATTTAGGAAGCATGTGTTTATATTTGATAAATTGTCTTGAGCTAGGGAATTTGATGGAACAATAAAAATGGAAAGGATCTGTGTGGAGCTGAAATAGGTAAAAGAATTTCTATTCTGTTCATTCTTTGCTTATGTAAATTAAAGCCCAGTATCATAATGGGAACATAGTAATGGCTTGTCTACTGTGGCATGTATCATGTTTCAATTGCATCATTGTTCTGAAGGTACAGAATCTAACACATGAAAAATTGCAGGCAATTAATCAGTAATTGGTATTGTACCATTAGAGCTGGAATCACTGGTAAACATAAATCTGCAGAAATAATCACAATCAATCAAAATAATTTATATCCTCACTAATTCTGTGGACAAAGCAGGTAAATATTCAGATTCAAATTCTCTGTTTAAAAATGACAAACACAGCATTTATAAAATTTATTAGGGAATTGAATCTTCCCTTACCAAAGTTGCTCCCCCATATGATTTATATTCTGATGATTTTTGGGTCAGGACTTAAAATTGGTCTACTACTCTGTTTAGGTTAGGTCTCCATGATCTTCCTCAATTAAGTAAAAATTATGAAACAATACATTTTTTATTTAAAATAAGGTTCATCTTTAGGACACTGCCAATTCACTAACAAGTGTAGAGGACAATTCACTAGCAAACGAGACCATCGCTAGTGTTCATTTGCACCCTATCACCAGGTGATTTTCGCTCTGGCTAATGGTCATTATTCCACAAATTCACTCAAAGCATTTGCACCAACATTACTAATAAAGATGTCCCTACGACTTTAATGTACCGCCCTATTCAAATTGAGCTAGTGAAAATTCATACTTTGCAAATCTGCATTGTAGTGACTTAGTGTAGTAGTAACAAATTTGCACCTGGCAAAGTGGTGTGAAGTGTGGTGAAGCGGTCGCTGGAAAAAATTTTGCCTTCAGTGAACTGACCCCCAAATATCGGTTTCCAGAGATAAAGGTTAAGGAAACTGGGTTAAAGCATACTGATAGCTATAGTCAAGAAACATTAGAAATAGCAACACTGTATAATAAAATTCCAAAACAAACAGCAAATGAGTAATTTCAAGAATTGGTCCTTTGGAGGTAACACATTATTTGATATTTCCACCAATACAAGTCAAGGTCTTTTGCCACTTTACACCAGTTCTTGCCTAGTGACAGTAGTGTATTGCTATAGAAGTGCATATTGCCTCTAAAGATGACTGTCTGCTTAGTGTTTAGTGTTCCCGTTGACTTTTAATGTGGAGTGACATAACACTGAGAAACAAAACACAATCCAGTGTGCCATTAGCCTAAATCAACTACTCTGGCTGTGCTTCAAAAAATACTTAAAGTTGCAGTTCACGAGTATGAACATTTTTAGTGTTATGATGCCCCATTGAGCTGAGAGATTATATGTTGTGGTTAGCAAAACACTTGTAAATTGCATTATATGCCATAAGACTAAATATTACATATGGAGGAAGCTTAAAGGCACAAGGGAAAGGCAGGGGTGTTGGAGACAATTAAAGCAAATCCTGCAGGGAAAGTCATATTCTAGTGACCTACATGCCAGATCAGTTAAAAGAAAGCAAGTCTGTCTAAAGCACTATATCATGTTATCAAACAAGCAATAAAAATGCATTTTACTCTTATAAAAGTCTTTTATTCCCTTTAACTTTTCAATAGTCATTTTTTAACATCATCATTTATTTATGGTGCTTCTCCTTTTCACCAAATCTATAAGCTATCCTGCTATAGAAGATTCAATGTTATCATTCAATTTTGTCAGAACAAAGTGCATGAATTATAGATCATTTCATGTATTTTGCAATTAATATGGACATTAACGTAAAAACGGTGTATGAATATTAAAATAAGCTTTTTGTTCCTCTAGTTAATTGAAGAGTGAGTAACATATCTATGCAACATGGAAGGTCAGATCTTCTGCTGTATGTTGTATGGAAGTTAAAGTGATTAATACATATGGCAGAACAAGTTTAGAAAAAAAAAGTTCAAGGTTTAAGACAATTCAATTATAAGGTTCTTTTCTACACGCACAAATTTTTTTCCAGACAGGTAATCAGCCTATAGTGATAAGAACACGTGTATAAAAATGAAATAATAGAATTACTGAAATATAATTCCCCCTAAAATATAGAGTCTAAAGGTGGACATACACGGACAGACTGTGTCGGCAGCTTATCTGCCCGTGTGGGGGGCCCTCCGACGGGCTTTCCCGATCAATATCTGGCCGAAAGTCGGCCAGATGTCGATCGGGCAGGATTAAAAATCCCTTCGGATCACGGCCGCATCTGTTCGTTGATGCAGATACATCCTAATAGTTGACATGCTGCTAGCTTCTTGGGAGAAACCTTGTTGTACTGTAAATTTTGAAGTCCCTTAGATTGTCTATTTTTGTCCAATAGAAAATCTTCTATCTGCCACATTTTTGTATAAGACACTCCCAAAATCTGTACAAATACAAATAGGACCAGTAATAATGTGTACACTGAGCTTTATCTAGTTAAAAAAGTGTAAGCAAAAAAATTATTAAATAGATATTTCCCCCCTTTTACAAATGGATTATGTAACCACTGAAAGAAAAGCACATTGCTAAAGTATGACTGATGATTTCTGCACAGCCAGAATTTCTGTTGAATTGCATAAAACTTGTGCTAATGCGAACTGTTTAAAAAAACACATTATTCCCTTGAATTGAAAAAGTTGTTAAAACTATTGGCACATAACAAATGAATAGCAGATTTGCAGAATAGGGTAAAAAAAAAGCAGCTTAATGAAACCAAAGGCAAATAACGAAGGTGTCCGTGAGAAATTAACCCCTGTTTCAGGTCAAACGTCACTTTGTTTTACTCAGGATATTCTTTCTCTCCTGTACAACTAATATCATATTTCGCTCCAAGCAGTAAAGAATGTGCCTGATGATTTAAAGTCATTTTAAGCACAATACTGCACCTATGAATTGATTGACGTGCAGCTGAGGGGTTTCCTGGAGTCTTTTGTTTGCCTGTGTATACATCTCCATCAACACCATCAGTCCCACTAGACTTATTCATGAACAAATAAAGCAGTCATAAATGCATATACATGCACAAAAGTAATGGCTGGGAATTAGAGCATGCTCGTGAACTTGCATTGTTACATTTTACTATCTGAAATCAAGTTTGGTTCAATCTTGTGGTTTCTGGCACACAGGGTTCTTTTACTCACAAAGTACTGGTACCTTTAAGCAATATGGCTCTCTGGTGTGGCTTTTAGGTCTAAAAAGTGCTGGTACTTCTGTAGTTAGGTATTTTCCATTTAATCAAAGTGGGGGGGTTGATTCTTGCACACAGTACATTTTTCAATGATTGAAACACAAATATACAAATCCCTCCAATATGGTGTTGTGTATTTATGTTACTAGAAATGCTGTGAACATGTCTATGTCGGATTCAATATCTGGCTTCACCATAGAAGTTTTTATGTCCATCAAAAAGGCATAGCAGTAAAACCTGTGAATTCTGTTAAACCCTCTTGGGAGGCTGAGCTTTCACTCATAGTTCTGTTACAGATATGCGCTAATAAGGGCCAAGGCTCCAGGAAGAAAAAATGATGATTGACAAAGGTGGTTAGAAGGAGAGTTTGCCCTATAGAAAATTACTAAGTACTTGGCACATGCATTTGTTCATCTTCAAGGCAATTAAAATAAACTGATGTTAATTCAGCAATGATCACCATGAATGAGTCACAAGTTGGGAACAACTGGCTAGCAGACATCATATTGCTGCAAACAGTTACTGAATCACCCATAAACCTGCAGAAGAAAAATGTGGCTCCCTATTCACTACCTCCTCTTCCTTTTTCATAATAATTATAAAACAGATTTTATATAATTCATATATTGGTGTCTAGTCAGGACAATTAATGATGATATTACTGGAACTGAAAGGCTGTTTTTTTTTTAGTATAGTCAAAAAGTACAGTATATAATGCCATGCCACACGGGTAACTTTTCATTACCCTGTGTACCTTGACAGTATCTACTCACTCAAATGATGTTGAAGCTGAGATGAGTATTGTGAGTGGTGTTACACTAGGTCCAGTGTAAGACTATTTGCAGAACATAGATAGACAAATGTAGTTGAACAGGTTATTTCATGGCATAAATCTAATGCTTAAGGGGCTGATATCATCATGTTCTTCAGATCGATACTGGGAGAAAGTAGTTAGTGCATTAGTTATTATTCTGAAGATGTGAAGATCTGGAAACACAGGGTTAGGGAATATAGCTCATAGTGCACGTTGATCCAGGTACTCGTCCTATTTCCATCTTGGAGTCAGGAAGACTTCAAATGTTTTTTTTTTTTTGCCTTCCTCTGGATCAACTAGCTGTTAGGCAGGTTATATTTAGACTAAAAAGTTTGAACTTTATGGACATATGTCTTTTTCCATCTTACTATGTTACAATGTTAACCCTTAATACCACAGTACCTTATTGATAAGCCAGAGACACATACATGTGGCAAACTTGTTTATACAGAGTTCATTATTGCTGTTTAAACTATTTAAGCTCACTGCAGGAAGAGGAATTGGAATGCCATAAGGGTAAAATCATGTGTTAAAATAAAAATATGGAATTAAAAAAGCATAATACATTTTTAGTGTTTCAAAAAAAGGTGCATAAAGAGGTATACTACCCTGTTAATTGAGGTTTGATCTGATATAGCATTAAAAGGCTCTAACTAAACACTAGTTGTATTCATAATCAGTAGAGCTCCAACATCACAGTTGATAATGGACGGGTGCAAGTGCTATAAGTGCTACAGTGGAAAATAGGGATAGGAAATAGACTGACTTTTTACTAACATTTAGTACTAGCTTCACTAGAATCCCCTGGAACTTCCATCCACTTGTAGCATAAATACAGGTGTTTTGCCCTTATGCTTTTGCAAGTTGCTCTCCCTCACTTATAAATGAGCCCTGATGTCATAGATCTAATAAAAAAAATTAGAGATGTTATATGTAACTGAAATAGGCGGACCTGTCAAGGATTTTTCTATTCTTTTTCGCTGTAAGTGTAGGACACCCAACATCTCCTTCAAAATGTGTCCACTTAATTAAGTCTCCTAGTTTTACTATATAACATATCTCACACTTCCACCACAGGATATGAATCAAAATTGAAGTCCAAGCAAGTTGCCCAGACAGCAAAAGTGTATATCAATTTCATGACTGTAAGACTATGCTTTGCTCTTTGAATGAAATATGTCATTGAAAGGAAATGAAAAAACACGTTAAATAACCTGCATGATAGGCCCCATCCAAAGAAGAGCTGATTTACAGTTACTGTATCGCATACATGACCCTTGAAATTTTAATCAAAGTCTATAATGTCTGGGACAAATTAGAATTTGTTAAGCTCACTTTAGCTCTATCCTTGTCTGGACAGATTCGAAAGCCAACAACTTGGGCAAGAAAAAGTAAGTTTTTGGTATTATCAAATTGAATATTTAGAGAGCCAACATATTGCACAGAGTTGTAAAAGAAATATGCTTATACAAGAAATCACATGCATTACTTACATAGAACATGTAGAGTTACATACATAACAACCAGTACCGGTAGAAAAGATGAGGGAGGCCCTGTGCAAAGAGCTTAAAATCTAAAGGGGAAAAGTTGGTATCCAAAGTAACCCTGCATCCAGCAAAAAATAGTTAACGTGATTAGGGATGCACCGAATCCAGGATTCGGTTCGGGATTCGACCAGTATTCGGCCTTTTTCTGCAGGATTTGGCTGAATCCTTCTGCCCAGCCATACCGAATCCGAACCTTAATTTGCATATTAGGGGCAGGGAGGGAAATTGCATGGCTTTTTGTCACAAAACAAGGAAGTAAAAAATGTTTTTCCCTTCCCACCCCTAATTTGCATATGCAAATTAGGGTTCCGATTCGGTTTGGTTTTTGGGCCAATCTTTCTCTAAGGATTCGGTGGTTTGGCTGAATCCAAAATATTGGATTCAGTGCATCCCTAAATGTGATAAATAAAAAATACTCATGTCATCTCAAGAAAATTTGGATGACACTCCCATTTATTTTTTAAAACAATTAATTTACTTTTACTTTTTTATATCACTACACTATGGGGCAGATTTATCAAGGGTTGAATTGAAAATTTGAATTATCAATTTGAATTTTCAAAAAAAATGTTATGGTCCAAACTGTCAAATTGACTAGGGAGTTATTCAAATTTGATTCGAGTTTATCAGATAATTAGAAATCGATTTTCAAGATTTATGAAACACTGGCCCTTTAAGAACTCAAATTTAACTATTCGCCACCTAAAACTTGTCAAATTACTGTTTAAGTCAATGGGAGATGTCCAGGGATTAATTTGAAGTTGTTTGCAGCCTTCATGACACTCCAGTTTTTTCGGAGAAAAAACTCAAATTGAGTTTTTAAAATTTGAATTGAATTTGATTCAAATTCGATTAAAGTTTTCAGGTTGATTTAATTCACCCGAGTTTGAAAATTGGGGTGAATTAAATCAACCTAAAAACTTTAATTGAATTTGCCAACAGAGACAACACTAACCGTTTAGACATGTTAATATTTTACATGTTTGATAATAAAATGCAGAATTATATGTACTATACAACTGGCTGTCTCAAATGATTTGTCAGTATAGTTGTCTATCTATGTGGTATCTTAAACTAACGTCTAGGAGATCCATATTAGAAAATGGAAGACTTCCTAATTTGGAATAGCCATTGCTCAAATATGGAGCATGACCAAAGAAGTCCAAATGAGTGTGCAGGATCTGGATAACTAAGCTGAGATACAATATACTCTCTCCTGGAGAGCTGCAGGGTTGATGTGATTCTTTCTCCCCCATGGATTGGGACCCTAAGATTTTCAATTTTGTCAGTGCCCCACTCCTGTTAACTCCACTAACAGTGGCTACTACTTTTTTTTCAAACTTTTTTAAAGACTTCTGAAAGGCTTCCTTTCCATTACAACATTTTCAGTACCCGAGATTAACAGAGTCTCAACCTCATTTTATATTCAAAGGCTGTTTTCTGAGAATTAGTGCTCCAGACCCAAGCAATGAGAGGGTTACATCTACTACACCGACCAGTAAAATTCTACATTGAACCTGCAAATTATCATTTTACAAGAGTGCACACAAATGACCTAAAGTGACACACAGTGAAGATGTCCTTTCTCAAGAACACAAGGGACAGATCCCTAAAAGCCAAGACTAAGCTGCCATGTCATCTTTGAATGTTTGAATACATTCCCTGTTTTTGCTCAGAACATCTCTAAAGAAAGGATGAGTTCAGCATGGTGACAGGAAATTACTTACAGAGAGAATATTTCTGAAAGGCACCCAGGTGATGCCTGCCGAGATGTTTTTGTGAGAAGCATTTTCACACATATTTATTAAACTTGGTTTTTGTTTTACTGACAGTGGTAAACACTGAAGCATTGTTCCTTGATATTGGAGTGACAGTAGCATGGGCATGGCTGCTAAATTGAATTCTAAAGTGAATTGAAATTTCACATTACATTTTCCTTCCTGGTTACTTCAGTTTATCTTACAATGGATTTAAGGTTCACACATTTGAGAGATATTTAATTTTGCCAAATGTATAAAAGTTTAAGGAGCAATATCAGTTAATATCAGTTGGTTTTAAATTATCTTGAAAACCTAAAATGCTCATAAAAAGTGAGCACAAAAAGTCCATGCATGTTATAGCAGAACTAATTTGTATATTCCGCCAGAATTTTTTTATTTATTTTGCATGTTACATGGTTAGTGCTAAACAAAGGTCACTTTTGTGTCTTACATTATAACATCTTAAAGGAATATGACATAAAATACAGTACAAATGGGAGAAATATAATAAGAATTGGGAACAAAATAAAAATTCACAAAACTAAGAAAGATAATTTGCATATTACAATGGAGCTGTGTTCTCACAGGAACAATATTTTGACCAAATCATTTTAAGGATACACTTGAATAAACTAATGACTTTTTCCCTACAAAAATGACAACATTAAAGGTTAAAGGTTTTTCCAAGATAAACTTAAATGTTCTGTTGTTACCACTAAGAAGCTTTATTATATTATACATATATATTTATTATGTTATACATTTTTCACCCACCAAAGAGGGGAAAAAATGTGAAAATACATTCCTAATAGTGTGCACTGGGGCAAACAAAAAAGGTCTCATCCTTTTTCCCTGCATTGAATGTCTTATGACTAAATGCATTTGTGGGTTTACAAACCAATGCTAAATGCTTGATATATTACCACACATTACTTTATATGAAAGAGCCATTAGTAACACTTACAAACATATGTTCAAATTTTCCAAGAGCTTTATATATTTAAGATTAAAATAAACCTCCTAGTACTAAAATAGCCATACCAATACTTTTAGAAATGCTAAAAAGTTTATTACATATTTGTCAGAGGTATTAAATATGTAAAGCAGAAAAATTCTAATCTTAGAAAGTCATTAAATCGACTACTACATTAAAGTAAGTACAGGCATGAGACATGTTATCCAGAAAAATGGGGACCTACTGGTTTTCTGGAATGGAATGTTTCTGTAATTTGGCTCTCCAAACCTTAAAAGAAAACTATACCCCCAAACAATGTAGGTCTCTATAAAAAGATATTGCATAAAACAACTCATATGTAAAGCCCTGCTTCATGTAAATAAACCATTTTCATAATAATATACTTTTTAGTAGCATGTGCCATTGGGTAATCATAAATAGAAAATAGCCATTTTAATAAATAAGGACAGCCTCCTGGGATTGTATGATTCAACGGTGCACACAAACATATCAAACAAACTATAAAGTTAGAATAGAGAAATCAGGAAAAAGAAACCCGCAAGAAATCCCTTATCAATTGGTTGGAACTGTATATAAGATTTAAGGATGAAAGATAATTAAAAAATAATTAATTGATATAACCTTCAAAATTTATAACCAATAATTGAGTGTTGCCGTATCCTTAATAAACCTCTATCATTACAAATTCTGTTAAAGCAATTAATAAATCTAAAGTGCTAATGTATTGAGTTTGTTTCATTAATCAAATTGATGAAAGTGCCTAATATACCACCAATAATTTAGTTAAAAAGATTAAAAAGAGCTAATTCATTTTAGCGGTACAATATCCCTAAGATAATCAAAGTGATATATCACTTTTAATTTTTAACGCAATTCGATTTATCAAACGATCGAATATTAAAAATTCGATCTATCGTTGGAATCGAATGATTCGAACAATTTTAACCATTCGATCGAATTTTTTATATTTGATCAAAAAAATCCTATGGTAGCTTCCCATAGGGTTATATAGCAATTCGGTAGGTTTAATCTGCTGAATTGTTATATCGAAAAATTTTTAAAGAGCCAGTACTTCGACAATCAAATTCGAATTTTTTTGCCAATTAGAATCAAATTTTGGCTATTCGATTTTGCAAATTCGATGGTCAAAGTAGCCCAAAAAAAATTTTAAAATTTTTTCAATTCGAATACTTCACTCGAATTTAGCAAATCTATGTAAATAATGGTGTAACTGGTGTAACTGCGGAATGTATAGTTTTGTTTCCCCAACATGCATTTCTGCTTCTTCTTGTTTGTCACAAAATTGTTTTATTAAACTTTTGTGAAAAAAAGTCAAGCAAAAAAATATTTACATGCAAAATGTAGCCGGACTGATTGTCAATATGCAGCATAATTACGTCACAGGAGACAACGCCGGAAATACATATATGTGCATTTCAGAGTTTGGCCGCCATATGTAAAATACTAGTATTTTAGCAAAGTTTATTTCTAAACCTGCAGATACTATAGAGTTCAATAATATGTGTTTCCTTGGCATATTGACGGTTCTGCTGAAAAACATGAATATTGGCTCAGGAGAATTGCTATAGTGCGTATTCCATTATTTTCAGTAGGGCTTCATTTCATGCATGTTTACTCTAGAATATGTTTTTCAAGGAACAGTAACATCAAAAATATATATTTTTTAATTTGTTTGTTTAGAATGAAAAAAATACCAAGACAAATGATACTTTAAAATCACAAAGTCTTTATTGAGAAATAACTTACCAAACCGCCACTTCCTCTCCTCTTCAGAAATAGCAAGATGGCAACCATCTGTGTTGTGGTGCTCCATTTCTCCTTCCTGGCAATTCACTGACAGCATCAGGCTGGGAGAGTCTGTGCTACTGATACGGGATTCTTTGTTCCAGTAGATTCTCCGCTCGCCAAACCTAGTCCCCTCAGCCCACGCTGCTACCACTTTAATCAGGTGAAACTGCTGTGTCTCCCGAAGTTGAAAACCCACCAAAATGCCCAGTTGAAGCGCAGGTGCCCCCATATCTTGCAAAAGTAGGTGTGATGCACTGGGTCCATGATCTCCTCCACCATTCCTGTGAGCACAACATTCACCTCCTCTTCTCTCTGCTCCAGCTCTCTCTCGGGACACGGGCCCCTGCTAAACCCCAAACCTACCGCCGGCAGAGCGCATAACATTCAAAGAAGCGCAGCCGGAGCTCCCCACCATCTTCCCATGTCTGAGCAGGGTGGGGGTGGTAACGAGGGTAAAGGAGAATGGAGATATAGGAGAGAAGGTGAGAGCAGCTCTCCCAAGTGTGCGCTGCTGCTGTGAGGGCTTCCCCTGGCTCTGCTACTGCATGCAGTCCATGAACGCTAGGGAATGCGGTCCACGGTCCCATTGTACTGAAAGCCAGAGAGAAACAGAAAGAGCTGCAAAATGAGTACTACCACAATGGGACCACGGACCGCATACTCCAGCGTTTGTAGATTGCATGCAGTAGCAGAGCCAGGGAAAGCCCTCACAGCAGCAGCAGCACACACTTGTGAGAGCTGCTCTCACCTTCTCCCCATCTCTCTCCATTCTCCTTTACCCTCGTTACCACCCCCTGCTCAGACATGGGAAGACGGTGGAGAGCTCTGGCTGTGCTTCTTTGGACTTTATGCTCTCTGCCAGTGGTAGGTTTGGGGTTCAGCAGGGGCCCGTGTTCCGAGAGAGAGCTGGAGCAGAGAGAAGAGGCAAATGTTGTGCTCACAGGAACGGTGCAGGAGATCATGGACCCGGTGCATCACACCTACTCTTGCAAGATATGGGGGCACCTGCGCTTCACTGGGGCATTTCGGTGGATTGGTTTTCAGCTTCGGGAGACTCGGCAGTTTCACCTGATTAAAGTGGCAGCAGCGAGGGCTGTGGGGATTAGGTTTGGAATGAAGAATCCCGTATCAGTCACACAGACTCTCCCAGCCTGCTGCTGTCAGGGAATTGCCAGGAAGGAGAAATCGAGCGCTGCAAAATAGATGGTCGCCATTTTGCCATTTCTGAAGAGGAGCAGAAGTGGAGGTTTGGTAAGTTATTTCTTAATAAAGACTTTGTGATTTTAAAGTATAATTTGTCTTGGTGTATTTTGTTTCGTTCTAAACTAACGAATTAAAAAAAAACTTTTTTTGATGTTACTGTTCCTTTAAAAAGGTAACATAGAAATGCCCTGTATGCCCACACCCTTAGATTGATGGAGCCCCAAGAAATATTGTAGACATAGAATCTTCAAAGAAAAAAAGCAATGACCCCCAACATCTATGGCTTTTCTGAGACACCATCCTCTCTGTGTTCTTTCAGATTATGAAATGCCACCCACACTCATCTTAGCACCAAGTGTAACTTTGATTTCCTTATTAAGACTCATGTCTAACTTAACAGCAGTTAGCACTTCATGATTTCTGGCTGGATAAAAAGAAAATGAAAAAAAAAAGAGAATAAGGATATCAAACAATTACAGATGTTAAACATTTAGATTTTCTGCCAATGTTGTTTTACTTTGCTACTAAACCTTCCCAGATTTTGAACTTGTTTGATCTCATGTGGAATACTTTACCACTATATGGTTAATACATTGTTTGTTAAGCTGAAAGCTCTGAAAGCATTTATCATATATACATTTCAGGCAGGGCATCCGGTGGGAAATCTATTTTAACATAAAAGACGTACACATCCACAACAACCTACCTACAACCTGACTCTCTCCCCCGGGTCCTGGAAAGGTTTCTGTTTCAGGTAAACACAAAGTTTTAAACATGTTTAAATCCCCTTCCACAGCTTTTCAAATGAATATCAATTGCCTTTAGATTGATTTGTTTAATTTTGCCTGTAAGCTTTACTATCTGTTTTTAAAATTATGAAAAAATGTAAATGAGAAATTATAACCCATATCAGGCTTCTTCTAAATGGTTTCAATGTGTGAATTTTTGTGCAGAGAAATTGTCGTGCATAACTGTAAAGTACATACTGAAAGGGAGTGCCACACATTGCAACTAACAACCCAGTTTAATTGAAAACATTATAATGACCACTTAAGGACTAAGCTTTCATCTGTATGTTCTCTCTAATTTATTCAGCAATAAGAACAATTAGAAATGTGTTTTCTTTGAAAAGCTTTTAACCAGTTCTAGATGTTTTTCTATTATTCTGTATTGTGTAAAATATTTTACCTGCCTACCACAAATGCTATCTTTTTTTTGCCAGTTCTAGATGTTTTTCTATTATTCTGTATTGTGTAAAATATTTTACCTGCATTCCACAAATGCTATCTTTTTTATGGAGGACTATAATGGGCTGCCCTTTGCTGTATCAATATTTCTATCTAATCAAATTCTCAATATTACATATGTATCTAATTTATGAATAGTTAACCTGGATAGTTTAACAACTAGGCATATTGTATGAGTCAGTTCTGGCCCTCCCCCTTGCCTTCAGAACAGTAGGACTTTGAGGGCTTAAATCCAGTTTACAGAGACTCTGTACCCTAAAAATTTCCAAAACTGTACAATGTAGAGGAAAATACCTAAACTGGTGAATATCTATATAATTTTGGATGAATGTGATGCATGCCTATCTGATTTTTTGCATATTATTTTACAAATACATATATATACTGTATAATAAATAAAAAAATAAATAAATAAAAATGGAAAAAGAAACATGAACATTGTATATTCAAAATAGTGTTGATCACAGAAGGACTGTCACTAATTTTAAGGGAAAACAACTGTCAAGACTCATCAGTGGCAGCAGGAAAGTTTTGCATTGAAAAAATATTTTTTTTTTGCTTGACACCACTGATGACAGTCAGTGTCCATTAAATTGAAAGCTGAACTCTTTGGCAGGATTTCAGCACTAGATTTGGGCACCTACGTATCACCTATATTTTGACAACTTCCCTGAGACAATAAGATTCCAAACAAGGTTAAACCTGGAAAATAGAGGCACAAATATCTACATAGTAATGGATCTGGTGCTAACTCTCAACATTCAGTCTTATGTTTGTGTTTGTATGTACAGTATATTGTATTTATATAGCACTACTTGAAAGTGGAGCTCTATATAACAGGAAAATAAATTAGTAGAAAAATGGGGAGGGTTGTTAATAATAAATACAAATAAGTACAAAATGCAATAAAGATAAATACAAAGTACATTTATAATTACGATTAAGATCTTTGAGGGTGGATTTACTAAAGGTTGAATTTCTAATGGAAAAAAATGCGACCTTCAAATGTTTTTTTGGAGGTCATTTTCGATCTAATTAAAATCGTTCCCACAGTTTGAATTGAACGATTTTCGCCAAAATAATTTGATTTTCCAGAACTTAGAAAAAAATTGCAGGGAAGCTTCCAGTAGGTCCCCCATAGGCTAAAATGGTAAAGGTGGGGAATAGTCGAAAAAAATTTTTTTAAAGGGCCAGTACTTCGAAATTAAAATTTTCAAATATTAGATTTTTTTCAATTCAAATCAAATTTTGGACTATTCAATAGTCAAAGTAGCCCAAAATTACATCAAAATTTTGAATTTTTTAAATTCAAAATTTAATTTGAATTTTCACTTTGACCCTATTCGACCCTTAGTAAATCTGCCCCTTAGTGTCAAGGAGACAAGAGGATGGAGGTCCCTGCCATGTAGAACTTACAATCTAAATGTAAGGGTAACTTACAGACACAAATAGGAGCATATTAAATGTTGTAGCTTGTAATTATGGTTCTAAACAAATAATAATAAAAAAAAACCCACCCCTGCTGTCCTTCATTTATGTTTGGTTCAAAAGATGATGAATATTGTTGGAATGCTCAGTTTTATTTGGGATGCAATAAAGCATCCAAATTTCATGGATTATTTCTGATTGCTTTCAGTATTTAATTTAAAATCTGAGCAGCAAAAAAAAAAAATGGATAAAAGTGGGTAACCATAAGGGTGCTCTTAAAGATTTTTTTTCTTGGCGAGCTCAATGGGTGCTACTTTGCTACATAAATCATAGAAGGAAATTTGAATAAATCATTTTATGAATTATTAAATACTTCAATGTTTTATTCTTATTTAACTTTGAACTAATATAAAAAATGACATACAGTATTAGGAAGAAAAAAAACAAAATCATGCAGAGTATATCCATGTTATGTTGCTATCTAAGATATGTTAATGGATTTTTTTTTCTTACAGAAAATAAGGCAATGTACTGTATGTAACTTGTTTAAAGTAAAAAAAACTTGGTTTATACATAATCTTTTCAAGTTCTAGAAAGCTTTGATCTTGCGTTATATCCACAACAATGATTTTAGATGACAGGTTTATAAATAGGTACAATAGATAATCATTTGTATCCTAATCTCTCAACATGAACAACGATATATCTTATTTTTCCTGACATTGAGCCATTTAAAAGGTATTATAACAAAAAAGGACTTATGACTTTACTTTTTTTTTTAAAAATCCTCTTATACCTTCTTCAGAACCAAATAATGACATTTGCATCATTTATGTGCACAGCATGATTTTAGATGACAGGTTTATAAATAGTTACAATAGATAATAATTTGTATCCTAATCTCTCAACATGAACAACGATATATTTTATTTTTCCTGACATTGAGCCATTAAAAATGTATTATAACAAAAAAGAACTTATGACTTTACTTTTTTTAAAAATCCTCTTATACCTTCTTCAGAACCAAACAATGACATTTGCATCATTTATGTACACAGCATGTGTACTTACCACCCCTCCTGTGGTAGTTCAGTGCCCACAGCTACTTTTTCACAAGATTTTCAATATACTGTAGCTGGTGTTGCTCAGCAAAACTGGATCGACCACAAGTCAGCTTTTGTATAATGTTGGTCTTAATTTCTATTTAATTGTTCAGTAATCACCATTGTTTGTATTAATGTATTTTATAGCTACTTAATATAGCTACTTAATATATTCACTGATTTAAGGAATTATTGGTTTGAGTACTAAATTTCATTGGAATTTTCAAGATATCATCCATTTTGTACAATGGACACAAAATGGATCTTAATCTAGTACCTCACATGGATTACTACTAGAAAAAGAATAAGAATTGTAAAGTAACACATGTTGTGGTTAAATGTTATAAAGTTTAATATAATTGCATGATTTTTTTCACTTAATTATAGTGAATTCACTATAAAGATTTGCTGTGTATGTGGATCTGCATGTCTGACTAAAAGATCTGCCCCAAAACATTGCATCATTGACTTAAATTAAACACGCATGGGTTCGCCCTTGTTTGTTTGGTAATTCTCTATATCTAACACAGGTCAAACATGACCAAGCATGATCAAACATTTTAGAGCAAAGTTTTGCACAAAGTAGAGCAGCGGCAGTTTGTAAATAAAATGTCATCCATTACAGTCAGAGGATCACTGAGAGGAAAATGCAAACATACAGTATATAGCAGTAAAATTTTGTAATTTTTTACTATTGCCTAAAGAAACACTATTTACTAAATATGAAAAACTATTTACTAATAAAATACCACAAGGTCATATCAAGTGTTGAGAATATTATTTTAACCTATGCATTCATTAGTCAACATTGCAGAAAATTGATAGAAATTCAATTCCCCCATTGGCGTGATATTAAGCAGGATCCATAGGAGAGGATCTAGTACATTTTTCTAATGTGGATTTTTGGACACAATGCTCTTTCTTGTCATTCAGGTTCTATTACTCTGTGTTGATTGTGAATGGGCCAAAAATGGCATGCAAGGTCTAAGAACCATGTACATAAGTTTCTTGTATTTTACCCACATCACTATAGCATGTCCAAGTCAAATCAATGAGCATTCAGGTGAAAATCAACCCATCAACCCTTTATATCACAGAATTCAATATTCCATTCCTTTAAGAGAAATAAGATTATAGTTCTATAGTCCTAGATCCAAGGTACAAAGTGCAAAAATGGTCTCAAAATGCATGCAGCATGGGTGCCTGAATGGATTCCAGGGCTCCAGGTACTTTAAAAGGCACAAATGTGGCTTAGTTTTTATTGACTATGGCACAGGTAAGATTTTGTTATAACAAATTCCTAAGGTGCTTATTCTGGTATGTTTGAATATTTTGCCCTAAATTCATAAATAACCCCTGATAACTGTTAAATGTAAGCCTTTATTGCATCCCTGCAAAAGAGAATCATACTCAAATAATATGGCTCAGCTGTTAGAAAGATTGGGTAGAACGCCAAGCAATTTTATGGAAGAATGTGATATAATAAATAGTTTTACGAAAATCAGTTTTATCACCAGTTTTGGAAAGCATGCTGCTTGAGTGGGAGGTGGGTAATTTTAATACTAGCACAAATTAAGAGATGAAGAAAGGGTGTAGCCCTTAATATAACTGGTCCATGTGAGCTTTTTATACCCCATGGGAGGAATCTGTGGTTGAAACTAGATCATTCATTTAATTTCACTCACAGAAATGCTGAGATTTGGCTTTATTAGAAATAAATAGGAAATATTTTTTCGTCATGGTTGGTGACCGCATACCACTATTTATGATTATTTTGCACTGTAAAAAAATGTGTAAAATAATGATTTACAACTTGTTTTGTATTTGAATATTGATTTGTATTAGTAATTAACATATGACATATTACATGCATACAGTCAGAATATTTTGATGTAAGGTACATTCAGATTAATAATGTCATATGGATTTTTAACATATTTTCAAATGTTTACAAAGTAGTTTGTTTTATGCAAGATGTTGTACATGTGTTGTAAAATTAATCATTAGGTCAGATTTTGATGCCACTTTTGTTCAACCAATAAATCCACTGTTTACTAAATTTATTTGGATCCCCCCTACATTTTTGATACATACCTTTCATACTAGTTTAGTTATTACCTTTATTTATAACCTCCTGCATTTGTGGAGTTTGTGATCCATTCCAGTTTCTAGCAATAGTATATCTAGCCATTGTAAGAATATGTGAAATTACCACATTCAAATGTAAAAGTGCTAAATCTGAAGTAAGTATATTTATTTGTGTAAATATTGACTGAAATAGAGTGGAAATATCTTTCAAAAAGTTTGTAGGGGACAAGAGGAATCCTTCCCCTGTTTTTCTGCCTGTGACATCATCCAGCCCAGTTACAAGCTGGATAGCGATCCGATTGGCTGGGCACCCCAGTGCATCCTTGGAAGAGAGGGTGTGCCTGACTTTGTAGCCAAAAGTACAGTGTTTTCAGAAGAGCTGAAGAGAGCCAGCACAAGTTGCTGTAATACTTTCAAGTACAGAGAAGCTGTTAACTGTGGAATCTGTGGAGGTACAGATTGAGCCCAGCCTGTCCCCTGCCAAGCTGCTAGAAACTCAGAAGGAGAAAGGTGCCACTGTTAAGATTTATCCTGTTGCAGAGCTGCCTGTAGCAGTGACTGAGAGCACCCCAGTGAGTGAGCCACCCAAGAGAGGATACTGGCACACATACAAGATTGGGGCTACAAAGTAAAGAAAGATCTTTTATATTTACCTGCTACATGGAAGCTGCTGCTAAATTCTAAAGGCAGAGGTACTTTTGGGAAATGGTAGTGCTACATGGGGAATAAGAGATCTGGGGAAGGGACATTTAATTTGAACTATGTGATTATTAACCCCCACTTGAAAGTGGACTTTGTATCTTCCTTCATTTTCAGAACAGGATATATTATGGGGCAGATTTACAAAATTTGTGTGAATGATTTGAAATTCGATTGAACTTTCGAATAATCTTTGTGGCCACTTCGACCATCGAATTTCAAAAATTCGATCGAATCGAATGATTCGAATGGATTGAAAAAAAATCTGTTCGATCATTCTACCATTCGATGGTCGTACTTGCCCTCAACAAAAAAATTCAAATTCCTAGTTCGACAGATTAAACCCACCGAATTGCTATACTTTCCTATGGGAAGCTCCCATAGCATTTTTTACGTTTTATAGATCAAATAGGAAAAATTTGATCGAATGGTTAAAATCATTCGAATCGTTCAATTCGATCAATTTTATCGTTCGATCAAATTTTTCCTGTTAGATCGATCGAATTTCGTTAAAACCCTTCAAATTCGATATACTAATTCGTAGGGTTAAAATTCAACCAAAATTCGATAGTCGAATTCGAGGGTTAAATAACCCTCGAATTCGACCAATAGTAAATCTGCCCCTATGTGTCTCAATTGTAAGTATAGAAAAAATTATATTTATTAACAAGGAATTTATCTCTTATTTGTTAAAATGTCCATAATCCATTGTCATCAGATACTGTATATATCTTATTGCTATAACCCCTGTTGATTTTCAGGAGATATTACAAATGCATTTATGGAATCAATGGTTATTTCGCTAAAATTTCCACCAAAGTTCTTGTTTACTTATTTCTCGCCATAATTAAAATATATAACTGGTAGTTGCTAATGCCTGGATGTTAAATTCCGGTTGGTTAAGTAAGGCCCTTAGAACATTGTTAACAGTAGTGTTTTTTAGAAAAGCATTTTCTATATCCAGCCAGAGCTGAATTCAAGATTTGTTGCTTTCATGTACACTTCCATATTTGCCACATTAATACCACCCTGAAGAGTAGGTCTATACATATGTTCTTTCTTTGCTTTTCCATATAAGGTCCTGAAAATTATCCTGTAAGGATTTAAGTGTTTATCTAGGGACCTTTAAAAAATTGTTCACATTAGATTTAATACTTTCGGTGACAACATCACTTTTTCTGTATTTATTCTTGCTATCCATGAGAATTCTGTTGGATTATAAAATGTATCTTCAACTTTCACATTATTGAGTAGTTTATTATAGTTTATTTCACTCCACTATTTGTCCAACTGTGTAAGTTAGTTGTATTTCTACATATGTAATTGAATGCTTGCACCATTCATAAGGAAATGCATTTTGAAGATTTTTTACTAAATTCTCTATTTTTACTAAAGTCCTATATTCAGTAACATACATTTTTCTTCATTTACTTTATAAAATATATGAGAAAATCTTTCTATATTACTTTGGATTGCCTTTAATGTCTTTTTGGGATTTGTAATTATTAGTAAAACATCATCTGCAAAAATCTTATGGGGACACATGCCCACTTGAATTCCTAAGATATTTCATCCTCTCTTATTGCAGCCACAAAGGGTTTCATAACTAACACATAAAATGATGGCAAAAGGGGACAGCCTTGCCGAGTGCCATTAGTTATTTTAAATTCCTTTGATAAAAATCCTGAGGTTAATACTCTAGTGATAAAAGTAGCATCTTGGGCTTGTCTCCATTTTGTGAAACCAACTTGGTCATTCTGAACCAATTGGGGATAATATTAATAATAATATCATAGTTAATATTTTAACATAAAGATTTGCATCAGAATTTAACAATGAGATTGGCCTACTTTGGGATTCATTTCTTTTTCATGTTTTCTGTTTAATAGAAAAGCAATTCTTTGGTTAGCTTGTTCATGTTTGATTCACTTAGCAAGAAGTGCAGATGCTTTATCTCCTTGATAATAGTAGTTTAACTTAAATTTTTTATATATGCCAATTTGTTTATGAAATGCTATCTCATTCAATTATTTTTGTAAAAGTTGGATTTGTTTACTAGTTTCCTTTGTAGGATTTACTTTATTATTCTGTTCTTAACATATTTACAAACTAGCTTTATCTGTCTTGGTAACCCCATTACCCCAGTCAATTTACGGATAATTGAAGTCACCCATAATAATAACTTGAACTAGTTGTGAAGCCACTTCTATTTGTAAAAGTAGCTGGGCTTCATAATCGTCACTTATACGAGGTGGTTTGTAGCATACACCAATTAAAATTTTCTTTGTAACCATATGCCCAGTCGAAATCTCTACCCAGAGGGATTCCAAACCCTCACCGGTGCCTGTAATGGTTATTTCTTTAGTGCATGGCTTTAATTCAGGCTTTAAATATAAACATACTCCTCCCCCTTTTCTAATCCCTCTGTCCCTCCTAAAAAGGGTGTAACCATTTAAATTCACAGTCCAGTCACATGTTTCATCCCACCAAGTCTCAGTGATACCAATGATATCATAATTTTTAGAGCATGCAATTAGGGATGCACCGAATCCACTATTTTGGATTCGGCCCGAACCCCCGAATCCTCAGAGAAAGATTCAACAGAATACCGAACCGAATCCAAACCCTAATTTGCATATGCAAATTATGGGTGGAAAGGGGAAAAAATGTTACTTCCTTGTTTTATGTCAAAAAGTCATGCAATTTCCCTCCTCACCCCTAATTTGTTCTGATTCGGTTCAGCTGGGCAGAAGGATTTGGCCGAATCCGAATTCTACTGAAAAAGGCAGAATCCTGGCTGAATCCCGAATCCTGGATTTGGTGCATCCCTACATGCAATTAATTCTAGGTCTCAAATAAAAATCGTTCAAATGCATCGTTCAATTAGAACAATAATTTCAATAATTTCCAAAAGCACTCCTTAAAGATTCCAGGAGGTCCCCCATAGGCTAAAACAGCAATTCAGCTGGTTTAAGGTGATGAAGGGTTGAATTCAAATTTAAAGAGACAGTACTTCGATTTTTGAATGGACAGATTTTAAAATTGCATTTGGATTTTTTTGTAATTCAAATTGAATGTTGGCCGATTCGATAATCAAAGTTCCCAAAAATTACTTCAAAATTTGAATTTTCATTTTCACTTCAACCCTTCAATCTCCCCCTAAGTGATAAGATTTTAAACCCCACGCATCATGGACTGGACATACCATGACATAACAAAGCCTGGATAACTGAACAGAACAATAACCCCCCACTGAAGCTCCTTCCATGGTTGCCCTCTAAACACCACCAACCTCCCACAAACGACTACTCACTACTCTGCAAACATGGGATTCCCTCAAAGACAAACTCAAGCTGAAATTGAAAAAATCTTTGCTCCCTCCTCTAATCCACAACCCAGATTTCTCTCCAGGATTACAAAAAAGATATTTTCAGAAGTGGAATGGAGAAGACTTATCACAGATATTCCATGTTTCCCCCACTACCACACTCCCTAAATGGGAACAAGTGAAAAGGAACTTCAACCTCCCTCAAAGTGAGCAATTTAAGTTTCAACAAGTCCTAAGCTTCATATCAAAAAATACCAGAACCAACACTGGGGACCTACTTGTGGTGTTTATACAAATGACCTGCAGGTGTCACTGTGCACAGGACTTGTACTGTGCATACACAGGACTTTCTGTACAGTTTGAAAGTGAAGTAGGAAGTAAGGCAGTTATGTAACAGTTGGATTAATCTGTTAATAAAGCAGTTATACCATCCTCAGTCTCGGCTACTAAAACATAACACTACTTTACTCAAATTTTGAAAATAGATGCCGACAAAAATAACCCCCACAGCGCAACATCTCAGCGTCTATCTATCGGATACTTTTATCTCAAACTGCAACTCCTATAAAGAGCCTAACCCATTTTAAGGGATGGGAAAAAGAACTGAACAGAATTTTCAATGAGCAAGAGAGAGATAATATTATTTCTAAATTCTTTCTTTCATGGGTCAAAGGAGCTCCAGAACTCAGGAAAATAATTACAAAATCATCACAAGGTGGTACAATACACCCATCAAGCTTAACAAAATATTCCCAGGCACCTCAGACAAATGCTGACAATGTGGCTCCTCTACGGGCATGCTATTACATATACTGTGGGACTGTGCTGGAATACAATCATTTTGGATGAAAGTAATTGACATTTCCAATTTGGAATTACAACTATTGATACCCAAAGATCCGGCAACTATCATCCTCCATCACAATGTATACCCTGTATCCACTTATAAGAAATCATTAATGCAATATGCCTTGAATGCAGCAAAGATACTAATTCCCCGGAAGTGGAAATCACCAAAGATACTAACCATAGCAGAATGAACACTAGAAATGGAGGACATCCGCAAATTCGAGGACCTACATGCAGAATCAGCTAAAGCACAAAGAACCCACTGGGCAACTTAGAGACCCTGGCTCTCATATATTGAAACTAACAAAGCAAATGCTACCCTATAAAGCTTAATAGAGATGTAACCCTGCCAACTAGGAAGTCATTAGACCACTGAGCTGACATGCCTATAATACTTGGTAAAGGAAATAGTCACCCCCCTTGAGTAGTAGACATTCCTCAACGTGACAAAAATACAAAGGGTATAGTAGCCAAACTACGATAAACTGAACACGACTTAGACAAACACTATTCTGCCTGGAACCCCCACACCCTCCCCCCACAACCCCTGGTTATCCCAACCCTGGACATAATTTGAACAGATAGGACAGAAGTGACAAAGACTATCTCCAGCTATAATGTGCTAAAGTTATCAAACCAATTTAATTTGTTTTATCATCTCTGTACAGCTGGACTATTGTATAACATGTATGAAGGGTAACAATATAACTGCTATATGTCTGACCTGTTATTGATATTCTGTAATAAAAACATTTTTTTAACCGCCATGATCTTTTATAAGGTAATTGACAATCTTAAATAAGTAGCTTAATGACTTCACAATTCTGGTACTAAATAACCAATGGTTGTAGTAATATATAAAACGTGTTTAGTGATCCATTTACACCTGTTTAGTAAACAAATATCATTGCTTGAAACATTTAGTAATAAGTACCTTAAAGTAAAAAGAAAATGAAATAAGAACATAACCATTTACTCAAACTCAAAACAGCTGTGCTAAAAGCATGCTTAATTAGAATTGCCCTAGCTGATTTATCTGATAAAGCCAGATATAAAGGGTTGGTCTGTAGTATGAATAAAAGGGGAGTTTTATGCTTTCAGGGTAATTAGAGGGTGAAGTACCTTTCTATAATTGGGAAACAGAAACAAAAATAATTCAGTGATGTAAGCTCTTTGTTGGTTCCGTTTGGGGGTCAGCATCCAGTCATTGGTCAATTGCTTTCTGTGTTTGCTGGAGTGGAGTGGTGATTCAGTTGACTCTATCAAATTCCAAGAATGCATTAAGTTTAATGCTTGCATAATGCTGTGTGGTCATTGCTGTAAATTGCTGTAAATTAGAATAATAATTTTAACCGAAAAGCCCCGTTTATACTGAATTTTATTATTCCTCAGAATTTTTGTAATTCCCACGTATTCTCTTCTTTTCGCTAGTGTTACAGCAGATACGCTGGAAAAAATAAGAATTCCTTTGAATGGATCAGGGAGCCAAGTATTAGATTTGGAGAATTGTAAAAACACTTCTTTTACGTGAAAGAAATTAATTCTAGCAATGGTGTCCTTTGGTAATGAAGCTGGTATACCTTTTGGTTTTGGGATTCTATGATTCCTAACAGTCATAATGCCACTTTCTGCTACATTAGGTAAACAGGATTTTAGCAAGTTGGTCTGTTACAACTTCTTCTGGTATACCCCTTATTCGCAAGTTATTAGATTGTGACCTACCTTCCATGTCTGCTATTTTCAATTTTAGGGATACCATTTCTTCTACCAAATCCTCATTAGCATCTAGCAAGTCATTATGTGATCTATTCCCCAATCTTGTTTTCAATATGATTTGTTCACTTACCTACAGTATGTATTGGATCTCTTTCTGGAGCTCAGACATCATCTGCTTCAACTCTCCCATCATGGTGCTCTGTAGAGATTGTAGGAAAATAATAATTTTATTTTCCGTGATTGGACTATCTTGTAAGTTAGATACAGTTCTGTTTATTGTATCCTGGGGAGAGCTCTCTCCTGTGGTGATGAGTCTCTGGAACACATAATTTCTTGTGTGAAAGCAAGTGCATCACCATCTTTAGACTTCCACTGCCTGCTCTTTACTGCTGGAAAGAACTTTGTCGCTTTGCTCGGCTTCCCTTCTTTCTTGTGTTACCCATTATTAGATTCTCCAGATGCCTAGTATTAGTTCCAGGTTAGTTGTTTGCTGAAATTTGCTCCTTTGAGCCTATTTATAATCCTGAGAGGCGATTTTCAATCCTGAGAGCACGGAGCTCACTGAAGTAGCATCCTACAGTTTATGTATTCAGGCCACGCACCCTGATTTAAAACTTCTAATCTTAACGGTTCAGAGGTGTATCCAACTTTCTCACTTTCTGACTTTTTCACTGTCTAAGGGGCAGATTAACTAAGGGTCGAAATTTCGAATTTAATAAAATTCGAAATTCGACCATCAAACTTTTTTTTAAGGCTATTTTCAATCGAAAATTGATCAAATATGTCCTTTTTTGATTGCATTAAAATCGTTCTAATTGTTCAAATGCATCGTTCAATTTTGGAAAAAATCTTTTGAATTTCTAAAACTTAGAAGAAATCTCTGTAAAGGTTCCAGGAGGTCCCCCATAGGCTAAAATAGCAATTCAGTAGTTTTAAGGTGGTGACGTGTCAAATTAAAGAGACAGTACTTCAAAATTAGAAAATTGTAATCCAATTTTGGGCTATTCGATAGTCGAAGTGCTAATTACATGAAACAAATATGTCCTGTTTTATTTGCTAAGATCTTTATGACACATAGTTAGTGATGGGCGAATCTGGGGTGTTTCGCTTCGCCAAATGGCAAAAAATTTGCGAAAATATCGAAATCCTACTTCACAAAAAATTTGTGACATTTTACTGTTTTGACGAAAAATTCGTGAAATTGTAACTACTTCACTATAAATTCATGAATTTCAAGCAATTTCACAAAAAATTCATGAATTTCTAACGTTTTCACGAAAAATTATTGAAAATCGGAAATTGATGGCATCGAATCGTGGGAATTTGCCACGAATTCAAGCTAGGTGAATAAATTCGCCCATCACTATACATAGTGCATTATATTCCATGTTTCCTAAATAAAAAAAAAGAATGTGTATATTATGTTAAGTAATTATGTGGTCCCAATAAAATATGGAAAATTTGATTCATTCATTAAAAATTGATATTTAACATTTAACATTGTGCTAGCCATCTGGGACTTCCAAACATAACTCATCCTCCCGCAGACACCATGACCATTTCTTATTTCAATATGAGAACAACGTTGAGAATGGATCAATCAACTTTTAAGTTGATCCCCTAATAGTAACATAGTAAGTTTGGTTGAAAAAAGACACATGTGCATCAAGTTCAACCTTTTACATCTATATATAACCTGCCTAACTGCTAGCTGATCCAGAGGAAGGCAAAAACCCAATTTGAAGTCTCTGCAATTTGCCTCAGAGGAGGAATAATTCCTTCCTGACTCCAAGGGGCAGATTCACTAAAGCGCGAACTTCGCAAATTCACTAACACGGACACTGGCGAATTTTCGCTAGCAAAGTAGATAGACTTGGGCAACTTCGCGTCCTTACGCCAATCGAAGTTGCGCACTGACGAAGGATCGTAAATTCACTAAGATGGGCATTTTCCTCTACGTTAGCACTTATGCTATACGTTACTTCGCCTGGTCAGACCAGGCGAAGTTCAATACAATAGATAGGATTTTGAAAAAAAAATGTTACATTTTTTCTAAGTCCCAAAAAAACACTGGCGTATTTTAGCAAAGGAGGGTGATAGTCTGAAAAAGATCGATATTTTTTGGGGGGTTACCCTCCTTCCCCCCCTACATTTCCTAACATAAGGCAACACAACTATACAGGGGGCACATGTAGGGCAATAGGACAAATGTATTTAATTTATTAAAGGTTTCCTGGGCTTGTATAGTGCAAATGCAAATTAGGCTTCGCTAGCGTAACAGCGCTCTGCCTAGCGAAGTAAGACTAGCGCAACTACGCTACTATTCGCCAACCTGAGTGCAAATTCGCACTTTAGTGAATTTGCGTAGTGCTGGCAAAAATTCGCCCGGCGAACGCTATCGAAGCCAACGCTAGCGAATTTGCGCATTTTAGTGAATTGGCCCCCAAGATTGTAATTGGACCAGTCCCTGGATTAACTTGTACTACCAGCTATCTTTTAATAACCCTGATTCTCTCCCTTGCTAAAGAGCCGTCCAACCCCTTCTGAAAGCTATCTACTGTATCAGCCAGTACGACTGATTCAGGGTGAGAATTCCACATCTTTACAAATCTAACTATAAAAACCCCCTTTGAATATTCAGATGGAACCTCCTTCAAAAACCATTATGGTTTTGCCTAGTGCAAATATATTAAGGGTATAACTGACTTGGATATTTTTATGTCTCAGGTGCATGACTTTATATTTATCAACATTGAATCTCATCTGCCACTAAACTGCTCAGATTGCCAGTTTGTCAAGATCCTGTTGCAAGGATGCCACATCCTGGATAGAATAAATTGGGCTGCGTAGTTTTGTATCTTCTGCAAACACTGATACGTTACAATACCCTCCCCTAAATCGTTAATGAACAAGGTAATTAAAAATTGACCCAATACAGAGCCCTGGGGGACCCCACTAAGAACCTTACTATACCATTAACAACCACCCTCTGTACCCAATGCTGTAGCCAGTTTCCTATCCATGTACAAATGACTTTATTAAGCCTAACAAAACTTAGTTTAGAAACCATTTTATTTGTGTTGTACTGTATCAAACACTTTGGCAAAATCCAAATAGATCTATTGATCTCCCTCTTTCAAGCATCTTTCTGCTTGCTGGAGGTGCCTTCAATTTCAGACTGGAATAAAGAAACATTAAAACAAAGTATACATTTTTGGGATCTCTCTGTACCAGCTTTAAAAAAAATTATATAGATTATAAATAGGGGGCTCTGTCCTTACGGCCTGCTTATATATTACCCTTATTGTCTAACAATATCATTGCTGAATTCAAAGGCATTGTCAGACATCCTTGAGGGTATTGGCAAGGCAACAGCACTAAACTACACTACATATATATATCATTAGCAAGAAGAAACTCTAGTACCAATATCGGCATTTCACTGTACTAAGCACAACGAAACAAGAAATATAAAAACTTTTTTTTAAAGCTTGTACAGAGAGATCCCAAACTACAGTGTATATATATATAATGTATATAGAACTGCATTTCAGGATTAATATGTAATTTAAAGTGTCCTTGCCTTGTTAAAGAAAGAGTTAAGCTGCTTCCTTGAATGAATTGGCAAAAAATTTTACAGTTTAAAATTACATACTGGTAGTAGTGTAGAGAAATTGTAAATTATAGAGCAGACACTGCCCAGGACAACGTGTAATTTGAAATGTGCTAAAGAATGTATACCACTTTGAAAAATAAGTGAAGAGTTTCTTCAAATGTGTAGTTTGCATAGAAAGGATGCAATTATCCACTCTTAGGGAAATGTCTGCATGAAAACGGTATCAATATTTTACAGACCTCTCTAGCTGTCAACACAAAACTATGTATGCATGTACAGTGTATATATACAGTATGTATATAAAGTACTCAAGTAGCTTTTCTCATCAAAGGGCTCTGCCAAGGTACAAAACTGTGCAAACATCCAGTTAAGGCAAACAGTATACTCTGGTCTTTTTCAAAAAGAAAAATTAATGCTTTGGTTCATAAAGGAGGGAATGTTGGAATGTGTGCAAACCAGTGGTTTTAACTACTATCCTTTCTAAACAAGAACCATCAGATTGAATTGTTCCTAAAATATCGCATCAAAAATATAATTAACTATTTCTAAGAACCCCAGTGCCTATGTTAGTAAGTAATATGTTTGTGTGCAAGAGAGATGTGTGGGTAATTATTTTTCAACCTACAGTATACTGCAGGTAGGGTTGCTATTTATGTTACATGTTGCATCTAATACATTAAATTTACACTGATCACCGCCCAGGGAACCATAATAAAGTCAATAGATTTGTTTTACAACACATGAACCCCCAAAAAATGGCTTTTGCAGCCTAACACCCCAATTTTTTTAAATTAATACTCAGAATATCAAGTAAGTAACTGCACATTGAGGAAGATCTATGCACTCCAATGCACTTCGCCAGGTCTGAGATGGCAAAAGCAAGTCTGGTAAGAGAGGTAACGTGGGCGTTATGCCCATTCACCATAGAAAATCGTCCTGCCATTAGAGTTCAAATCAATTCTAGCATCTATCTCCTTCACTAGCGAAGTGACGACTGTGCCGTTAGTAAATCAGCGAAGTGACTGAAAACGGTAACACTGGTGAATCATTGCCAGCCTTAGTGACTTTGCCCTTTAGTAAATCTGCCCCTCAACTCATTTGCAAATATTTTTGTGCAATGCAAATGCGCCAAAAATGAAAAAAACATGGGCAATACAACTTTGCAAATATAAATGCACTGCAGAAACTTTATAAATGACCCCCCTCTGAGATTGACATGGAAATATTTAACAAAACTCCTGAGCAGGTGTTAAAGGTTTGCAATGCACAATTAAGATTCACAATACAATAAACAATAGAATATTACATTGCCACAGGTGAATTTTTATTTGTAAAGTTTTGGTCTTTGTGAATTGTATTATATGATTGTAGTTTAAAAAAACACCTAAAATTACTAAATTCCACCTAAAATCTAGGCCTCCATAACAAAATGCATGGCAAAATTCTAGAGCAGATTCAGAAAATTTTCCTCATTGAAAACTGGAATTTTACCACAAAACTGTATCAGGCAAAAGAAATGCTATTGTCCCTAGTTTAAACCCCCAGCTTAAATTATTCAGTCATTATAATATACCAAGGTGATTTACGTACATTGAGGTACCAGGATCCATGCTCACATTATTATCATGCAATTATCAAATGACTGACTGATTTACTGACCTACTAGTGAGCATTGCACTCCTTTTGAGTGACTTTTTATTGCTTCAGTGTCTGTGGAGGCTGGTGAAACGGAAAAAGAAGTGGGTAGATTTGGATCCTGCTTCTTTAGCTGAATCTATTAAATATCCAGAGAACCTCTATCCATCCACCTTAAGCCACAATTAATATGGTAAAAACAAGATGAAGTTCCATTTGTGAAGAAGGATGGATAAACCTACTGTACCAGGCAACTTTACCATAAAGGCTTTAAGAACTAATAGTACTTGAGCAAGTTTAGAATCTATATCCAGCTTGTACAATATATATATATATATATATATATATATATATATATATATATACAAAACGATACAGATGAAACAAGCCATGTGGCTTGATAAAGGGCATATAGCTTGCCCGAAACATCGCTGTACTGATGTGTTAACTTTTAATATACCCTTTTGCAAGAATCTTTTGCTGTTTCATCTGTATCGTTTTGTATATCAAGTGGGGATGACATGGAGTCTCCTGTAGAAACGTGCACCGAGATACACAGTGGAAAATATTGAAGAGTGCTGGGGCAAATCCAAGATTTGTATATATATATATATATATATATATATATACATATATATATATATATATATATATACAGTGTATATATATATATATTTATATTTATATATATATCTTAGTTCCCTAATTCCCTCATTTCTTGTCTTTAATGATAAACTCTCATGCCGTTACTGTGAAGTTTGGATTATATTTTAATGTACTTCTAAGGTCACCTGTTTCAGACAATGGAATATTTATTTAATTAGAAAACTGTATATAATAGTATGTAAATGGGGCATAAATAAATTCCTAATTGTTGCAAACATATAATCATTTCCCCAACTGGAAATAATTTGATAATTCCTTTTGAAATCTTTGTAAAAGTATACCTTACCTTATTCATCATTTCTCATCCAGATTTGTAAAATTAAGTATTTGTACAGAAAAGTCAGGATTCCAAAGCTCCACCTTCATATCTGGCACTGGTTGCTGGAACTGTTGCCACTCTAACTTTGAAATAAATTGTCAGTTCCATTAAGTCATCAGAAAAACAGAACATTTTCTGTTGTGTGTAATTCCTTGGCCCAGCCAAAGAACAGGGCATAATTGCATGTGTTTGAATTTCAAAACCCATCAGCAAGATTTAGATAAATCCCAAGAGAGGTTACAAGGAATCAGAATGCAGGGTTTTTGTGATTGCTAGAGAAAAAAGGTGACCTCCCTTCCAAATCCTTATTAATATACAGTTATAAAGGTCAAAATATGCTCTAGGGAAAGCTGAAGTACAGGAAACATTCCATTCTATAATAACTTAACCAAGGTAAGCTGAGAGATGGTGTTGTAAGAGATTTTAATTTATAGAAATGAGAACAACCTGTGAATGAAAGAAAGATAGGGTGTGGAAAGAATAATGGACATTAAAACCTGCCTCATTGGCAGGTTATCTTGGTGAGCTGAGCTTGGAAAGTTTAAGCTTCAGTGCAACCCAAGGTGTAGGTGAGGATTTCAGGAAACACAAAAGCTTCAAAACATATTTTAGTATGGCTGGGAATTATACATGTGCTAAGGCGGTATAATTGTTCCTAGTCTTGCAACTATTAAAAAAAAATAATACCCCATAATACCCCTCCCCTCATTAGATGTGGAAGCCCCCCTGAAGTTTGATTTGCCAAAATCAAACTTACCATTGCCATTTCTGGAGGAACGTCACTTCATAAACCAAATAGCTGTAGAATCATAGTAAGTTAGGCTGAAAAAAGACTTGCGTTCATCAAGTTCAACCTTTTTTTTTTTTTTTTTATTTTAACTGCCTAACTGCTAGTTGATCCAGAGGAAGGCAAAAACCCCATCCTAAGCCTCTCCAATTTGCCTCAGAGGGGGAAAAAATTCCTTCCTGACTCCAAAAAGGCAATCGGACTAGTCCCTGGATCAACTTGTATAATGAGCTATCTTCCATAACCCTGTATTCCCTCACTTGCTAAAAAGCCATCCAACCCCTTCTTAAAGCTATCTAATGTATCAGCTTGTACAACAGTTTCAGGGAGAGAATTCCACATCTTCACAGCTCTCACTGTAAAAAAACCCTTCTTCTCCCTCTTCTCAGCGTGAACATCCCCAATTCGGCCAGTCTTTCCTCCTAACTAAGGTTTTCCATACCTTTTACCAGCTTAGTTGCCCTTCTCTGTACCATCTCTAATACAATAATGTCCTGTTTGAGTGAGGGAGACCAAAACTGTATGGCATATTCTAAATGTGGCCTTACAAGTGCTCTATAAAGTGGAAGAATGACCCCCTCCTCCCGTGACTCTATGCCCCTTTTAATAGAGCTGAAGACCTTATTGGCCCTTGATGCTGCTGACTGGCACTGCTTGCTACAGCCAAGCTTATCATCTACAAGGACTCCAAGGTCCTTTTCCATAATGGATTTGCCTAGTGCAGTCCCATTAAGGGTATAGGTGGCTTGAATATTTTTACATCCCAGGTGCATGACTTTACATTTATCAATATTGAATCTCATTTGCCACTTATCTGCCCAGATTGCCAGTTTGTCAAGATCCTGTTGCAAGGATGCCACATCCTGGATGGAATTAACTGGACTGGATAGTTTTGTGTCATCCACAAACACTGATACATTACTTACAACACCCTCCCCTAAGTCATTAATGAACAAGTTAAATAAAAGTGGACCCAACACCGAGCGAGCCCTGAGGGACCCCACTAAGAACCTTACTCCAAGTAGAGAATGTACAATTAACAACCACCCTCTGTACCCGATCCTGTAGCCAGTTCCCTATCCATGTGCAAACGACTTCATTAAGCCCAACAGACCTTAGTTTAGAAAGAAGTCGTTTGTAGGGCACGGTATCAAACGCTTTGGCAAAATCCAAATATATCACATCTACTGCACCCCCACTGTCCAGCATCTTACTTACCTCATCATAAAAAGCAATCAAATTTGTATGGCATGACCTATCCTTCATAAAGCCATGCTGATTGCTGCTCATAATGCCATTCTCTAGGACAAAATTTTGAATTTGATCCCTTAACAAGCCTTCAAATAATTTGCCCACCACAGATGTCAAATTTACTGGCCTATAATTACCAGGTTGAGATCGTAATCCCTTTTTAAATATTGGGATGACATCAGCTTTCCTCCAATCCATAGGCACCATACCAGATGAAAGTGAATCTGAGAAAATCAGAAATAGGGGATGGTCTAAAACTGAACTAAGCTCTCTTAGAACCCGTGGATGTATACAATCAGGCCCTGGCGCCTTGTTTACATTAATTTTTATTAAAGCTTTATGAATCATATCCTGAGTCAGCCACTGACTAGATTGAGCTGAGTCAGTGCATCTATGAAGCAAGCCTGGAAACTCAGACTCTATTGTATACACTGAAGAAAAAACTGATTTAGCACATTTGCCTTTTCTGTATCGGTTACAACCATACTGGTACCATTATTTAATGGAGCAACACTCTCAACGTGCATCTTTTTACTATTAATATATTTAAAAAACATTTTAGGGTTACTTTTCGCCTGCGCCACAATTAATTCTTCATTTCCTTTCTTTGCTTTCTGGATTGCTGATTTACAACATTTATTACAGTGTTTATATTCATTAAATGCAGCTTCTGTCCCAACAGATTTGTAATTTTAAAATTTCTTCTTTCCTATTATCTTCTTTACATCTGTATTAAGCCACATAGGCTGATTCTTAGAGCTTCTACATTTACTCCTTAAGGGAATAAATTGAGAACAGTAATGATTTAATAGTATAAGTCCAAGTGTCTGTGCGCTAATGCAATGGTGCCGATAATCACGATATCTGTGAAAAAGAATGTGCTATATGGTGTAGTAACGTCTTAAAATACTTGTTATGAAGTAGATTTGCAGGTACTCACAATTTAAATGGATATTTTGAGGCTTATCAGCATATATGGCGATCTATGAACACTTCCTCTCACCACTTTGATGTCTGTGAAAAGAAAGCGTATATGGTGCAGATACCTTAGAGGTTAATTAGAGGCCCCACGTGGGAGTTGTACTTACCAGACGATGTCTGGATATAATGTGTAATTTATTATTCCTGCTTGCTGGTAGTTTTTTCTATGCATTGTAGCGATCCCAGCAAAGGCATGGATTTGATTGAATTTACTCATCCCGATTCAATGGCAGATTAAAATATTGACAAATCAGTTTACACAAATTGAGAATTTTTATTCAAGTAACCATCAACTCTATATTCGCACATAATGATGAGGCACAGTTGCCACACAAAAATCCATATTATTTATCATTTTGCAAATATTAAGTGTGCAATCCACATATTACAGTGATTGGCAAAAAAAGGAAAGACAGCCATAGCAGTGCAATATTGAAGTATAAAAAAAAATACCCTTGACTCCCTGAAAGCTATGGACAATGATTCATTGGTATGATCCAAACAAAAATGATAGAATCCCTAGAGGAAACTTGTTAAATCCCCTAAATGATCTTTGTTCCAAGCTTATCAAAACACAAAATTTACACCATTTTCAATGCTGTTGCCTCTCTTCTCCTCATTCAAGAAGGCCAGCTAGGCAACCTTCAAAGTTGTACAGAGGGTATTCCAGTCAGGACCCTTTGGGGGGCAAAGTGTGATTTAATGGGTGACGCTTGTGGGGGAGTGGTGGGATTTTGGTGGGCTGTGGGTGGGCCTTTGGCATTTTGGATGAGGTTGCTGCATAGGGGCAGGAGCATGTGTGCATGGTAATTTTTTTTAAATTGGGGCTACATTCTATTTGTACCCTGGTAAATTGTGGACTAATCACTGGGCCCCTATGTTGGGGGCACTGCTAACCTAAGGCCAAACCTCTTCCCTAAAATATTATGAAGATGCAAAATCACCCAGCGACCCCTTTGGTGTCATAGACCTAGTAAATGACATCAATGACATTTAAACATTGCAAGTATAATTGTCAAGAAAGCACTTCTTTATGGCAAGATACTACTGAAAAGCTAGTTATTTTAAAAACATGTTTTTCCATCGCTAAACAGAACATATAAGAGCTCCATTTTGATCTCAAGGGCAGTTGCTCAAAGATGGACATACTAGTTGTGCATTTATTAAAGGTACTTTTTGCAATTTGGTCCAGTAGATACATCCCTTGAACATACAGGTGTACCTGCTGATCCAGGGGAGGTGTGGGAGGCACTGGTAACTTTAAGCTAGCAGCAATTTCAGGGTTCCCTCTGAAGACTGCATCAATAGGTGCAACAGACTTTGACCCAGTGAATGAATAGCAAATTCCAATTAATATGTAGCTATGGAAATTATAAATTCCCTATTCACAAATGACCAACTCTGACCACAACTGTGTCAAATTCTTCAAACCTTGTTCGGACAATTTTCATTGTGGTCAGACAATGTTGGCTGGAGAAAAGCCGCTGTAAAGCTGCGGGTGACTTAAGGATTGGTGTCCGCTAAAGATTGATGCTTGCATATATATAATCCACAATTGTGAGTGTGTTTTATCATTCGTAAGTAAAAAGTTTTTATGCTATGTTGCTGCTCCATGTTTTAAAGTAACGCAAGACCAGATGTGCAGACTAGGACTAAAGATTTTCTGAAGTAATACTTAACCGTTTGTGAGTATATTTAAAACTACACCTGTTGGCCATGTTTCCTAAATATATGTGAGACACTTGATTGTGAAATGGAAGATATCTTTGACTAAAGGAGATTTGGAAAGTGGGCTAAATAATTCCAAAAAAGGTGTAAATATAATACACTCTTTCGTCATACTGCTTGTTTTCTGAAGCTGTGTAGCGCTGACTCCCTACTAATTGAACAGAAGCTGTGGGTAAAAAACATGGCATATTGCGTCCAAATTTTTATCTAATATATGTAATTCTAAAACAACTGGACTTACTGAGTAATCATTGAAGACATTTCAGTACTCATCTGAACAGCTTCTTCAGTTCAACTAAACTTCTCAGATGAGTAGTGAAACAGTTTCACTGATTACTCAGCAAGTCCAGTTATTTTAGAATTGTTTTGGAGATTGCACTCATGGTTGAAAATTAACCATATGCCCTAGTACACTAGGTGGGAACATTTAGGAGCAGCTTTATCAAGGGTCGAATTTCGTATTGAAAAATTCGAAATTCGACCAGCAAATTTAATTTGAAGTGTTTTTTTTTTCAATCGAAAATGAACAGTTTTTGATCAAATAGGTCTGTTTTTGATCAAATTAAAATTGTTTGAATTGTTTGATTAAAACGATTTCCCCCCCAAAAATCTGAATTTCAAACATTTTCAAAAACACTCCTTAAAGGTTATGGGAGGTCCCCCATTGGCGAAAACAGCAATTTGACAGGTTTAAGGAGGCGAATGGTTGAGTTTGAATTCTTTAAAGAGACAATACTTAAATTTAAGGATAGTCAATTTTCCAATTCGAATTGAATTTTGGCCTATTCGATAGTCGAAGTACCCAAAAATTTGTTGAACATTCAAATTTTTTATTCAAATATTCACTTTGACCCTTGATAAATCTGCCCCTTACTGTTAGGGGCAAATTTACTAAAGATCGAAGTGAAAATTTTAATACAATTAGCATTTTTAAAATTAAAATTTTTAAGTAATTTTGGGCTACTTTAGTCGAAAAAATTTGAATTTTTGAATTTCAAAGTACTTGCCCTTTAAAAATCCTTCGACTATTTGCCAGCTTGAAGCTGCAGAATTGCCATTTTAGCCTATGGGGGACCTCATAGAACCTGTCCTGAAAAACTAAATTCAAAGAATTTGAAAGGATTTTGCGGAGAATCATTTGAATCGTTCGATCGATTCAAACTATTTTTATTTGATCGAAAATGGACCTATTCGATCAAAATAGGTCCATTTTCAATTGAAAAAGCCCTTTAAAAAAACTTCAAGGGTCGGATTTCGAAGATTTTTTACTTTTAAAATTCGTCCCTTACTGCCTCTAACTCTTTTTAAAGAAGAGCTTTTTTCTTTTTTTAATGGTAAAGTCTAAAATTACATTTCTGTGAAAAAGAAACCTAAAATATACACTTAAAAGCAGATTTTCACCCTGATTTCATTAATGGAATATATGGCAATTTTTCAACAATGTCAATCAATCAGTTTCAATAAAAGACCAAATTAGGTTTGTTTATAAAATCTTAATTCCATCACATTGTTCTCATTTTAAATGTCCTCTCCTGTGCTCCTGCCATGTGCATTTCTGTTGTCTCAGATAATAGGCATTTAAAAAGTTCTGAAATCTAGAACGTGTTCATAGAGACATTATTTAATGGGCTGTTAGCTTCAGATTTGGTGAGTCGAAAGAGAGGCTTCAGGGACTTTGCAACTGTGACCGGTTTTATAGCACAAATGGAGATTTAGATGTACATACAGTACCAGGTACAGTATCTCACTTCTGAGCAACAGCTGAGATGTAATTTATATGGGTAATATATTCAAAGAGCCCCAGGTCAGTTTAAGGTTGGAAAATACAGCTTAAGTTGGGGGGATAAATAAATAAAACACAGGACATATTTTATTAAAATGCTTTTCAAAGAAACATTAATTGATTCATTGTTTTGAAATCAGAAAACCAATGGGGGATTTGAGACTGCATTGACAAATGAATATCAGGAAAAAATAGAAAATGCTATTACCTATGAAAAAATTCTGGTGCAAGAGTGTTGAAAATATAAATATAAAAACTATTATTGCTGTTTTAGTGTTATATCAAATCCGACCCTAACCCTACCCCTCATAAATTAAGAACTGATTAAAGTTTATTTATAAAGAGGATAAATACCTGTGGCAATTCATTTGAGTTGGAAGGAAAGCTACAAAGTGCTCTAAATATCGATTCCACCGTTTTTTTACACTTGGCACCATGTCTTCAACTTAGTAAAAATCCTTCATGTTTGCATAACATAGACTCCTGTTTGAAATTAAACTGCCAGCACAGGTATGCCTAGTGTATTATTGCTGGATTTGCTTCATTTATACAACTTTATAAAAGATCCTTTTTAATTACATAGCTGGGGCAATGTAGCTGGTACTTTAGGCTTTTTCTAGCACCTGGTTAATAAAGTTCACATCATTTATTTCAAGAAAACAGCAATGCTAACTCATGCATGTCAGTGCTGTAATAAAAGTCAGTTACTGAAAAAATATTTGCAATGCGAAGAATCATGATTTTGCACAACAGATTTTCCTTTGTGCTAACCCAGAAACTGTTTAGCAATCTGTTCCGATAGTGAAGGAAGGTTTGCAAATTTTATAGTTTGTGCACAGTGAATGTAATGAAAGTTCTTACAGAAAAAGTTCAAGCACTTCTTGAAATTAAAATTCACAGTAAAGGGTGAGATTTTATTGCAACACTGCTGCATCAGTTGGACCTCTGGCCCCGAAGGAGTTATTATGCAATGTTGCTTTAGTAGTCTATGGGGGGATGTTACAAAAGTAACATATGTAAAAGGGACGCCCGCTGAACCATCTGTGGGGACACCAGCCACGCCGCTCCTTCTCTGCTGAAGCGCCGGTTCCTTAAGGCAAGTGCAGCGCGACTCTGCTGTATTTATAGGCACATGCACGCTGTGGTGCAAAAGTTCAAAAGTATAAATAGCCCATTATATCTGCAAACCAGTGCCTGTTATAGGTTACCTCTTGTGAGTTTCCTGGTGCTTCTGTGCTTTTGAGCTTTTGATTTATTCTGATTCCTGTTTTGACCTCTGCATGGTTTTTGACTATTCTGACATTCTGTATCCTGACCCCTTGCCTGATTACCGACTACGATTCTGCTTAATCCTCTGATTGATCTACTGGTTTGACCCTTGCCTGCATGACTTCGTTTCTACTCTGCCTGCTCCAACCCGGCCTGTCTGACTATGATTCTGGTTCCTGTTCTGTACTGTGACCCTCAGTCTTAAAGACCCTAGAAAACAGCCATGCCCCAGTGCTTGCCGGAACCTTTCATCTTGCACCTCTCATAAAAGTCCAGGTGGCATCTGAGTAAGCTGAGGGCACCTTCCGAAGCCAAAGGCAGTCACACTACTAGTGAAGCACGAGCCGAGATCAGGGTGCTTGGCATTTGTTCTGGTGTTGGGTGCCGACCGTGACAGGTGTCCATTTCTTGGTTTAATGTGATCATTGGAAAATTTATAATTAACTAGGGGGTGGGTGCTATAGGTTCAATTTTAGAAAATGTTAATGTTCTCAAGCTATCCCTTAGCCCCTTGACAAAAAAGACAAACCATGAATGTACTGTACAGAAATCCTTCTTTGCATGGGAACTGTCATCCAATATGCTTCTTTCCCATTTAAGTATTTATATTTTTCAGGGACTATGCCTTCTTATGCATGGTTATGACTGAAATATGAACAGCAAAAATTAAACTATTCTGTTTTCATCATAGAGTGGGTTATTTCTGCACTTCATGGCTCACTGCATGCAACTTTGAAGCCTTGACAAGGTCTGTTACTAATTGGCTGACATCATACCATAAACAGTGTTTATTGCGAAATATTTTATACCATAAATAACACTACTTTGGTTTGCTTTAACAGCCCTTTGAGAATGTAAATGTCACTCTTAAATAAGAGCTGGATTGCAATGTACTTTATGTCAGTAGAATATTTTGTGAGTTGGGAATCATTATGCTTTAACATTCTATGACTTTTGAGAGTAAATCCATGATTTTCACCTGGAAATAATAATAAACAAATAAACATATGGCCACTAAAATGAAGGGCAACATCAAATCACACTTAGGGGCAGTTTTACTAAGGGTCGAATTCGAGGGTTTCATTATTCACTATGTGAATAGTTAGGGAATAAAAATTCTCCAAATTCAAATTCTGAGGATTTGTACCGCTATTCGATTGGTCGAATAATCGAATAGTAAAAATTTGATCGACTTTTGAATAGTCGAATATTCAAATAGATTTTTATTTAAATCATTGAATTGTTCAATTCGATCAAATTTTCAAAATTCGCTGGTTGAAGTGGTCTTCAAAAACGTTCGTAAATTCAAATTATAAACTTTTTGAAAATTCAATCGAACTTCGAATACTTCATGTGAATTTAGTAAATCTGCCCCATAGACTGTGTAGATACAGTTATTTGTGTAGGTATGAATCCTTCAACAGCCATATGCAATAACTAGAAAAGATTATCCATACAACGCCATCTGAATGGAACTCAGTGTTGGAAGAGGTTGAATGCCAATCCCTAGCTCTTTAAGAACAATACCAGAATTCCTGCACAACTTCAGGCTGTTGGGGTGGGGTTAGGCATTTAAATGACATCTGGAAGCCAGTGAGCTGTCCATCACAGACATATCAATATTCACTTGCCTTTTAGCCTCACTACAGAATGAGTTACTGTTCTTCCAGACCAATAAACTGCACAAAAGGGGTTAAGTGAATGTGCTATTACACTTTCTATAAAGTATTAAGTGGCTAAAAAGTCACAATGTTTTATGGAAACAGTTATGACTACGAGCTACAGGAATCGGCATCCTGGTGTCATTTACTATTTCAGATTTCATTTCATCAGCCTTTTGAAAGATATTTTACCTCACTTACAAGACGCAGTTCTAGGAAACACCCAAACTACTCAGGAGTGTGAGATCACTTTGGTTAGATTCTCATCTTTTGCAGAAGAACCCAACCCAAAAAAAATAGCCATGCCATTTCTCAGGTGACATGTGGATAATGGAAAAAGGTTATGCAGTTTGCTTTGCCTAGAAACTAGAGCTGAAGACAGCATTCTTAACACTTTTTGTTTTCTGGCAGACGACAGATATAAATACAAAATTCATGTAAACTTCAAGTAAATATATTTTCATGATGCTTTATCACAGTAACTATGGGGAGACACAGACTTTAATAATGTACAAGTTGAAGCACTGTACAGTCGGCTAATTAATAACCTGTACCTTACCTATTTCTCCAATAATCTTTCTAGGTGGACCCAAATATAGAGGACAAAGAAACCCAAATTAAAGGAAATGTTCAGTGTGAAAATAAAAACTATGTAAATAGATGTCTGTACAAAATAAAAAAAATGTTTCTGATATAGTTATGTAAGCTATAAAGGCTGGAGTGACTGGATGTCTAACATAATAAACCAAACACTACGTCCTACTTTGCAGCTCTCTTGGTTTCCACTGATTGTTTTCCATGCAGTAACAAGTCAGAGACATGAGGTAGGGGCACATGGGTCATAACTGTTTGCATTTGAATATGACCTGCATGCTAAGGATCAATTGCAACCTTAATTGTTCCTTTAATGGAATTTGCTATTTTAATAGGGACTCCATTACAAGCAACATTTGGCTTGGTTCCTATTATTCAAAATAAAGCCTATGGTAAGCTATGCAGAGCTTACAGATACAACTATGCAGAACATATGGGGATAGCTACCCCATTAAAATAGGGAAATAATGGCACAGCTTTGGCTTGTTAATGGGTAGGTAGGCATAATGCTGTTTAGGTGTTCACAGGCCACCATCAGGGGGTTGTCTAGTTGAGCCCCAGAGGTGTGATTTGTTGGTCAGAAATTCATGCAGCTTGTGCAGGTGTGAGCATAAGTGTAGGGACCATTTTTTCGTTGGAGCCCCATTCTACTTTTTAGCAGGCCCCTCTGCCTGGGGGCATCAGCTAAAAACTGCACCCCCTAGCACAGAGGGCCTGCAGTGTGGTGTCCTGTGATTACTGACAACGACCATGGGTGTTCATTGCTGGAACAGTGTGTTTCATCAGTTAGACAGGGCACAAGATCTACACAGGGCAAGCAGGATTTTCACTGGATGACCCTTTAAGCGGTCCACTGGTCCTAGTCAGCTGGTAAAAAAGAGCATTGCTTAAACGTTATGCCTATATGAAATACTGGTCCCAGTATGATAACAATATATTCCATATTTGTGTCCATTCTATAGAGTCTATATTTTTGGTTGGATCTTGTTTTACAAAGTATGGGATAGGCCAGAAAGCCACCAACTTTAATGAAATGGTTAAACTAGCAATTGTATATATTTACAATATATATTTTCTGTATTTAGTTACTTGCATGTTCCCCTGCCTGTACTCTAAAGCAATAAATAAGCAGTATGTATAAATAATAAAACATATCTTTGAATATGAATCAGCATCATCATCTTAATGGCTTTAATAATAATCTTGTTGACAATAGTCAAAGAATCTGGAAAGCATTTCTGATGTCGGAAGGTAAATAAACCATTTACCTGTAACACAGAGTTTGACTTCACATTGTGTCAGCTGTGACAAATTTTTTGCAATAAAGCAGCTCTGGGCCTGTTCCCTACTGAGCAAAAAAGACAAAGTACTTTCCCTGGATGGCATACCTGTCAGTTTACTGATTCAATAAAAAGGATGATTTTTCAAACATATGGGCAGATTTTCATACTCATAATGGACTAATTCTGAAATTAATAAGGATGATGCCATTGGAGCCTATTAAAGAGAGTGATGAGGCCAAGGATGACTGCATTGAAATGAGAATATGTTCAGAGGTAAGAACATAATTCTATATTAAAGTGAGGGCTCAGTCCAAATGGATGTTGTGCCTAAAGTGTAATGCACAGGCAGAAAAGAAGTTTAACCCCTTTTATTTTTATCCTGATAAGTTTATTGTACCTCATTACAACTTAGTTCAAGAATTATAATGTGCTGAGATAATTTAATAAGCTAAGTTTCAGAAAGGAGAGATGGGTGGAGAATGAAAAAATTAACTGGATGTAAAAGGTGACATAGAAAAATTAGCAAGCTGTAGTGATGAATTCAACTCGGTTCAGGCTGCAAAACTATAGTGTAGTCCAAGGTGAAAAACCACTGTACTTGCATAGACTCGTGTTAGGCTTGTTACTAAATAATTTGGGATCATAAATAGGGTTCTTCTTGGTCTCAGCTCAAGATATCATCTATGAACATATTTCTTTTCTGTTTGGCACAGAATAACTAAACCCAGATATCCCACTTATCCCATTTAACACAGAATATATATATATATATATATATAATGTTGGTTAGACCAGCACTGCTCGTATAATGAGTGTTCAATGCCTGGGTGCTTCCAGCAGAGAGAGTAAATGTAAGTTGAGACAGGCGAGTACTCTCAGGTCTTAAAATTCAAAAGGTGAATTTTATTAGAAACAAACAACTCACGTTTCGGCTAAACCTATAGCCTTTCTCTAAGAGAATTGTTACATCAAGGCATACAAACAGCATTTTATTAATTGGGACAGCCTCAAGTCTAAGAGCTCCAAATCAGAGAGCAGAGACTTTTATAAGCAGAAAGGCAGTGTATGATGTGCAAAAAAAGGGTAAATGAATCCTGTGGTCTTATTTGATGAGTTGTTGAGTTTGTTGAGTTTGCCAAGCTAACACAAGAAAGAAGAATTGCTGTAGTGGCATTTGTATATATCTTTTCATTTATTTAGATATTTGTCTTATTTGTTTTAACCCTTTATATGTCACATGACATGGAATCTATGGTTTTGAGTTGGACTAGAAATACAATTAACCTAATTTCATCTATGCCTTTTGTTTACTGGAAATATGCAAAATCAACCCAAGGGTTTATAGGACTCTTGCTTACTGTGCAATACAAGCTATGTATTAGCTCAGAATTCATGTAAAAGATGAAGAGGAAGAGACCCTTTCCTTCTCAAAACACTTCTAAAAATATATTGCACATGTTAAATAGAAAAAGTATGATGCAGTAGAGGAAATTTAGCCCTAAGTGATACTTAAATACATGGGAAAAAACGTTTCTCTGAGGGAACATATAACATGCACTAAATCAATTCCTGGGAAAGTATACTTCTTCACTGCTTAGCCTAGAGATATTACATTCTGGCTGGCCAAATGATGATGTCACCTTCTGCCAGTTTCCAGTGAACAAATAAGAATCTTACTGAGTTTGTGCTGTTACTAACCAAAATGACATCATTAGCAGGGTAATTCCTAAGTATACACAAAGCAATTTTGTTAATCACAGATTAATGTTCATCTAGCCCACTGCCAAATATTGCAGGTATGTGCCTTGTAGGTGCATCCCAAGAATGTAATGGTTCCGTGTAACAGAGAATGTTATGATGGCATGGAAGGACTGCAATTGTTCTATTGTTTACCTTGCCTAAAAATCCATCAGTGTTCTATATGTAGCTAAAATCAGACTCCCCCTCTTTAATTATTGTACAAACCAATACAAAGTACATTATAGAGGATGCAATTTGGCAATTATCATGCCACACAACACATTTAATGACAATGTGTTGGGTGGCATGATAAGTGGAAGAATTATGGAAGTAAAACATATCCCTTCCAAGTTTAAAGTATAAGTTTTATAGCTGCAGCTTCTTAAAGAGCAGAGAAAACTGCTAGAAACTGTGAATGGAGTTGCAAGATTTAATTTGTGGAATTGATTTACACAAATTTTTTTCTTTTCTTATGTAAGGGTTTTATTTTATGTAATGGTAAAACAAAAGTATCACAGAACTGCGTTTATATAGTATAACTCTGTGTGAACACAAGCACAGTCTTGCTTGAATACTAGTTCCAGTTTCTAACTTAGGGAAGACAGCTGGAATTTTTTGGATAAAAATGGCAAATGGCCACATTTCTACTTTGTGCTGTGTTTGTAAGACCTGCTGCAAGTTGATTTAAATTCTCCTTTAAATAATCTGATTTACATATAGTTGGAAGATACTTCTGTAATAAGAGCCCAGGTTGTTAATTCTCATTAGCTTTTCCAACACTCTACTTGACCTGTGTTTGTCTTTTGTGAGCTACAATTAACTGACACAGCAAATTTAAAAGTTTGAGGTGAATGACTGCCAAATTTAAAGGTGCCCTTTTCCTAGAGCCTTCTCTTTCAATATGGGATGATTCCAGAAGCTAGTGAGATGTTCCCTAGTCAAATAATATGTTAGTTCCACATTCCTCATCAACATCAAGCTTTTATTTTGTTCACTTTTAGTATTACTTTGTAAATCCTGGACCACTGCAACAGCAATACATATTTCAATCTATTTGGATGTCTCTCTCCTACCTACGAAGCCTGTCATGCACCTTGAGATCCATCTACAGTATCTATATCCCATGACTATGCTGAAATATTTTTTACTTTACATTTATAAATATGTATTTAAAAGGGACATATACCTTGAATACCTACTATATGTTTCCCTAAGTGACGATAGAGTACACCACCTTATAAATACATTATGGAAGCTGCAATAAGCAGTACTATGTTTATGGAGTGTGGCACATAGGTACACCCCCCTCCCATCATCAAACTTTCTCATAATTCAAATTGATGTTAAGGAGTACCAGTGGGTGCAGGCTACATTGGGACTCTGTACCCCATACCTCCCATAGGGCAGATTTAAAGGCATAACTACCTTGTTTCCACTGATGCTGTACTTTGCACCAGATTTTTTTAATTACTGTTGGTGCATAATGCAGCAAACCTCCAACAAAAATGCATGAGCACTAAGAAGTTTACAGTGTTATAACAATAAGCACAAAATACACAGTATTTTAGATAATGGTGAGATTATTGATCTAGAGATGATGAGGATGATTGATATTTTAACACCTATTTTGGAGATCTAGGAAAAGCAAAACATTTTTGGGAAGGTATATGTCCCCTTTTAAACACCATTTGTGTTCATGGTTATTTCAGTTTAAAGACTGCCTGTTTCAATTCCATGTAGGTTGAAAGTATGGACTAAAACATATTATAGACCATAAACCCCATGACTTTCTAGGGACCAATACAACTGCTGGAGAAATTTCAATGTTATAGAGTAGCAGAAATTGTAATGTTCTTTCCAATAAACCTAGTGATGCTTTTGAAAAATCAATGTGTGTGTATGTCTCCCAAAGTGACACGAAAAATGAAATGTTGATCTTGTTAACAAGTTTTGTTCTTTATATAATAAACACCGTCTGTTATTGAGTTCTCTTTACATCCTAAGTTGAAGGAATAAGCACTGGAGTGAGCAGGAAAATGATCACAATACTCACCATTTCCCAGTAGAGTAAAAGATATCCACCTAAGGTTTATGATCCCCACTCTGCAATTAACAAGAAATATTTTTTTGTGAATATACAGCCATTTGCATAGATCTCTAGCTACATCTCCAAAAACACTGGGATGATGCTCCTGAACAGATTGTGCAAGCAATTGCAAGTGTGAATACCATTAGAACCAATCAGCAGCCAGCTACTAGCTGAAAAAATAGTAAAGACCTGAATGATTGCTATTGGAACCAAACTTGTGCAATTTAGCAACTGAAAATAAGCCTTTCATCAGAAAAACTTAATGGAACAGTGTGAAAGCTTAACTAGGGCTCCCAGATATATGTAAAAAAATTTGAAAGTTTCACTTTTGAATGCTGTTGTGGGTGTGCAAAGTTTGCCATTGAATTAATATAAGCCATTTGAAAGGTATAGGACACAACTCAATTTGTCCCACCTCCTCTTATAAATTGTACCCAGTGTGAATATCGATGCAGAGGGACCCTCAAAGATGCCCTCATCTCCAGGGTTCCCTCAACTTCCTGCATCCATTGACACACCAGTTTTAAAGCTTCTTCCAGTGATGCATTGGTCAGCTTCAAATACCCTGAGATTATGCCAGAAGTGTTGCATTATGGGTAAAAAACATGGTGAAATAACATATTGTGCCTTAGTGACCAATTTGCCCCATTATTATTTAGGCTGATGAGTATTGCTATTTGCTTAATTGCTTCCATTATATCCATGTATTGTTTCATACAGATAGGAAGATATTCCCCATTATATGATCAGCAAGCTGTTTATGATTGCCAACCCAACCAGCATTACATCAGTCATTTATCATGGAGATTATTGTGCAGAAATGGTTTGCCTATATTCTACTGTTATTGGACATCAGGAGGGTAGCAAAATGGTTATTAATAATCCAGTAACAAACACATGAACAGAGAAAGCATGTAAACAGACCTGTTGGAGAATCTAAAACTGCTTGTATTATATAGGTTTAGGGATGTAGCGAACGTCGGAAAAAAAGTTTGCGAACATATTCACGAACTTGCGTCAAAAATGCGAACTGTTCGCGAAGTTCGCGAACCCCATAGACTTCAATGGGAAGGCGAACTTTATAAGCTAAAAAAGACATTTCTGGCCAGAAAAATGATTTTAAAGTTGTTTAAAGGGTGCAACGACCTGGACAGTGGCATGCCAGAGGGGGATCAAGGGCAAAAATGTATGTGAAAAATCTGCCTGTGTGTGCTTGGAAGAGCTAGTGTAGGGAGAGAGCTGTTAGTGATTTGAGGGACAGTTGATAGTAAGTTTGCTGGCTAGTAATCTACTTGATACTGCTCTGTTTTGGAGGGACAGAACTCTGCAGGGATTTGAGGGACATTTTAGGTTAGGTAGCTTTGCTGGCTAGTAATCTACTGTTCTTCAAACAACTGCCATACGTTGACCTTGTAGGCATTGTTTGCCCAGTTTTTTTTGTCGCAGCCACTGCAGCACAGAGGCCAGAAAAAATATGCCATATAAATGCTGAAAATAGTCATTTTTTTTCTCGCAGCCAATGCAGCACAGAGGCCAGAAAAATTATGCCATATAAATGCTGAAAATAGTCATTTTTTTTTAGTCATTTTTTAAAATAGTCATTTTTTAGCCAGCAAAGCTACCTAACCTAAAATGTCCCTTAAATCCCTGCAGACTTCTGTCCCTCCAATACAGAGCAATATCAAGCAAATTACTAGCCAGCAAAATTACTATCCACTGTCCCTCAAATCACTAACAGCTCTCTCCCTACACTAGCTCTTCCAAGCACACACAGGCAGAATGAAAAAACGCTGCAGGGCTTCGGTTTTTATAGGGAAGGGGAGTGGTCCAGGGGGTGTAGGGGTGGTCCAGGAGGGAGAGCTTCCTGATTGGCTGCCATGTATCTGCTGGTCTGGGGTGAGAGGTAAAAAAAAGCGCCAACTAACGCGAACCCAAAATGGCGAACGTCGTGCGACGTTCGCGAACTTCCGGCGAGCGCGAACAGCCGATGTTCGCGCGAACAAGTTCACCGGCGAACAGTCCGCGCCATCCCTATATAGGTTGAGTACGTTTTATCAAGCAGTACTGCTTTATAAATATACCTGTGTCAATGCTGGGCTATAGTTCCCAGGGTTTCTATTTCTAAATGGACTATACTGGCACATATATAGGTCTGCAGTGCCATGCAGGTGGCTGCAAGGTATCACCTATCCTAGCAAGTGATAGGAACAGAGCTATGTTTTGGTCTACTGGTAGGTGCTCCCTAACTAAATGAGGGGGAAGTTAGGGCAACTGAGGGTGGCAGCTACATGACTCCCGCAACCTGCTCATCATGAATAACACAGGCAATAATGTATTATCTAACACATGTAACTCAAAACAACTGGAAGACGTTTCACTGCTCATCCAAGCAGCTTCTTCAGTTCAACTGACTGGTGTAGGGAAGTTCTTGGGATATAGACTCTTCCAACAATCCAATCACAATGGCACATTGTAAAGCTGGCCATAGACGTAAAGATTTTTGAAAGATCCAATGGTTATCGCGAGACCACGATTGTCTCAAAACAATCGTTTAAATGTCTGATGTGTCCATCAACTAAAAAGACCATTTCAGGTGATATTGCCAGCAAAACTGAAGGATCGCAGCCTGCTTGCCCTGCAAACATAGGTAGATTGCATGGGGACCAATAAAGATTTTCTAACGTGGCCGATCAATCTTCAGACCGATGTCAGACGAAAAATCGTAAGATATACGATCGTTTGTATCCCACTAACTACACGATAATTTGACTGATTGGTCGGACTTCGCTAAGATCGGTCGTTCGGCAGGGAAAGATCATTGCGTCTATGGGGAGCTTAACTCTTCAGAGAGGTGACATCTGAAATTCACAGAGGTGTTGATTCTGTGTAGTTAATAGGATTACAAATGAGTCATCCAACTCCTAGACAAAGGTTTTACTTGTGAGAGTTGCATGAATGGATGTGTGAAAAGTTCTGAAACTGCCGGGGTACAGATATTAGAACAGCATTTTATGTAGCAGACAGGTGGTGTTGAAGGCCCCGCCTCTGTTCATGGATGGTTGGACATTACTATCTTCAAATGTCCCTTGTCTTTTAGGTGTAGAAAGATAGCCAAGTCTTGTCCTGTAGAGTTCACCCTCCTATGCTGATCCATTCACTTAGTGAGCAGTTGTTTTGTCTCACCAATGTATAGATAAGTGCACTCATTGCTACACTGTGTATACCACATTACTTTGTTTTGCTTTAGCAGTTGGATCCTTTGGGTGTACCTGGATTTGTCTCAGTGTGTTGGTAGGTTTGAAAAACACAGGGATGTGGTGTTTGCTGAAAATCATCCTGAGTTTCTCCGACACTCCAGCTACATATAGAACGACTATGTTTTGCCTAGTATGTGTATCTGGCCGGTTATTTCTTTTGATGTTCCTGTTGGGCTTGGTTGCTGCTGTTTTGACAAAGGCCCAGTCTGGGTAGCCACATGCTTTCACAGTTCCTCTGAGATGTTTATGCTCCTTGTCCTTGGACTCTGTATCACTTGCCACATATTACGCCCTGTGGTGCAGAGTTCTAATGACACCCAGTTTGTTTTCCAGCGTATGGTTGGAATCGAACAACAGATATTGATCCGTATGAGTGGGTTTCCTGTAAACCTCTGTTTTTAAATTACCCCCCTCTTGAATGCATATCAAACAGTCCAAAAAAGCAAGTTTGTTCCAGTGGATACCTTCCCTTGTGAAAATTATGTTATTGTCCACTGAATTAATGTGTTCTATAAAGAACGCCACTTCACTGGTTATGATTTTAACCCAAGTGTCATCCACATATCTGAACCAGTGACTCTGTGACTTCTTCCATGTACAAGTTAGCTACAATGGGAGAGACTGGAGAACCCATTGCACAGCCATGTTTCTGTATATAGAAAAGGTCCTTGTACTTGAAGTATGTGGTGTTAAGGCACAAATCATAACATACTTGGTTAGGATTGAGCTTTGTTCTACTGCTAAGGGTGTTATCTTGCTGCAGTCTTACAGTCTTTCTTACAGTCTCAGTTGATTCTGTCATAGGTATACATGTAAACAAAGATGTGATATCATATGATACCTTTGTTTCTTCTGCCTCTAGAGTAACGCCATGAATCTTGGTTATGAAATCCTTGGCATTCTGGATATTATGCACTGTATTGCCTACCTATGGGGGTAAGATGTTAACCAAGAATTTTGCAATGCTGTATGTCACTGAATTTATGCTGCTGACAATGGGCCTTAGTGGGGCTTCTTCTTTGTGTATCTTGGGGAGTTCATATAAGCATAAGCATGGTGTGGCTTCTCTGGGGTATAAACAGGGGAATAAAACTTGATCGATGGCTTTCGCCTTTTCAAGTTGTTGTAAGCAACCTATCACCTTTTTCTTGAAACAGCTGGTTGGGTCTTTCCTTAAAGGTTCATATGTATTGCTATCACTGAGTAGTGTAGTTATCTTGCAGTGATAGTCAGTTGTGTTGAGCACAACTGTGCATCGCCCTTTATCTGCTGGCAGGATAGTGATATTCGGTCCTTACTCAGAGAGCTGAGAGCTCTCCTCTCTTGTGTAGTAAGATTAGAGGGAGGTGTTCTGGCAGCTGACAGCTGACTTGATAGCAGATTCTTTGGCTGTGATGAGTTCAACAACTGAGATGTGCTGAGGAGTCACTGCATAGTTAAACCACTTGGATATCACATCCTTTTCTGGCTGAGTTAGTGCCCTATCTGATTCTGATCTGATTGCTTCTTAACCCATGTGTCTCTGGTGTTCTTTGGTGTCTCATCTTTCTGCTTCCAGGTTAGCTCTTTTCTCTGTCCTTTTCCAACTGCTGCTTTGTGACAGTAAGATGGTGAATTTGTTAATTTGTCTCTCCTTGCTTTATGTGTTGGGCCATCTGAGCATGTTCAACAAAACAAAGACCTTTTCCAGTGTTACATCAGGTAGTTGTTTTGCCAGACTCTGTTTCAGATGTTCATTGTCCTGCTTAAGGGCCTCAATGATAAAATTGATCTGTCTGACCAATTCATTCAGTAGATGTTTTTGGGCTTTTTGTAAAATCTTGTTGGCTCTGTGACCTTTTAACGGTGGAACCCAGGCGAAGGCTACAAGGGGTGATTCCCTGATGTTTTTGAAAAAGCAAGTCCAGTTGTTTTGATTTACTTGTGTTAGATATACCATGATCTGGATGAATGAGAATCTTCATAGGCAATAATATATTGTAGGGTGGCACAGGCAGGTCTTCATTTTGAACCAGTAGTAATTCAGTGAAGTGCAGGTAAGGGCTATAATTTGTGCCAAAAATTTTGCATTTTAGATCACTTTTAATTTTTTTAAGGGCCCATAAAAGAAATCCTGTCTCTTCTATGTGCCTTTGTCTCCAGAGTTCATGTAATTCCTAAGGGCACATGTTCCTAAGGGCACATATAACTTCCATATCAGAGTTGCTCCAAACAAAAGTTGCTGGACTACAACTTTCTGCATTCCCTAGCATAGCTGAAACATAATGGCAGCTATACTCCAGCAACAACAGGGATTGATCTTTAAAGCAACATAGCACAAAATCAATGATTCTCTGGCCTCCAGCTGCCCAAGAGTTTCCTTCAATGAAGATTGTACCTGCTCAGTTTAGAGTTGAACCTCAACTCTAGTTTCCAAAGGATTTTTCAGTGTTTTGTGCTCAATTGGACAGAAGTTTGTACCTCATTTAGTCATAATAAAGAAACCATCTGTTTTATCCAGAAGTAATAAACACAGTTTTATAATTTAAAGTTATGGGTCAGAGGTTTTTTCCCCTTATCTTACTATTTTATTTCTTGCAAAAAAACATTTTTTTCCTGGATAAGATTTGCTTGTTCATCAATAAAATGATTATATACACTAATATATTCGATTAGTGAAATAAAACATTATTTTTAATGGCATAACCGTTAAAAATGAGTCACCGGAGATTTTTTGTTTCCTTATCATCATGTACATACTGTATTTCAGAAAAGAGTCCACGTGTGATTTCATCATTACACAACATGAATACCAGGAGACTGGTGAGCTTCATACAAGAGTGTGTAGGAAAAAATATCCACCCACCATCTCCCTTGCTGAGGATTACAAGCAACGTGTGCTGCCAAACGCTGTGTTTAGGTAAAAGCCTGAGAAAATGCTGTTTTTTTTCCGTTTCGTAAGTCACAGAAGGGGTTCCATGCAGAGGGCTGAGAGGAGCCTGTATGCACAGCACAGAGAGTAATATTTGTATAGAAATATATCAGATGGAGCAGATTTAGCAATGGTTAATTCTTTCCTGTTCAAATTTGATTAAAATAGTGCTTGTTTAAATATTTAAGGGGAGTTAAATGCAAAAACAGTGGAGGTTGGCAATTTGTTGGGAACCTCCAAATAAATCAAACTTCTTTTCCATGTTCTGCACACCTCTTTCAGGAAAAAAGCACTTCTCCTGGGTACTGTATTATAGCGTGCCAGACTACCATGTGTTGTCTATTTCCCATGTACTCTTGCAATCTACTTGGGAGAGGTGAATAAGCAGAGTAATATTTCTTACAAGTTTACTCTACCGTGTAAAGGGATACCTGCAGACAAAAGGAGGGGCAGCTCTCTGCAATAACATAAGCAAACCAGTCTGTAGCAGAAGGTTAATGATTTTGTCCACTGGAGTATACCCAATAAATTCTTTGTAAAAGGATAAAGGCTTCTGTACCCCAGAACTGAGAGCAATGACTTCTGAATACACAATTGCTTGTGTTTAGAGTGGTGAGTTGAGGTGGTACAGAGGTATCTAGTGGCATAACTACCATACAGCAGTTGTGGGGTCTACTGTATAATTACAGTTCCCCTGGCCCTCGAACAAGCATACTGGGTTGGGTGAAAGTAAGTGCAAGGTGATCTTGCCCCTCAAATGTGTGTTGGCTTGACATCACTTACCCATCCCTTATCTTATTGTAACACCCCATAGAGTGTTCCAGCAAGCTCCTGTATCACCCTACAGCAGAAAGTATCAAAGGGATCCATTGTGCCCAAGTGTGCTCTGCATCTTGAGCCCTATGGCAGCTCTGCACCCAAAAATAATCTGCACTAAGGGGTGCTCTTGCATTTGAGTCTGGGATTTTAATAAATGAGCCCTAAAGCCTTTATCATAATATACATGGCAGGAAAGCTGGAATAATATTTATTTGCTACACTAATTACAATAACACACATCAGCAGAGAAGGCCAGATGAATTCCATATATATGTATATGCTACAAAGCTGTTTGTTGTTAAAGTCTGTGCTATATCTCATGTTCTGTTTACTGAAAGAATAAACTGTCAGTTCCGGGGGGACAAGTTCTTTTTCTTTAGCAGCTGAATCTTGTATTTGGTTAAGGTACACTCGGAAGGTCAGTGACCAAGTATTATCTTCTATACAGTTTCCCACAATAAATGTTTTACCCTGGGAATGCTTTCTCAGTCCAGGTTATTTCCAGAAATATCCAATTACTGTGCTTTATCCTTTATCTTAAGCCCTCTGTGATGACAACATTTATAGCCCTTAAACAGGTTTCATGGGGCCAAGAACAACAGCATTCATGATATGTCACTTCATGCCTGTGTTGTATACTGCTCTCTCAGTATACTTTACACATAATACTGTATGTGTAACGCTGTTTTGGGCTATGTACAGCACAAAGGATTAAGTGTCCAGCTAGTGATGGGAAAGCATGGGTTACACTGCGACCTACACACCAGGGCAGGGCCTTCGCCAGGTGGAAGATATCCTTTAGGAGGTTGTATAATTACAATACCTGTACAATAAAAACGCAATGGGCGCCAGGAGGTTCTTTACAACAAAAGGTAAATGTTTATTAGCACAAATGCAATATCCCCAGGTTTGTACTCACGCAGGAGCATTCAACGAGTAGAAGAGGTGCATACAGCATATGAGCAGACTTCCATGCAACACATCCCAGGGTAAATATTCCTCAGAGTCCTGATAGGCAAGGGTACATCCAGCCTGTTGCTGTAATGTGACTGATTGGAACACCAGGTAAGGCCGTATAGCTGCTGCTAAGTCCTAATCCTTATCACAATTATATCCATGCACTAAAAGCATCACAGGGAAGCTTTGTAAGTAGTGATGGGCGAATCTCCCGAGATTTGCTTCGCCGAAAATTTTGCGAAACGAGTCCTGGAACGCTTTTGACGCATCGTTTTCGGCAGGCGTCTCGTCGTTTTCGGTGCATCGCATCAAAAACTACGCGCGACTTGTTTTTCCAGCGAATTTTCGCTAAGCGAAATTCCGCTGGCGATTTGCGGGAATTTGCCGCGAATTCGCCCCTGGCAAATAAATTCGCCCATCACTATTTGTAAGGAAGACCTCTTCCTGCTAACACTCCTTGTTGGAACACAAACTGTTCATATTAAATATTCCTAACTGCCTTTCTCTTTCTAGAGAGACTATTACAGCACTACCCTGCACTTGCTATCCCTCGTTCACTGGGTGGCCTGATCCCAGACTTACCCACTAAAGGTGCTGGTCCCTTTAGGGTCACGTCACTTTACTGGGGCCTTCCTGCTCCCAGGCTCAATGGCACATCCAGTCATTCCAGACACCAGCTCCTTTCCAGCACTATAAAGCTTTGTGGCAGGAAGTGGTCATTACACTCCTGGCTGTAACTATTGGTTAGAAGTATGCACTTGTAACATAAACTTCTGCCTAGTAACAGAGATCAGGGACTTAACTCCATAGGTGCCAAACAGAAACCTATGGGTCCCTAAATATGTATACAATTTATTATTAGGATTTTCATTCATTGTAGTGTTAATTGTACAGAAAAATATATTGGCATGGGCTAGTAGGAGCTGTCATATTATGTTAATTTAACAAGGTTCAATAAAAAGTCATGTATAGGCTACAATAAAGATCAATCTCCAGTGGTGAAAGTGGCTTCATTAAATATAATACATTTTGAATGCATGAAGCAACCCAAACTTGTTTAGATGCAACAGATATTTCTTTAAAAAATGCATTATGGGTAAAACACATGGTGATTTGTGTCCAAAATTGCACTTTGCACACTGTACTTTAGCTCCTGTTTGACCACTTATAATATAACAGAAGAACTGAAAAGAAGTTAGCGTTTTATGGTCTATTGATTGAAGGAACACTAAAAGAAAATATCAGAATTATTGTTTTAGACTGCAGTAAATACAACAGAACTTGGAACTAACTAAAGCATCGTAAAGGCTTAATAAACCTTTTTTTTATGATTGGGTTCCAGATAATTAGCACATAACACAGGCTTAAAGGAAAACCATACCATCAAACAATATAGGTCTCCATAAAAATACATTGCATAAAATAACTCATATGTAAAACCCTGCTTCATCTTTTTAATCCATTTTCATAATACAGGTATGGGACCTATTATCCAGAATGCAGGGTCTTTCTGTAATTTGGATCTTCATACCTTAAGTCTACTGGAAAATCATGTAAACATTAAATAAACCCAATAGGCTGATTTTGCTTCCAATAAGGATTAATTATATCTTAGTTGGGATCAAGTACAAGATACTGTTTTATTATTACAGAAAAAAAGGAAATCATGTTTATAAATTTGGATTATTTGATTACAATGGAGTTTATGGGAGATGACCTTTCCGTAATTCGGAACTTTCTGGATAATGGGTTTCCCGACAATGGATCCCATACGTAATATACTTTTTTAGTAGTATGTGCCATTGGGATCCTACGTTTCATGGTGCACAAAAACAAATTACACATGTCACATGGTCACATAAGCCAATAAATAGACAAAGTTCTGTCTTTTGCTTACACACTTCTTCCTGTTATAGTTACAACTGCTGTATTTCTGGTCAGGTGATATCTGAGGCAGCACACAGACCATCACAAACAATATAGACCAATCATAACATTTTCTTTTTAGAATAAGTCAATCTATAACATAATAAAAGTGAAAGTAAAGGTGAACAGCCAATTTAATGTATGCATCTGACCCACATAAATGAATAGCATAGTGTTTTGTCGCCCTTAGACTTCAATGCAGGGAAGCACCTCTAAATAAATTGGAAGTAAAGTTGGGCTAAAGGTATCTTTTATCTTTAAATCTGCAAGGAGGGAGATTTTGATGGTTAAAATGGGAAATAATGCCCCTGCTCAGTGTACAGTGTAACCAGCCTTACGGCTGCTCATTTTATTAGGTTTTCTCTACCTAACTATAAATAAAGCTGGTCCTAGCAGAATTCTCTTTCCCAGGCTGAGCTATCCAAAACTTTTTTTTCCAAACCTATATTATACAGATCTGTTCTTATTCAAAGCCATTAGAGTATTTTATAGATTTAAATGCAGCTTATTGTTTTGTCTTCATAATGCCATAAACACAATGCCCTCAGGCCGGGACACTTAATACCCATTTGGTTTGCTTCATTCCACTTAGTAACCTGTCCCACTCATTGTAGCACTTACTAATGCACTCATTTTCTCAAGGGATAAAGTAGCAGCAAAGTCACTTCCTTTGCCTCCCAGGTTGCTCCAGCTTCTGAAACAAGCCTGGGTTTTACAAATAGGCCATCTATCACTTGGATTGCTTGTATATGTAAGAGAATCTGTATATGTACATATCTGTATGCCGAGAGATCAGTCAGGATATGTTAAGATGGGCTCTTGATCTCACTTTGGGAGCTAACATTGTGTATCCCTGTATTCTTACTCTAAATAAAGTCAAATTCTTCTCCCATTTATTCTTATACTGACTTCTATAGCACAACTCTATACACAGCTGTTCCTAATACACCATCAGCTCTTGCGCATTAAACCAGTAATACGACAGGGCAGATTTATCAAAGGTCAAGCTCTTTTCCCATGCTCAATTTCAATTACAAATGTTGGTTTTCCTGAATGTAAAATATTCTTCCATTTACTAAAAAAATATATATTTTTTATCTAATAAAAAAAGAAATTCTTAATTAAAGAAACGATTTAAAAATTAATAAAAGCAGGTCTGAAATAACGCCACTATTGTACCCTAAATATTTTCTCCCATACTAAGACAGTTTTAAACAATATACACTATTGGCAATATTATTATATTTCTGAATAAACATTCAATAATAAATGTAAAAATCATCAAATAAAAATGTGAAAAAAATCTTTAATGTGATACATTTTTCACAGTGGTTACCTCTAGAGATCTGTGATTGATAAAAATGTCCACCCAATAACCAAAAAATGTTTTTTGTCTGGTTAAAATGGAAATTTAAATCTTTTTAAAAATATTTTTTTTTCTACCCCTAGGAATGCTTAAAGACCAGGAAAATAATTTGGAGTGAAATCACCAAATCACCAAATCTAAAAATGCTTATTTTATTGTGAATTCTTGGTTAGCAACCACATCTCAGAAGCTGGTCAGTGTTTCTTACTTGCTTGATAATTGCTTGCATTGAGCAACTTGGTGGACTTTTTTGGCATATTAGTACAAGTATTATGTATTGTAACTAATGTATGTTTTACCAGAAACTCACCTCTCTCCTAAGTTTCTAAGTTTATTTCCTGCTCTCACTAGTTAGCTTCATAGATATCTGTGTCTGGCATGGATTGCCCTGAAATGATGTGCCTCCCCCCAAAACTCTAGGTCACCCCACTGAGGTAGACAGTGAGATCACTGCAGACTTTCTGTCCAACAGCAGATAAGTAAAGTATGGTTGAGCAAGTGTTTATAGATCTCCGCAAAGGGGAACAACCCCTACCAGTTTCCAACAAGGCACAAGTCGGCCTAACCACTTAAGTATGTACCTGTTTAGGAAATGCATTGCAGCAAAGTCAGTGGCCACCATGCTAATAGGATCAGTGTTGATAGTAAAGTATCTCAGGGGTCTGTCCTTGGTCCTTTGCTTTTTAATTTGTTATGCCATGCCGAATGGTCATTCAGTTGATTGGACAGGTTCAAAGATTTCAGTTGGCTGCAGATAATATCTCTGCATGTATTGCTGATCTGATGATTTTCAGTGGGAGACTGTCACCAGCTTTGTTGGACATAAACTTTTGTACGATTGTGGAGGGGCAAAGCATCTGCTGATCTGTTCTGTTGCTAATTTATTTGATCAGATTAGTGGCAGGTCGGGAGATGGGGACGTCCGATTGTTTGATGATTTGTACGATCGGATCTTTGTGTCTATGACCAGCTTTATACTGAGCTCACAGATGTGTTTTCTATAAAAGCTGCTGAAACTCTACCCCCACAAAGGCGCAATGGCTGCCCTGTTGATTTGATTCCAGGATCTACTCCTCTTAGAACGAGAACATATCCTCTTTCCTTGCCTGAGGCCCAGGCTATGAAAGGTTATATTGAAGAAAATCTTGAAAGAGGTTTTGTAAGGGCTTACCCTGGTGGTCTAGCGGGCAGCGGGGTCCATCGCCGCTCCTTTGGCGTGGACGCCCACTGCACTGCTCCTCTTCGGTCTAAGCGCTGGCTTCTACTAGGCACTTCCTGTTTCATTTAAAGGCGCAAGCACGCTGACGTGATGACATCAGCGTGCAATGGCGCCAGATTCAAATGTATTTAAAGGGACTTTTGCTGCAAATTCACGGCCTGTGATAGGTTTAGTTCCTGGTGCCTGTTAGCCTTGCTAATTGTCTCTGACCTGCTGATTCCTGTTGTGACCCCTGTCTGGCTTAGACTATTCTACCTTCTGTAACATGACCCTGCCTGATATCTTACCTCGTTTCTGCTGTAGCCCTACTGATTGTTTGTCCGGTCTTGACCTCTGCCTGTCTGACCATTCTGATCTCATCTCCTGTTTTGACCCTTGCCTGCTATCTGACTCTGATCCTGCCTGATCCCTCTGCTAGTATTCCTGGTTTTGACCTTGGCCTGTCTGACTCCGCCTGTCTCGAACCATCCTGATTTGACTACGTTATCTGTCTCCGCCCTGTCCTGTGACCGTCTGCCCAAAGACTTTGCTATATGTTCATGCCCCTGTGCTTGTCCAGAACCGTTTGCTTTGCACCTCTCTTATTAAGACCTGGCAGCATCCAATTAGCTGAGGGCTCCTCCCTGGGTGAAAGGCGGCTGTTATAGGCAGAAGCAAGAGCCTAGAACAGGGTGCTTAGCTTGGGTTCTGGATTAGGGTGCCGATCGTGACAGGTTTTATTAGGCCCTCCAGTTCCCGCTAGGTGCTGGGTTCTTTTTTTGTGGGTAAAAAGGATAGGGGCCTTCACCCATGTATAGTGATGGGCAGATCTGGGGCTTTTTGCTTTGCTGAAATTTTGCGAATTTCTAGTAGAAATTGGCGATACAGCGAAAATTTCACGAAACGCCACTGCGTCTGGTTTTGGACGTGGGCGTCCGTTTTTTGGATGCCAGCAATTTTCACCAGGTGAAATTTTTCTGTCATTTTGTGAATTTATTCACCTGCAGCAAATCGCGGGAAATCGCTGCAAATTAAATAAATTGGCCCATCACTACTCCTGTATTGATTGTCGTGGCCTTAACAAAATCACAATCAAAAAATTATATCCCCTTCCGTTAATCTCTGAATTGTTTGATCAGGTAAAAAAGGCTACCATTTATACTAAATTTGATCTTAGAGGTGCATATAATCTCATTTGCATTAGGGAAGGGATGAGATGAAATGAGATGAAAACTGCCTTTAACACCAGAGATGGCCTCTGCGAGTATTAAGTCATGTTGTTTGGCCTTTGTAAAACTCCTGCAGTGTTTCAAGAATGTAGTAGTGTATCTTGATTACATCTAAATCTTTTAATCTAACTTGGGTGACCACAGATAACATGTGAATAAAGTTCTACTCAGGTAAAGGAGAAACAATCTATTTGCTAAAGAAAAATGCACCTTTGCAGTTTCTTCGGTACAATTTTCAGGGTTCAACATTTCTGGTAAGGGGTTGGAGATGGATCCCGGGAAGGTTAAGGCCATATTGGACTGGATTCAGCCCCTCTCATTAAGTGCAATCCAAAGGTTTTTAAGCTTTGCAAACTACTACAGACAGTTCATAAAAAAACATTTATTGTGTCCCCAATTACAGATCTGACGAAGAAGGGAGCATGATCCCAGTATGTGGCCTCCTGAGGCTATTCAAGCCTTTGAATTCTTTTTTTTTTTGTAAATTCTTTATTTATGCATTTTATAGGGAGGGGATACAGAAAGCAAGTGGGAGGGTAGGTGAGGGGGGTAAAAATAAAACACCATTGTACAAGTAGAACTTTCAATGAAGCAAGCATATTAGCAATAAGTCATAACTCAATAGAAGGAGTGACTATTTACTGTGACCTTCAAAAATTCTTCAGTACAGATTACAGTATATAAACAAAGAGGGTATAAAACAATTGCTATTTACTGGAATGGCTTTGACATTACAGAACACCCAATTGGAGGTCAAGATATCACATTTTAAATTTAAATTAGAGAGACTTAAGATAGTTAATCCATGGGTGCCATGTTTTCCAGTATATATTGCTGTGATTATGTATGATGTGAGTAATTTCTTCCATCTGTCTCACTTCCTCCACTTTCCAAGACCACTCAAGACCTACTGGTAAATAAAGAGTTTATTAAATTATCCCCTTTTAAGTTTATACTGTACATATTTATCATGTAGCACTTATTTGGCGGTATTTAGGCAAATACCCATTAGAAGGATAGAGCATTTGCTACATGTGACTTACACAACAGGGTCAGGGCCTTCGTCACGTGGAATTGTTCCCTTTAAGGTAACATGCAACTACCACCCTCAGGCTACTGTGCGTACAAAATATACAAATATAATTGGGCACCAGGAGGTTCTTATAATGCAAACAAGAAACTGTTTATTAATCCGAAGACAATGTCCCCAGGTTTACTCACATCAGAGGAAAAGTGTGCAGTCACATCACATGCAGTTTCTCACATGCTGACACTCCCTTAAGACATATTTGGCAGGCATATAGTCACAACCCTGCTCACACAGAACTTCTAGGGTAGATGTAGACTATACAGGCACACCTCAGTGACATTTTCTGGTAGTGGTCTCTGGATCAACCTCAGGGAAATCCTCTATCCTGATTCCCTCCCCACTGGGATCCCTATACTACAGGCAATATGGCCTGATAGAGACACCTCCAAACTGTCACTCCTGCGTTGGAGCTCAGAACTGCTCTTTTTAGCTCACCCTGACAATCTGACATTCCTAGAGTGTACTAGTACTGGGAGCTCACCTGCCACTTTCTATTCCTCATTCATGAGGTTGCCTGGTTCCTGACTTGGACACATGGTTTTTGGGCCTTTCTGCAATCAGGCTCCCCTGGGCACACCCTGCTGGCTCACCATATAGAGGCCAAAGTGGAAGCTGCCCCTCCCTTCCCAACACTATACAGTGTAAGGCAGGAAATGGTCACCACACCCTTTGACCAACAACTACAGGCATGCAAATACTTAAATTGCAACACAGGCTTCTGCCTAGCAACTAAGGAAGGAAGGGATTTAGTTATTTAGGTGCTTGTAAAACCTATAGGTCCCTACAATCATATCCCCCCCTTGTAATGAAGACTCACCCTGGTGGTCTAGCGGGGGGGCAGCAGGGACGCCTGCTACCCCCACGGAGACGGAGACGTCCGTCTGTTCCCTTGCCGCGCCAGTAACTAAGGCGCGCGCGGCGCGCACTTCCGGGTTTTGGTGGCGCATGCGCGCTGGCGTGATGACGTCAGCGCGCAATGGCGCGAGATTCAAAAAGTTTAAAAGGCCAGTTCGGCTCTTTTCAAATCGCCCGTTATAGGTTTCTGTTCCTGGTGCCTTTGCTTGTTTCCTGGTTACTATTTGTTCTGATTCCTGTGTTTGACCCCCGCCTGGCTTTGACTACTCCTGACCTCTGTATCCTGATCCGTGCCTGTTATCCGACTACCGATTCTGATTGATTACCTGGTTTTGACCCTTTTGCCTGACTGACTACGCATATTATCCGCCTGCCTCGACCCAGCCTGTCCTCGATTACGATTTTCGTCTCACGCCTCTGTACTTCGACCTTCTGCTCAAAGACTTTTGCTTACAGTTGTGCCCCTTTGCCTGCTCAGAACCTCTTGTCTTGCACCTCTCGTTTTAAGACCTGGCGGCATCCGATTAGCCAAGGGCTCCTCCCGAGGTGAAAGGCGGCTGTTATAGGCAGAAGTACGAGCCGAGACCAGGGTGCTTGACACTGGTTCTGAGTTTAGGGTGCCAACCGTTACACCCCTCTTCTCCAGTGTAAACAACCCCAACTTGGCCAGCCTTTCTTCATAGCTGAGACTTTGCATACCCTTTATTTAATTATTCCAAAGACGGGCAAATAAGCTGGTAATGTCCAAAAACTGTATGGCATATTCAAGATAAGGCCTTAACAGCACTTTGTTAAGTGGAGGAATGGCCCCCTCCTCTCAAGAATATATGTCCGTTTTGATACAGCTCAAAACTTTGTTTGCCCTTGCATTTGCTGGCTGGCATTGCTTGCTACAGCAACGTTAACATGATCTTCCTCTGATCCAGGAAACCCAGGGCAAATTAATTTCCGCCCTACCATATAATAGCCTTTCTGATACTTTGTAGCATTTTACTGAGCATTACTTCTGCAGCAAACTAAACTTGTGCTGTTTGCTGTGATGATGACTAAGATGCCATTTTTAATTAGGCTTATATTCTTTGCAATTGCTAATTACTTTCTTTTTATCAAGATTACTTGATTGCTAATGACAGCAGCGCCATGGTTACGTATTTTTGCACAATTCCCAAACCTACCCAGTTGTGTGTTTTATTTTTCCCCCTAGCTCTTTATGTGCAGTAAACCCTGAAGAAAGAATTATTCACAAGAAAAACACATATTTGCTGACAGCGAGATCAGCAAAATTAGAAGTATCCTTTTTGGCAGAAGGGTAATTGTTAACATATTTATTGCAAACACATACAAACAGTTCAATTGAGAATATTCTGTATCTGAAGAGATAAAAATGTTTGACTCTGTGTTACAATGTACACACAGTGCAGAGAGCAAAACATTGCAAAATGCAGGATCGTTAATGAAGACCTTTATAGGAACATGTGCTGTTGTAAACTAATTATGATTCATTTGACTGTTACTCACAGGAGTACTTGAAATAATAAGGAGAAATTATAGAACAATATAATACAGTATCTATTAATATTCCTTATTGGAATCATCTAACACACCAACTTGACCCAGGTAGATTCATTGGAATGTAATTAATATAGCCTGTGAATGGACTTCTCCCAAACGGCACATCTTTCCTGTTTAAAGGGTCACTGTACTTTTATTTTATTACAATTTTAGCTTTATACATGCTTGATGGAAATAAGGTGCAACTGTATAAATATTTTTATGTTCTCGTTAGCCTCTATGAAGGTGTTTCCTACAGTTTTTATTTTATTACTATTCTCTCAGACAAGCTTCCTTAATATAACCACTCCCATAGAACCCAATTGTGGTACTAAAGGTGTTCTAAAGGTAGAAGGGGTATGGTCTGGTAACTCAGTACTCATATCTCATGCAAATTTTGTTAATAAAACCTCAAATTCGATTTTCGATTTAATGGGGAAGTAGTCGAATTTCAAAAACATTAAATTTCGAATTTGAATGTTTTTAACGCAACTCGACCAATCGAACGATCGAATGAAAAAATTTGATCGATCGATTAAATCGTTCAAATCAAACGATTTTAACCCTTCAATCGAATTTTTCTTTAAAACACCTATGGGAGCTTCCCAGAGGGTTTTAAAGCAATTCGTAGGTCCAAGTTGGTGAACTGCCCTATCCAATTTTTTTTTTAAAGGGGAAGTACTTTGACCATCAAATATTCCAATATTCAAATACAATTAAATTAGAATTATTCAAATTATTGGAATCTGTCGAATTTTGAAATTCGATGGTCGAAGTTACCTAATTTGCATATTTGAAATTCTAATTCAAATTTTTTTTTAAATTCGATCGAATTCCGAGTCCTTCATGTGAATTTTGTAAATCTGATTTACTATTGGTCGAATTCGAGGGTTAATTAACCCTCGATTTCAACCAATCCAATTTTGGTCGAATTTTACCCCTTCAAATTCAAATATCGAATTTTAAGGGTTTTAGTGAAATTCAAACAATCGAACGATCGAATAGGAAAAATTTGATCAAATGATAAAATTGTACGATTCGAACAATTTTAACCATTCAATCGAATTTTTTTTATTCAATCTGAAAATGCTGAAATAAACCTACGGGAGCTTCCCATAGGGTTATACAACAATTCGGTAGGTTTACTCTGGCAAACTAGGGATTCAAATTTTTTTATTAAAAGGCAAATACTTCGACCATCGAATATTGGAATCATCGAATAGATTTTTATTCGATCTATTCGAATAATTCGATTTGATAAAAATTTTTAAATTCGATGGTTGAAGTGGCCGCAAAAATTATTAGAAAATTCGAATTCAAATCTTTTTGAAAATTTGATCGAATTTCGAATCATTCACACATATTTAGTAAACCTGCCCCAAGAGTAATTGAAGTTTCGGAGCACAAGTCAAATGATTGTGGGCACCTGGGAAACTAACAACATATCTAGCCTGATGTCGGATTTTAAAATTAAATATTTAAAAAATCTGTTCTTTTGAAAAATTTCAGTGCAGAATTTTTTAGGGCCAGGTGTTGGGATCTTTTACTGAAGCCTACCTACACCTAAGGCCCTCTGGAAGACCCACATCATGGTATTATGGAGGCCAGAATAAAATTGAGCATATGTAAACTTTTATGCTTTAATTACCTGGAACTGATATAAAGTCCTTTAGCAAATGGTCAATACTTCCTACCATCATAGCATATGTGACTGACTGGGACCTTTTTACCAGAAGTTGAAAATTAACCCCATCTGTCACCTACAGTTATATGGAAGAAAAGCGCAAAAAGAGACATGTCTACAGGGTTAAGTTGTTAATCATACCTAACCAAAGAGGATTGCAGACTTACGCAATCTCATCAGTGACTAGCAAAATCCCTAGTATAATTTCACGACACAGACTTGCTACTTGGAGACCTAGTAGATTTAGTCATCTAATAAATACTTTTTGTGTAAGAATCTATTCCTTATATATCAGGCTGACACTTATAATTTAACAAAGGTTACCTGTTACTAGTTGGATTTATTTAGTAGAAATACCTAAAAATGAAAACCTTATAGGTGGCACAAAATAATAAAAAAACAAGCAACTTAAAATTTCCTGTGGCAGTGACAAGTGCCCATGTAGGCACATTGAACATGAATTATCACAGCAAACTAAGGAATAAAAAGCCTAGTATAGGAGTTTAAAAAAATTAGTAACTGAAAACATACTTGCCTTAAGAATTGAATCTATCTTTAGTAGTGCCATCTGCCAATATTCCAGTAATGCCTTTTATGTTTAAATGGTGTATAATCCCCAAATCACATGCATTTTAATAACTAGAGAAAATATTTGCACCTGTGGCATCTATCCTGATTTGATAATCGATATGGTCATACATTAAGGGACAGATTTACTAAGGGTCGAATTTCAAATTGAAAAAATTTTAAATTCAACCATGTGAATAGGCAGGGAAGAAAAATCCTTCCAATTAGAATATCGAATTCGAATGAATTTTCCGCAATTCGATTGGTCAAACGATCGAATAAATCGATCGATAAAATTGTTCGATCCAAACGACTTTATCGATCGAATATTTTTTATTTGATCAAAAATAATGAAACCCAATTCAGTAGCTTTGATCTGGCGAACTAGGTGGTTGAATAATATTTAAAGGGAAAGTACTTCGACATTTTATTTGAATTATTCATTTAGAATATCATTTAGAATATCCAGCAAAAAGCATTAACAACCATAATGAATATTATGAATCCAATGACAAATGTATTTTCCTGATATTTAAAATGTTGACTGAATCAATCAGTGCATAAACTTTAATTAAAAGGAAAAACTGATAAATTGCAGAGATTCCATGTTTACAGGGTGGTTATCTGTTTAAAGAAGGGCAGCTTTTTATTCCTTCTTTTTTTATGAACATACGAGTAATCACAAATTAAACGCTTCATGGATTTATATTATCATACAGATGCAGCCACTTGGATTTGTTAGTTAAATGCGTCGTGACTCAGGGCTAATTGAAGAAACTGTGTTATCTAAAGTTATCTTAACTCATTTAATGCATTTAACATTTTCATTAGCATACCAAAGCACCATTGTTTTCAATGGTGAACTCTTTAATTGGATGGGATGCTGTGACACAATATTCTGTGCTAAGTGGGATAAATGGGATAAATGAGTTAAGTTATTCTGTGTCAAATGCACAATACAAAGTGGCTTCATCTGTATGTAGAAATTATGTCAGAAATAGTTTATCTTGTTACAAAAAATTATCTCTTTTCATACATGACAAACTGAATCAGAATCATGAAACTGTATCGTTCAGTAAGATACTGAAAAAGCAGATTAGTCCAGTAAATGGTTTAAATGTTTAAATTAATTAGGTTATCAGTTAAAAGTGAGGCCAAACATATAGCTAGGTTTCTTCAGAAAGAAGAGGAATCAAGTTATAAAAGTAATATTAGCAGAGCATAAAGGAAACATTAATTTTAACCCTTCTGCGTATCTGGATAATTTTACATTTCTGTTTACTTCATGTCTACTAAATTGATCTGTGGGCTATGTTAATTGAAGTGTCCACAACCAGACCAATGATAAATATATATACTAAATGGGACTTACCTCCAACCAATAAGCCCACAGATAATTAGATATTAAAGATAGTCAAATATGAAAATGTAGAGCTAAAATTTAAAGGCAATATTCATTCAACACCATGCCATATAACATCAGTTAAAGTACACCTAAAAACAAGCAGCGCTGCATATGAGATGAGATCCCTCTCGTCTGGATATTTAATTTGTCACACCTTCAAATACTATTAATCGAATGTGAGAACGTGCGTGCAATAACAATGTATAGACAGTAAATCAAACTCTAACTAGAGTATAGTCCAATAGGCACTACAAATGGCATAAATAATGTTCAACCTATAGGTAAATTCTTGTATGAGAAAGAGAAGGCCCAAAAATATGTTAAGCTCATTGCAGCAATTGGTATGAAGAGTAGAGGAATTTTCCCAAGTGGTTATTCCCATAGGTAATCCCCTGTGTCCATAGTAGATTTAAATAGTTGGTAACTCTCACTGAGTTTGAGTCAGTCACACCTGGATGGAATTACAGGGCCAGTGTTGGGCTTCGATAAAAGTTCTTAGTAATAAAATATTTAAGTTCAGCTGAATAGGCGCTTAGCTGGTTGGGTTCCCAAAAGTAGATTTTAAGGTTTGATCACAATATTACAGGCATGTTCTGACCATTATGGACCAAGCATACATTTTGTGTCACAGGTGTAACCCAAAACCTAATGGTAGCCTGTCCCAACAGAATAAGCTAATTTTTTCTTCTTGTATTTTGCCAAAGGAATTTCTTTAACATCCTGTAACAAAAATGTATGTTGGAAAGTCTGAAGCAAAGATCAGATTTTATTAATTTGTTTAAAACTGAAAGAGATGCATATATTCTCTCTAAAAAGTAGAAAATGGTTCAAGCCGGAGAATTAACCAGTTTTAACTCTATATTCTACCTCTACAATAAGTAAAATGTTTAAACCATGTATTAATAGTGAATTGGCCCACAAAGGCACCAGTACAGCTTCAGTGCACCTTGGCATTGATACTACAAATATTAGGAAATCTTTTGGAGGAAACCTTATTGTAGTTTTTTCAAGTCTAGAATTTCCAATAAATGTTGCAAATGAATGAAAATGACTGGCATGGTAATGACATATGGTTAATATTAATATTATATTATCGAATCCTGAAGTAAGTAGTAAAGACTGTTCCCAGTGGATGGACAGCATTAGCCTTCAGGAATACAATATTCAAACTATTTGACTAACTTTGTATTTAAATGAGTGGACCTAAAATGTAAATTCTTACTTCACCATAAATGATAGAAAACAAACATACATACGAATATGTGACATAGTTTGAAAGCCTTTGGCAGTGATCCCATAAGAAGGAATTAAGGAAGCTGAGTAAAGAGGTCCATTTAAAAGACAAGTGACACATAATGACAGTGGTATCCTGTGACCATGAAAGCAAATAAAGTACTATCTTACATTAAAAAAAGGGCATAAACGCAAGGGGTAAAACAGAAATTTTGCCTCTTTATATGTCCCTGGTGAGGCCTTACCTGGAGTATTCAGTTTTGGGCTCCAATCCTTAAGAGGGGTATAAATGAGTACGAGAGTGCAGAGACATTCAACTAAACTGATTTGTGAAATGGAAGACTTAAATTATGAGGGTAGACTGACAAGGTTGGGTTTGTTTACACTGGAAAAAAAAGGTGCTTGGGAGAAGACATGATTACACTTTACAAGTAAATTAGAGGACATTATAGACAAATAGCAGGAGACCTTTTTACCCATCAAGAGGATCACAGCACCATAGGACACCCCTTCAGACTAGAGGAAAAGAGCTTTCATTCAAAACAGCATAGGTTGTTCTTCACAGTGAAAGCAGTGAGGTTGTGATGGCTGATTAATGCTTTTAAGAGGGGCTTGTATGATTTCTTGGACAAGCATAATTTACACTATTGTTGTGCTAAAATCTATAGTTAGTATAGATATGGTTATACTGTATATAGTTTATGTGAGTGGATTGAGGGGTCAGTGCATATTTGGATGCTGGGTTTAATATTCCTATTGCTATGGTAGGCAATGAAAGACAGGCTTAGTTAGCATTCCTTTTATGCCCCTCCAAAAAGGGAAAGTAAGAGTAACATCCTTGTCATAATTACCAAATTAGGGACAAGTAAGGCTCCAGTGCACTCTGTGACTGTTATGCCTGCCGTGGGGGCAGGGGTGCTCATAGTTATGCACATCCTCGGCACCCGCTGCCCGTGTCCATATGCATGCATCTGATATAGTTTGCATGTTTGGCAGCAAGCTTAAATAGACGTACTGTGGTTATCTTGCAGTTGTTTTGAGCCTTCAACACCACCTGTCTGCCACATACAATGCTGTTCTCACATCTGTACCCTGCAGTTTCAGAACACTTCACACACATCCATTCATGCAACTCTCACAAATTCCAATTGATTGTATTTACCAGGGGAAATGTTTAGCTCAATTGCAACTATTAAAGCACTGTCATCTGTGTTTTCAACTTGTGTTTACTTGTAGCAGATCTGTGTCAGCCCTGTACAACAAAGAAGTAAAGAGGTAGCCCCTTGCTGTCTGTCAAGGGATATTTTTTTTACTTAAGGGGTTAAAAAGAGACTTTCCTCCTTGACAATATAATCTGAACTCTGTAGTATAGGTAACAAATGATGTAAAAGTAAACAAAAGCATGGTATAGGTTATTGCACTGGGGACTTCTGGCCAATAAAGCATAATAAGAGTCAGACTGTTCTAATTTCCTTTGAACAACTGAACATATAGCAATCATTATTTCCTGTAATCCATAGCTCCAGCCAAGGTACCACTTTCCAAAGGAAACTGACAGAATGAAACATTGAAGGAAGCATGAACTTTAATTATGCTGCATTTAAAAAAAGATAAAATTACTAAACACATTCACATTTGTAACCTTGGAGGCCTTAAACTAGTGATAGGCAACCTTCAGTTTTCCAGATGTTGGGCTGGGGTATGAGGAATCAGATTTGCATGTTAAATATTCTACAGACATCTCTCTCAATTAAATTGTTGTACTAAAATCAAAGGCTCATTTACCTTACAAGCTACTTTCTGGACCCATGTCTATCATGTCCATCATGGCATCTGAGCAGATTTAACAGTATGTATACTGTCACAATTAGTGTAGGCCATGTTTGGACAACTAATTAAATGTAGTGTTTACAGTTCATAAGATTAGAGGTACTGCAACCTTTTTTGAATATTTTACCAAAATCCCTGTTACGTTGTGACTTCTTGCATCAGCTGAATTCTCACAAATGCATTTGAGGATGGGGCAAACAAGTTGGAATAGATGTTTCAACACAATCACTCTCACAAAGAAAATTGGGCACCAGTGGTTCTAAACCAGGAAGAGTAGGTTTATGAAACAGAGTAGGTTGATCAGTCAGAATGGTTATTACTTACACAACAGGTATCTATGAATGCAAATTTTCTCAAAAGGTGCTCCAATGGATTACACTAAGATGATTTACCCACTTGAGTCCCTTCCATTCGGTGAGTGTCATTTTGGGAACTACCTTGCACTTGGCATCCCTAATGCAAGTAATATGTTCTTATTAACTATCCCTAGAGCATTCTATTAAAGCTTTCTATTAAAGGTGCCATCCCTACTCTGTCTTTACCCAATTTATGGGGTCCCTTATACCCTGACTTAACCAAGGCTTGGTTTACCTTAGAGTGAACTTTTTACTAGGGCCTCCTACCACTTCCGGCTCTCCAAAGGCATCTCATTTTTTTATGGAGTAGAGTAAAAAAAAAACATGTGTTCCATCCCATTATTTAGGGAACAGGAACTACATTCACTACCCCTGGACCTATGGGAACACCCCCCCCCCCAAGCATAGATATACTTCCTCATAGTGGGTATGGTTAACTCCATCCCTATAGTAAGCAAGGAGCTCTCTACAAAAAACACTTAATGGCATTTAGTGTCCCCCTTAATCTTGGGAATGTTACATAACTGCTTGACTGCTAACGACAACTTGTCCTGATGAAAAGGTTATGATTAATTTTTCTTGATAATGTAGCCCCACTTTGTTAAAAGAAAGCTTAATAGTGAAATAAAAGTGTCACTTTGCCAAAGGAACGTAATGTTGGGTAGAATGAAGGCTAGAAAGTTGGAAGTCTCTGTGATTTATTGACAGATCATTACTATCATCTAATAGAAAAAGAAACACCATGCAAAGCACATATTTCTTTCTTTTTTATTTCAAAAGGGTTTCCCAATAACATTTCTATTGCTGGCTAATACTGGTATAGACCATTAGCACAACCTCTAATCTGCTTACCACTGTAATCAAAATTTGTTGACATACATTTCAAGGGAATTTAAACTCTCCAAAAATTGAGCCACTTCAACTTATAATTCTTTACAACAGAAGACCAAAAGCGAAATTACAGACACAATAGAGTTCACAAATGAGAATTTAACTTCTGAGCAGCATTATGTCAGCCATCTTGCTGCAATTCTAAGTATTGTATTGTAAAATGAACATGGTAATAAGGGGGTGTGGCCACAAAAATGGGTGTTGTCAAACTTTTTATGCTCTAGAGCTGTTAATAAAAGTGTTATTTACCAGTGTTGTTTTTAATAATTCATCCCTGGTATTACAGGGCTCCAGTTTCCAACATACATTAACCCTTTATGATGAATGCAAGAGTGCTGGGAATTGTAATCCTGCAAAAAGTTAATGGAGTAACACTGTTACTCAGCTGCTCTTCTGTGTTGTTAATATTTTCCATCGTTACTCTGAAAGAAAAGCTTTAGCTTTGTGGAATAGGTAAAACACAAAACCAATCTACACAATATTTTTCATAGCTATCCATACCATGGGTTACATTTATCTCATAATGAATAAGTCATTAAATGTATAATATGAGACTTTCCAAAACAAATACAAGCAGTACTTAATGCTCTCCGCTTAACATACAGTAACAGGATTTATAATTCCCTGTTTTCTGTCACGTATGTAGTGCATATGTTGGCCCCATGCCTAATTAAAATATAAATACTCTGTAAGCCTCACTTTTTAAATAACTTCTGTTAAATCAATATTGCCTGGCAGAGTCTTAGCAATCGTGAAATCTCTTGATAATTAGAATTTACACTATGAAAATGACCTCCGTTGGGGGAAAGCCCTTTCCCTAGCTACAGGGAATAAGAATCTTGGGAATGTCATGTTCTCGCAAAAATAGCATGTATGATTTTGTATAAGGCTGGAAATATAATTCAGCTATTGTAGTGCTATGTGTTTGGTACTGATGCTTCCAGAAATTATCATATGACTGGACACTTTCAAGGCCACTAAATTAACTGCATTTGGAGACAAAGACATATTGTGTAAAATAGAGGCCTTATAACTATTCTTTGCTGGGTGTTTGCAAATAATATACCATTTTTTCAGGTCTTTTCCTTTGTGTGGGAATGGATATTAGTGTATTATTTCTATAGTTAAACCTCCATTGCCCAGTGCAGCAAGTGAAATGAAAGAAGCAGATAAGTCCAAAAAGCTCAAAAAGTATCAGTTCTCAGCTTCCCTTTATATTGGTCTAGGGTCTGTGTTACTTAACATTAGTTTCTCATTCGACAGTTTCCATACAATTTGTTAATCCTACCCTTTCCTCTTGCCGAAGTTTGGTCTTTGACTGGAGACTTATGTCTCTACATTGGAAGTGACAGGGCGGGAGTGATTGGCATCCGTAGCTGGTGGCGACCTGTAGTTTTCAGCGTGTGTTTGGGAACATCGGCTACTACTGAAAAGCGCTAGATCCTATTTCCTTGTCTTGGTTCCTGTTTGCACAAAATGATGGAAGAGATTGGTATTTAGGCAACACCTCCAAGCACCCCTCCTCCCAGCACCGTAGGAACATCGGTAGCAGCAGCGACAACAGCCATCTTCACCCCCATTCCACCAGATATCGGTGCCGGCACTTCTGAAATTAGTGCACAGACACTTGGACTTATAACATAAATTTTTTTAAAGGAAACGTGGATCCTTTCTCGTCAGTGCTGCTGACTCTACAAAAGACTTAGCGCAAAGTGACTTTTACTTATCCTTTACTACATTACACTACACAAGCACAGGAAACCTTTAATAAATAATATACAGTAAAGTTGTCCTATTGCCCTAAACATGTGTACTGTATAGCTGAGTTGCCATATGTTAGGAAATGTAGTGGGGGAAGGAGGGTAACTCTAAAAGATTTTTCGCTGTTTTTCAGACTATCACCCAACAAAGGGTAAGACGCCAGCGTTTTTTGGATTTAGAAAAAAATTCAAGTTTTTTTTTCAAACTCCTATCTATTGTATTGAACTTCGCCAGGTCTGACCGCTAACGTCTAGCGTAAGGTAACGTTCAGAAAAAAGTTCATCTTAGATAATTAGCTTAGTTACTAGTGATGGGCGAATTTATTCGCCAGGGGCGAATTCGCGGCGATTCGCCACTGGCGAATAAATTCGCGAAACACCAGCAAAAATTCGCCAGCGAAAATTCACCAAAAAAATGAGTCACGCATCGGTTTTGACGCGATGCGTAGAAAACAACGCGACGTGCGCCGAAAATGATGCGACGGAAACGATGCGCGACTCGTTTCGCAAATTTTTCCCAAATTCGCGAATTTTTCGGCAAAGCGAAACGGGTGAGATTCGCCCATCACTATTAGTTACATCCCTTCATCAGTGCGCAACTTCGCCTGGCATAAGGGTGTGAAGTTGTGCAAGTCGATCTCCTTCACTAGCAAATTTTCGCCAGGGACACTGTTAGTAAATAGGCAAAGTTGCGAATTGACGTCACACTGGTGAATTAGCTTTCTTAGGGCTCAACCAATTCAGGCCATTCTATGGAAAGGATAGGATTACTTTGCACTAGGAACCTGAAGGACTGAAGCACCTCTACTTACGTAACAGTAACACACTTACAAAAGAGACTTAATAAATAGCAAGGGTATAAGTATATATAGTATATATAGTATAAGGGCTTAAAGCAGATGACCACCCAAAGAAAGAAAATGTGATTAAATATGATTAATGAAAGATAACATGTTTATATCACTTTCCGGTAAATTTGTATATTTAATTACTAATTAAATTACTTTTACTATTCTCTCCTTTATTATATCGGACATAATAATTTTATGTAGTCCACTTTCTTCCAGTAATACTTCCCGCAAAGTCTTATATATTCTGTATAGAAAGAATGATGAACATAAAGTGAGCAAGGCAGTATAGGAACTGGAGTCTGGGCTGGAAGAAAATTGCTTTATGATAACAGAGGAAAGATACTGCTTTGAGTTGAAATGACATTCATAAATAATTATAGAACCACTAACATTTTCATGAATGTTATAAAGTGACTTAGGGTCCTATTTTCTTCCATTTTGCTAATTTTTATTAAATTATTTTGGTGAACATGCCATTTAAATTACAATCTTTCTTTGACATTTTTTAGAGTAATATATATTTTAGAAATATATAGTACTGGTGTTTGTTCTCTTTTTCACTTTATCTTTCTCTCTCACTCTCTTTAATTCTTGCAACATATCCAGTCCCCTTTCTGTGCATTTGGGATTTATTTGTCTACACCCTGAACAGTAAAAGAAAAAAAAATGCCTGGGATTTGAAGGGAGGAATGCAACATGGCATGGGAATCGTGGTGTCACAGTGACCACTCGAGCATTTTTTGGCTTGTGTTAAAACAAGCAAGCAAGCACCATTGGGCCACCACAAAACAATCAAATCACTCCTATCTGGATACCTATCGCAGGCTGAATGCTTGAGAAAAAGTGTGTGGGTTTCTAACATAGCCCAAGGCGTCATGGGGCTTTCTCAGCTGAAGCTTCTGTCTCTCCAATGCATTCAGTGACCTCGACAGCAATCCAGATACTATTATAGTTAATTTCAATAATTAAACAGTTCAAAGATAACAGGGGTTTTGTAAATGGAAATTCAGTACCAGAAATACTTTCTACTTTACAAATCAGAATAAAGGACTTTCCAGTATAAATCCCTTTTTTCTGCTTCTTTTGCCTCATAAATATTTAGCAAAAGTTGCTCACGAGTAAAACGAGTTATTATTTCTTTGTTTCCTTCAGTAAAAAAGCACAGCAACAGTTCACTTAAAAAACCCCTAAGGAAGCAAAAAAATTGTATTCCATGAAACAGTATTTTTTATCACATACTGGTCAGTTAAAGGGAATGTTCACTCGAAAATCAAATTTTGCCTAATGAAAGAAAAATGAATTAGAAGCAACTTATCAGTATATGTTGAGTAAAAATTATCAAAGATCAAAGTTATTTGTCAACAGAATTGATATTTAATCTAACAAATATCAGTACAAGATTATTTCAACTCTTACAGCCCTTTTTTCTATTGTATTGAGTGGGTCTATTTTTTTAGTGACTAACCAATTAGAAAAAAGCATGGTTCTGATTGGATGCAAGTTCTGGTCAGTCATTTTGCATGCAAAATTGATGCCTATAAAAGGAAGATAAATTATCATCATTGTGTTTAATAATTAACAACAAACTTAGCAATAGTGATGGGCGAATCTACCCAGTTTTGCTTCGCCGAAAAATTCGCGAATTTCCGGCGAAATTTGCAAATTGGTGAAAAAATTTGCAACACGAGTCGCAGCACGTTTTTGACGCGTCGCGCGACTCGTTTTTTAAAGCGAATTTTCGTCAGGCGAATTTTTGCTGGCATTTCGTGAATTGCGGGAATTCGCAGCGAATTCGCCCCTGGCGAATGAATTCACCCATCACTACTTAGCAATATTCTGTTATCTTCACAGCCAAGTATCTAGCTAGATTTCTGGTATACCAATGATAATGTTAAAGCAGCTGAAGGGGGTACAGTGAAGTAACTTTCAAAGGACTTCTGTGTCAATGCTCTATCTCTTAAGCAGTCTTAACAAAAAGCTTCACTAAATACAATTTGTACCCAGAAATATAATAGTCATTAGTCAGTAAGTCATTATACAAGCAGATTTACTAAGCATTGCATTTCAAAGTTAAAAACCTTTGAAATTCGACCATCAAAGTGTTTTTTTGTTAAAAAATTTACCTTTTTCTATCAAATAGGTCCGTTTTCGATTGAATAAAAATCGTGTGAATGCATCGTTCCAACGATTTTGACCAAAAAAATTAAATTAGATTTTCAAAAGATTTCAAAAACACTCCTTAAAGGTTCCAGGAGGCTCCCCCATAGGCTAAAATAGCTATTTGGCAGGTTTAAGTTAGCGAAGGGTTCGCTAACTATTTTTTTTAACAAGATGGTACTTTGATTTTCGAATGGTCAAATTTTTAAATTTGATTTTTTTTTCCAATTCAAATCAAATTTTAGCCTATTCGATAGTACCCAAAAATCACTTCGAAATTCGACCCTTGAATACCACCCTTCAACCAATGAATAAACCCAATAGGGTTGCTCTGCTACCAACATGGATTTAGGGAGCTTACTGTAGTTACCTTCAGGTAAGAGGTACTATTTTTATAGAATCGGATTTCAGATTAAAAGATCCTATACCAGCATTAAAATTAACACCAACAATTATGTATTCTGTATGTTAGTCAACTGAATTTATATCAAAATCAGAATAGGGCAAAAGTGAAATATTGTATCAATGTGGGCATTATAGCGCACCAGATGATAGCACCACCACAATGCTAAAGGGCACCTGCTTGAGCAACTGTCATCCATCTGCCTGACATATGTTTAGTTAAAAATAAAAAGAATCTAAATACAATCACTGTAGATATTTCTGTTACATTAATAACCCAGTTCACTACAACTGTAACACATTTGGATTAATTTTATAGTGGTTAAATTACAGATGCAAATAGCAAATGGTGTTTGTTCAGATCTGAATAGACTCTCAAAGGTTTTCTGACTTGAGAGACTCAAAGCTCCTGTAGATACAAGTACAAAGCCATTATGAACCAGAAGATGTTAACTATAACTGTACATTGTTTAGAAAAAAGAGTGAATTACCAACTTATTAATTAAATAGAAAGTCTGAATCTGTTTTATAGCTAACAAATACATAATTTTCTTCGAGTATTATTAAAGAGTTTTTGTTGTACCTATTAAAGATTCTTGTCTGTAAGTTAATTTCAATATGATAATAAGCTATCATCATTACAGAACCTAGCCTTTGATCCATGTTAATTGTCGTGATCTTCAAAGACAAAGTCACCACTTACTTTAAATTAATTTTACATCTTTTTAAAGAATCATATGGAAATTAGGGGAAGTAATTAATTTTTTATTATGTGTCTCAATATTTTTTAGAGAGGAAGTCAATGGTATTGGTTGGAATTCATCATTTAACTAGGGAAAATAGCATGAGGCAAAAAATATTCAGATGCAAAAGATTAAAGAAAATGTAAAGCTCGTTCCTAATTTGTCTTCATAAACTTTGGTGTTTAATATGCTCCTTTTGTACTCAGTATGAAACTGCAGCCTTCTGATTTGTTGAAAAAAATCATCAAAAACTTTTTTTTGTATTTCTTTCTCCTCATTCCTCCATATTTCGTTAACAATATAACACCTTGAATTAACCTTCAAGCCCTAGCACTTAAATATCCATGAATGTAGACGGCTAAATCTATTTTATCATTTGATATCAGCTGTTATGCACTCAACATTGAGGGGGCCTTTTCTGAAGAGAGGATTTTTTTTTTCATAAACCATAAACAAAGTCTAAATCATAATTAAATTCAAATATGTGTTGCCTTGCTAGGCTTTTATACAGTATTTCAGAATGGCGTGTTAAGTTCTCTTTGCCATGAATTCATTAATACATGTATACATGTATAAAATACATGATCCTTTCATGGACAATTATAATAAACTTGTTATCTTGTGTGAAATATTGGTACTGATTATACTATATAAAGTAGCTGAGTCCAATTATTTGAGATTTTCTGTAGGAAGAAAACAATTTGCTTAACAAACATTGCTTACATACCCATGCTTTTATATTATTCTTATAGCGACAATACATATGATCATTTAAAATAGTTTGTAAATATAATTGTTATTTCACTATTTATTATATTTTGTACATAACAGACTCTTGATTAAAGTGGGACAAGTGCAAGAAATAAGAATGTAAACATCTTCTGCAAAGAAAAAAATATCTTTAATGAAATATGAATCTTTTCTGCATAAAAAGATCCAAAAACAAATATTAACTTTTAATTGGTTTTGGTGGTTTTGAAATTAGAGCAAAATGTTCCATTCTTCCATAAATATATGAATGCATACATATTTGTGTAAAGTCCCTCTGCAATATAAAAAAAGTAATACAGGAGTGAATTGTGAAACGGCAATGAAAAAATCTGTAATGTTGATTTTATTTCTAATTCCTCTACTATAAATGCATGGGCAACACTTTAAAAAACAGTAAAAAAAAAAGCTGGGGATTTACAGTAGCGGGCAGATTAACTAAGGGTAGAATTTGGAAGTGAGAAAAGTTTCGATCAAAAATTGACCTAATTCGATCAAATGGGTTAGTTTTTGATCGAATAAAAATAGTTTGATGGCATTGCTCGAATCAAAGGAATTTGCACAAAATCCTTCAATTTCATAGGACTTATAAAAAATTTCAGGACAGGTTTTAGGAGGTCCCCCATAGGCTAAAATGACAATTCGGCAGCTTTAAGGTGGCGAACTGTTGAATTTGAAGGATTTTAAAGGGCCAGTACTTTGAAAATTCAACTTGTCAAATTTTTTCTAATCGAAACGAATTTTGGTCTATTCGATACTCAAAGTAGCCTGAAATTACTTCAAATTTAAAATTTAATTTTCAAATTTTATTCGAAAATTCACTTTGACCCTTTGATCATTTTTGGTCAATAAGATAATATCTTGACTAAGAAACCTCATGTTAGACAATTTTTTTTTCATAATGATTAGTGATAAGAGAACTTTTTCACTAGGCACAGATTTGCCACAAAATGTTGTGTTTCACAATCACCACATTTTTGCAAGATGTGCAAAACATTTTAGAAATGAGCTACAAAAGTTGGCAGCACCAAGATGACATCCAGAGATAACATTCTCTATACTATGTTCCAGTGAGGTTTCTGGAAAATGAATTGCTTCTCATGATTGATATGATTTTGAAATTACCCAATCAAGCAAACCAGTAGACATGGGGGCAAATTCACTAAGATCCGAAAAGTTGCTAGCGTTAGCTTCGCTAGCGTTCGCTGCACTTCACCAGACGAATTTTCGCCAGTGCTATGCGAATTCACTAAAGTACAAATTTACGCTCAGGTCAGCGAACGGTATCTTAGTTGTGCTAGTGTTACTTCGCTAGGCAGAGTGCTGTTACGCTAGCGAAGCCTAATTTGCATACGGCGGGAACTTTAAGTTATAATAGAAGTATATGTTACAGCAACTACATTCCACTACACAAGCCCAGGAAAACTTTAATAAATTAAATAAACTTGTCCTATTGCCCTACATGTGCCCCCTGTATAGTTGTGTTGCCATATGTTAAGAAATGTAGGGGGGAAGGAGGGTTAACCCCCAAAAAAAATATCGATCTTTTTTAGACTATCACCCTACTATCCTAAAATACACCAGCGTTTTTTTGGGACTTAGAAAATATTTTTCAATCTCCTATCTATTGTATTGAACTTTGCCTGGTCTGACCAGGCGAAGTAACGTCTAACGTAAGTGCTAACGTTCAGGAAAATGTTCATGTTAGTGAATTTGCATAATTACGATCCTTCGTCACTGCACAACTTCACCTGGCGTAGGGTGCGAAGTTGCACAAGTCTATCTACTTTGCTAGCGAAAATTTGAGTCCGTGTTAGTGAATTTGTGAAGTTGCAAAATGACGTCACGCTGGCGAATTAGCGCTAGCGTTAGACGCTTCGCGCTTTAGTGAATTTGCCCCATGGAAAGCATGGGACTGAGAGGGTTGGTGATTTGGGTACCAATACTACTTAGCCCAGCTCTGCTACCAATAATTATTTCTATATGGGAAATGAAAACAGAGTAGGCATTTACCCTTTTTATATGTTTTTTTTCTCTGTAATATATATATATATATATATATATATATATATATTTATATATATATATATATATATATATATATATTAGGTACCCAGCTAGTGCTACAATCCTTACTGCTGCAAATAATGAATAAGAGCAGGCCTTTTTTTTAACTTTTTCTCTGTCTCTATAGTGTGTATATTAGGTATTTCTGTGGTGCTACCAAACCCTGTTCCATTGAGTAAATGAAAGCCACGCAAGTAGTAACCCTTTAAAGGAGAACCAAACCCTAAAAATTAATAGGGTTTTACATACTGAGCTTATTGCACCAGCCTAAAGTTTCAGTTTGTCAATAGCAGCAAAGTCCTTGTCACAGGCGTCACCATCATGGAATGTGTCTTTGACTCTGGGCTCTGAGCAGCTGTTGAGAAGCTAAGTTTAGGGGTTGTCACAACTATCAAGCAAAAAATTAGGTTGGTCTGTAATATAAGCATAAACATGGTTTATTATTAAATTCTGATGCTAGTTGCACTGGTTCCTGTGCTGCCATGTAGTAATTATACATATTAATTACTAATCAGCCTTATAGTGTGACATTTCTATTCTATGTGTACTGCATATTGTGAGTGGGTCCCTAAGCTCAGTAAGAGACGTGCAACTAAACTGGTTAGAGGGATGGAAGAGTTAAATTATGAGGGGAGACTGTCCAGGTTGGGGTTGTTTTCTCTGGAAAAAAGGCGCTTGCCAGGGGACATGATTACACTTTACAAATATATTCGAGGACATTATAGACAAATATCAGGGGACCTTTTTACCCATAAAGAGGATCACCGCACCAGAGGCCACCCCTTCAGACTAGAAGAAAAGGACTTTCATTTGAAGCAGCGTAGGTGGTTCTTCACAGTCAGGACGGTGAGGTTGTGGTATGCACTGCCGGGTGATGTTGTGATGGCTCATTCTGTTGATGCTTTTAAGAGGGGTTTGGATGATTTTTTGGACAGACATAATATCAAAGGCTATTTTGATACTAAACTCTACAGTTAGCATATCTATGGGCATATATGGTTTGTGTTTGAAAGAGTGGAGATATGTGTGTGTGTGTGTGTATGCTGTGTTTTTAATTTGGAGGGGTTGAACTTGATGGACTCGGTCTTTTTTCAACCCAATTTAACTATGTAACTATGTAACTATGTAAGTGACAGCAGCATGGAGCATGTGCAGTGAATCAGCAGAAAAGAATATGGGGAGCTACATATTTGGATAAACAGATCTTTACTGCTAAAGGGCTGTAGTTGCCTTGGGCTGGTAAAGAAGCCCATACCATAATGTACAACATTTCTAGATATTTCTTTAGTTTAACTTTCCTTGTCCTTTCAACAATTACACTTTTCTTTCTGTATCCAGTGCACCCTTACTTATTGTAATTTCACTTCATTCAGTTGTCACAACAGTGTACTGGAGAAGGAATGTCTGATTCAGAGAGTAATGAGCTGAAACAATTTTCATACTGAATATATGTAGTTGGAAATGATACACGTTAAAAGGGAAAGTATTGGAGCAGTTAATGTCATTACCAACTTTGAAGTACTAGCTAAAACCCTGGCACATTCTGAAGCAGCTATTAACATCCCCATGTGCAAATGCATTACTGTGTGAAAGGTGAAAACGTATAAAGATATTGATATAAATAAGTAAGAAGAGGTGAGTGTGAGTTCTGAAACCTGCTGCTGTTAGTTATAATACTCTTGACTGGATATAATCAGTGTTATTATCGTGGATTAAAGAGATTGGTACAATATATATATATATATATATATATATATATATATTTATATGCTATTTACAAATCAAAACAAATGATTCATGATTAGCATACACCTAAAAAAGGACAGTACAGAAAATAATTAAAATTTCTGATCATATAATTTCCATGTGAAATTATATTTTCCCCCTTATGTTTCAAAGTAGATCCGATTCCACTTGGTGGTCCTGTATAATATACACAGGTGCTGTAGACATGTCTGGAAACATATCATTGCAGTTTTCTTGTCAGGAAGTAATAAGTTACAGTCTGAGCTCCTGTTAACAAGCAACCCCTCCCCCTTTCCCCATGCTGAAGTTTCTAGGCACAAACTAATAATAATTTTTACTCTATACAACCATAATAATCTTCATTTAGCAACTGCTCCAAGTGCTCTCTGCAGAACCATCTCTATCACAATTTTTAATACAAGTGCCTACCATCAGTTAACCCTAAATATCTTTCTGTTTTATTTTCATCTTTTTTGTTACATAGTTACATTGGGTTGAAAAAAAGACAAAGTCCACCAAGTTCAACCCCTCCAAATGAAAACCTAGCATCCATACACACACCCCTCCATGCCTTCACATAAATTATATATACCCATATACTAACTATAGAGTTTAGTATCACAATAGGCTTTGATATTATGTCTGTCCAAGAAATCATCCAAGCCCCTTTTAAAAGCATTAACAGAATCAGCCATCACCTGGCAGTGGATTCCAAAACCTCACTGTCCTGACTGTAAAGAACCACCTACGCTGCTTCAAATGAAAGTCCTATTCTTCTAGTCTGAATGGGTGGCCTCTGGTGTGGTGGTCCTCTTTTTAGGTAAAAAGGTCCCCTGATATTTGTCTATAATGTCCTCTTATGTACTTGTAAAGTGTAATTTTGTCCCCTTGCAAGCGCCTTTTTTCCAGAGAAAACAACCCCAACCTGGACAGTCTCCCCTCATAATTTAAGTCTTCCATCCCTCTAACCAGCTTAGTTGCATATCTCTGCATTCTCTACAGCTCATTTATATTCTTCTTAAGGACTGGAGTCCAAAACTGCACTGCATACTCCAGATGAGACCTTACTAGGGATCTATAAAGAGGCATAATTACGTTTTCAGCCCTTTTTCATGCAAGACAAAACTTTATTGGCTTTAGTAGCTACAGAATGACACTGCCCAGAATTAGACAACTTGTTATCTATAAAAAAAAACAAAAAATCCTTCTGATTTAAGGAAACTTCCAACATTTAGTGTCATGTGCAAAAATAGAAACAGTAATTTCAATGCCCAACTTCAGGTCATTAATAAACAAGTTGAAAAGCAAGGGACCCAGTAACGGAGCCCTGCGGTTCCCCACTAACAACACTGGTCCAATTAGAAAATGTTCCATTGACCTCCGTAGTCTATCTTTTAGCCAGTTCTCTACCCAGGTACAAATACTATGTTCCAGGCCAACATTCCTTAATTTAACCAGTAACCTTCTGTGTGGCACTGTATCAAATGCTTTAGAAAATAAATCACATCCACTGCCTTCCCAGAATCAAGGTCCCTGTTTATCTATTATGCATAAAACCATGCTGGCATAAACTCATAGTATTGTTATTTGCTATGAAGTCCAGTATCTTATCCTTTATTAACCCTTCGAAAAGCTTTCCTACCTTTAGTGCATGGCTTCAATTTAAACATCAGATTGCTGCCTCTTTCCCAGTTCATCCTCCTAAGGGGTAAATTTACTAAGCAGTGAAAATTCGCCAGTGATGGCTTCGCTTCAGGTGATGCTGTGATGGCTGATTCTGTTGATGCTTTCAAAAGGGGCTTGGATGATTTTTTGGACAGACATAATACCAAAGGCTATTCTGATACTAAACTCTACAGTTAGTATAGCTATGGGCATGTATGGTTTGCGTGAAAGAGTGGAGGGGTGTGTGTGTGTATTAATTGTTTTAATTTGGAGGGATTGAACTTGATGGACTTTGTCTTTTTTCAACCCAATTTAACTATGTACCTATGTAGCTATGTATGCAACACTGATGCTGGGACAGCGCTAATCAACTAAAATGCAATCTTTCATCCTGGTTGAGAGATACCGGTAAATTTTGCTAGTGTTACTTCACCAATGCAAGCAAATCAAAGTGAAGATGCACAAGGGTTCAATTCCTTAGAGGTCTTGCACTCAGATCCCAGCATTTTTTGAACTTAGATGAGTTTTCCACTCAGAATATGGTGTAAGTTACTGAAGATTGAGGAAGTTCTATGCACTCCATTTCACTTAGCCTGGTCTGAGCTGGCAAAGGCAAGTCTGGTGAAAGAGGTAATGTTTAGTAAAATCAACATCTGAGTTATGTCCATTCGCCAGAGCAAAAATTCACCTGGCGATAGAGTGTGAATCACTGCTAGCGTCTATCTCTTTCACTAGCGAAGTGACGATTGCACCCATTTGTAAACTGGTGAATAGGGATGGCGCGAACTGTTCGCGCGCGAACTTGTTCGCGCGAACATCCGCTGTTC
>CM044448.1:55072316-55090482 GCA_024363595.1 Xenopus borealis
AAGTTCGCGAATATGTTCGCGAACATTTTTGCCGCGGTTCGCGCCATCCCTACTGGTGAAGTCCCTGCTGGCAGTAATGCTGGCGAATCATTACCAGCATTAGTCACTTCACCCTTCAGTAAATCTGCCCCATAGTCTCTACTATAAACTCTACAACTTGTGGCCCTTTAGTCAATACAGTATGAACTGGCCACTCATTTTATCAAGAATTCTGGGGAAAAACACATTTTGGTTAGTAAGTATGGATGTTTGCATATATATTTTGCATGTAACTCTTTTCGCTTGCAATAGCAAAAGGCTCTCAAATAATTATATGTCTTACAATCAGTAATATAAATTATGATTGATTTTCAAGTTCCACTACTGTACATATCCCATTTCTCTGGCTGTAAACTACACACTCATGCTGTCAGACAGTGACAGATATACTGTGATTCAACTGGTGATTCCAGCAATTTTAGACAAAATCATTGTGGGGCTGTTTGGAGTAGGACACAAGTTAGAATAGGAAAGTTGAAGGCAATAATAAAATAATACAAAATAAACAGTAATACAATATAATAATAAAAATAACATTCCTCAGTCACGGGTAAACATGTTTTTTTTTTTCAAAACAGTTACTCCAGCAAAATTCTGCACTGAAATAATTTTTCAAGTTTTGAAATCTGACATGGGGCTAGACATATTGTCAGCTTCCCAGCTTCCTCCAGTCATGTGACTTGTGCTCTGATCAACTTCAGTTGCTCTTTATTGCTGTACTACAAGTTGGAGTGATATCACCCTCTCCCCCCACCCAAACAGCCTTACAACAGAACAATGGGAAGGTAACCAGATAGCAGCTCCCTGACACAAGATAACAGCTCTTTGGTAGATCTAAGAACAACACAATAGCAAAAGCCAAGTTCGACTGCAGCACATTCAGTTACATTAAGTAGGAGAAATAACAGCCTGCTAGAAAGTAGTTCTATCCTAAAGTGCCGGCACAAGTCACATGACTGGGGCAGCTGGGAAAGTGACAATATGCCTAGCTCCATGTCAGATTTCAAAATTGAATATAACAAAATCTGCTCTTTTAGGAAATGGGTTTCAGTGCAGAAGTTTGCTGGAGCAGCACTATTAACTTATGCGTTTTGAAAAAAACATGTTTTCCCATTACAGTATCCCTTTAGGTATCCTCTGCAGATGGGTGCATGTTTATATTAATGAATAGTCCCTTTCAAATAATTCAGTAATCAAAAAAATCTGGCAAATCACAAAAATATTAAGGAAGAATGTTGTTTTTATTAATGTTTAGCGCTGCTCGCAATGTAAAATCATTATTTGGGGAATATTACATCACTTGGAAAAATTAGGGTTACCACCTGCTCTGAATTTTTTGTTAAATATTTTGGTGTAAAATACCCTTTGCAATTGCAAAATTTTATTACATACTCTGAAAAAAAACTTTTGTTTGCAAACTTTGAAAGGAAATCATAGAGGCCTGTAAACTGTCAAAAAGGATGGAAAAATAGTCGCTAACATTTGCAATGGTTTTTGTGAACATTTTTTGCTCTAACGATACATATTACATTACCCCATTGGAACGCTCTTATCTACATTGTACTAGATGTTAACTGCAAGCAACCTTCTCATTTAATTCTGAATCTATTTACCACCTAGATTAGGGAAGTATTTATTAAAATATATTTACCAAAAAGCCAAATGAAAATTGTATGTGCAGGAAAAGTCTTGAAAAAATTTCCGAAAATTCTAATCATGTCATTGCTTCAATTTTCAATTTAATGAAACCCTTGAACATTATGAAGGCAAAAAATACCTTCCAATTATAAAAAGGGACACCTACCATTTACTTTTATATGACTTTGACAGATTGTAACTGTAGAATTTTCATTTTCAGAATTTTAGCAGCTTTGGAGCATAATAAATATCGAACAAATTCTTTAAAATTCCTGCTGAGGTTGCATACAAGTCAGTGGAGAAGTCCCATTGATTTTTGGATGTGCATTGGGTGACGTGCAATGCCGCAATGTTTTTGGCACTTTCAGATGAAAAATTTAAAAAAAAAAATTGTAGTTTTGAGATAAGAAACCCTAAAAATCTCAGAAATCAGCATTTTTCCCACAAAGAAAAATGACAGTAAAGTTTTATAATAAATGAGCCTAAAAAAACCCTTGCGGATATGCCCAAAGTTTGTAACAGAAAATGTTGAGATAAATTCAGAGGTTGATAAATAACCCTCTTAAAATAGAAAATGTGCACAATTGCAATATTTCTTTTCAGAATATCCAAGTGTGAATACATAAACAATGATTGGCCAGCTAGATTCCTCTATTTTTATTTAGGGGAATATCCAAAATATCCAAAAATAAGCCAACATATCCCTTTAAGTTACCTTAACATGTCATTGAACCCCTTGGTGGCCTCTCTTTACAAATACCCCAAGAAGTATCTGGATGTGCTTATGCCACACCCCTTTTATTGATTCAATGTGCTCTACGTTGATCCTCTCCCCCCCCTTTCATTTAGCATATATCATCATCTTGCTGTTATCTTGAAGATATCTAGTGCCTCACTTATTTCCTCAGCTGGTGTGGTCCTTCTATAAGAACTCACTCACCCGGATGTTCAGCTGGGAAGCACAGTGCCATAATTTTTATTAATTTTCAAGATATTGCTTGGTAGAACTTGGGCCCTGCTCCCACTGCAAGCATCTGCATGGAATACCTTGGAGATGAAGAAAGGCAACACAATCCAAAGTAGGATGTATACAAAGCCAAAAAAAGCATGTGTACAGTGGTGTTGCCACAATCATGGGCAGAAGGCTAGTGTTTCTGCTCACTGTTGGGGATCTGAATCTGTTGTATTTCCACTAAATGTATGTTTATTGGCTACAGTATTTTCATCTTACTAGCTGCTGGGGCCCTTTCTGACCAATTCCTTCTAATGTTCCCACATATCATCAGCATCAGCTTGTTGCTAGCAGTGCGCCTTAAAATTATTATTTTTTTCAAGATCATTTTCTCACACTATATTATTTTTCAGTTAGTTTTTATGCATATAAAAATCTGTTTCTAATTAGGTTCAGTTTGTATTTGTAATAATACTGTACTTTACACCTTAATAAATGTTCTTTAGCATAAATTTAACCCAAAGCAATAAAAAACCCTATAAACAATAAAGTTGGGAATCTGGACAACTGACACATAAGCCATATCAAGAAATATGTGTAGTTTTGATGTAATCAAATCTGATACAAATATGTACAGTATTCTCGCACTGCTTGTGATCCACGTCAAGTTTACATTTGGGTTAATGTGTAATGTTTTGCAAGCCCTGGAGTGTGACAAAAGGGACATGGCCCTATGTTCACCTTTTTGTTAACCTTCTTCTTAACAACATAAGCTAAACTAAATTAAATAAAATATTTTGAATTGTATATGGAAACTTTAACATTGGTGTTATCTTACCATGCTATGTTTATACATGGATGCTGCATTTCATTTCTACTCGTCAAGGTGGATGTCCCTCTGCCAAGTGCATTTAAACAATTCTTTTCTATGAAACAGTGATCATTTTAATTCTCAAAGCTGGGAAAGACCTGACTCACTGTGATTCCTATAGGCCTATTTCATTAATTAACTTGGACCCAAAAATCCTAGCAAAATTACTAGCCAGTAGACTTTGGAAACTGAGTTGATACATAGTGGCCAATCTGGTTTTATGCCCAATAAAACCACATCTTTGAAACTGAGAAGAGTTTTTACCCACTTGCAATGCTCTAAAATAGAACAAACAGAGGGCCTGCTAGCGTCTCTTGATATAACAAAAGCATTCAACTCAGTCAGCTGGGATTTTCTTGCAGGACAGTGCTAGAAAGATATGGGTTTGGACCTAGGTTTATCACCTGGATTCAGATATTATACCAAAAATGGATGGCACGAGTCCACGTAAACACCAACCTCTCCGACAAATTTGGTCTGGGCAGGGGTACTAGACAGGGTTGCTCCCTGTCCCCCTTATTATTTGCACTAGTAGTTGAACCTCTTGCCATTGCCATTAGGCTAAATGCAGGGATTAGGGGTCTAAAGATTGGGAAGGCTGAAGACAAAATATGCAGATGACATCATTCTGTCCCTGAATGATGAAGGGAACTCACTTAGCCCTGGAAAAATTTGGTGACTATAGCGGATAACTAAGAATAAAAGCATTTTATTTTCTTTAACAAACTCGAGTAAGGGGGACACTCTGCGAGGTCTATCTTGGGTGTCTCAGTTTAGATACCTGGGCATAGAGATTACCAGAGAATCATTCAAATTTTGTGAAAACAACATGGATCCCATAGTATCCAAGTTTAAAAAGGATGCTACTCAATGGATAAAACTCCTGTTAACAGTTTGGGGTAGAATACATTTATTTAAAATGATATACATTCCAAAATTTCTGTACCCCCTTCAGAATTCTCCAACATTATTGGCAAACCGGTTCTTCACTAAACTAAACAGTCTAATAAGAGCATTCATTTGGGCCAACAAATCTCCTCGAGTTGGTTGGGCTACCCTCACAGCCTCATGGGAGGCTTAGCTATGCCTAACATGCGACAATACTACCTAGCGGGACAGTTAAAAATTTTACATGGTAATATAATGGGTTCACTGGAAGCATTGAGAAATGCACCTTATAGGACCATAAAGGACCTACTGGTCATACCAGAGGTTCTTAGTACCCCAATTAGAGCATGTGATAAGTTAATGAAACATAACAAGGGTACTGAAAACCAAATGGGAAGTCAGGTTATGGGAGCCTACAACTGCAAAGCTACTTTCCCAATTATATAAATTGATTGCGCCAGTTATGCCTAACCCCTTCACCAAAGCAAAAAGCAAATGGAATAAGTTGATTAACACTCTTAATGATGACCAATGGGAGGAAGCAACTGGTCACATAAATTAATTCTTGATTGCCACTGGGGACCAATTTATACAATTCATATTCTTCCACCAAGTGTATATCACACCAATTAAACTCAAAATTATGGGGAGATTACCTAACGCTGTATGTCCAAAATGTAAGGAAATCAATGCTGGTTTTGAACATATGGTATGGGATTGTGTATATATATATATATATATATATATAAATAGATACTTGTCAGAAGTGATGGAATATATTGATGAACAATTGTCCTTGCCTATGTTTAAATTCCCAGAAGTCTGTCTATTGGGAGTTGTTGATGACCTCATTCCTCGAAGCAGCTCTACGAAATTGATGAGAGCACTTCTATTTTATGCAAAAAAATCTGATTGCCATAAAGTGGTTGAGTCCTGACCCTCCGAGACTGGTAGACTGGATGGCATTGGTAAATAAAACCTCTTATAAAACTGACATATTTAGCGAGTGGCTCTCTTGCCAGATTTGACAATATTTGAGCCCCATGGATAGATCTCAATCCAATAATAGCCCTCCCTGACTCATGCAGTTACACCAATTGAGAGAGATAAAGATTGGTGCTCCAGGGAACATGGCACTGACATAACGCAAAGGTTAATAGATGACCTGATACAGATACCATTGTTAGGAATATGCTATGATGTAACTAGACTGTGAATGTCTTTGTTTTGTATGTGAATTTTCGAAAATAAAATGGAAACTTTAAAAAAATCAGTTCTTGAAAATATAATGCTTATCAATATTGCAATGTAATTAAATATTTCATAAAATAAATTGCATTCATCTTTATAAAAAACCATGGAATGATTACGTTCTACCTAACCAAACCTTTCATGGGCTGCATACACTTGCATCAGTTCTAATACCCTTATAGTCCCAAGCACTTGTAGCTAACCTTTGCTTTTTTTGCTCTTACTCTAGATTTATAAATTGACCCAAGCCACATTTGTAACATGCTCAAGGGAGCCATATATTTAATGCCATTCCAAATTATGTACAAGTTGGATGTCTGCCGGTGAACATCCATAATCCACCCAGCACCACTGCTAGAAAACCATATACAGGGAGAAAAACACCTTTTTTAAATTATCATTATTTATAAAATGGAAGTACATTTCTACACACAGTTGGGGTGACCTTTGTGGACTTGCCACTCTAGATATTAGGAGAAATAGTGTATGGAAAACCTGTAGTTAGCATATGTTGCAGAAACATTATTGTGTTATTAGTCGTGAGCAAGTTGTTGAGGCCTTTTGTTGTAAATGTGGATGAAGTGCTGTTCACAGCAGCGCATTGCAGTATCTGTGCAGGATGTGATAGTAGCAAGAGTATATTGGTCATATCCCAGTGAAGGAAGGGTTTAATAAAGGATACGCTTTTCACTTGATAGTAGCAATATTTTGTGACCATTTGTGGGGTGCTCTTTAGTTCCAATCTGAGAATTTAGAGAGCAAATATGCAAAAACATACAAGCAAACACAAGAGGACATCTGCACTCAACCCATTATAAGTATATTAAGAACAATGAAGACTATTGTGCCTCAAGCTACTAAAAATGCTCTCCCCTTTAAACAAAACTGCAATGGGTTGCCCGTATATTGCAATATATTTAAACTACACACAGTTACAAAGTTTTTATCCCAGGTGTAACTGATTTCTTCCATGTCTTATATAACTATAATACAGAAAACTGTAAAGTTCTATATTACCATGTCATAAAAGATCATGTAGTTGATGAGAATAGTAAGATAAAATACCTCTAAAACTCAAGCATCAGGGCTAATCTGGTTTCTGGGGTTATAAACAAATAAATTATGTATGCTGATTTATGTTTGAGGTAGATAATTAAACACATTTTCTGGTTTGATCATGTTCTAGCATTCCAAAGACATTTGCTTCTCCACTCAACGCTCTCCTTTCTTTCTAGTCATTTTTACCCTATCAGATATGATATCATGGAAGACATGCTTATGTCTTCTAAACAGGCCTTTTTGCATGTTTTAAATGCTTAGAGAAGTGTTCCCCAACCAGTAGCTCATGAGCAACATGTTGCTCTCCAACCCCTTTAATGTTGCTCCCAGTGGCCACGAAGCAGGTGCTATTAAAAATTTAAAATTATCTCACCCCTGATAAAGGTACGCCAAGAGGGGAATCTGACTTCTGTCAGAAAGGTAATTGATTCTCAAAAGAAAGAAAAGGATTTCCCTGCTTTCTTTCTGGAGCGCACAACTCAATTTGTATACCGGATTGAATTTGACACAAGCAATCAATATAATTATACAATTTATGATATTAATTTATCAAGTATTTAATAAATGTATCTTTATTTGTTAAAGCAATCAGTCATTAACTTTATATGTACCTATTGGATATTTGTGTTTAAACATTACAGAGCACTTGGTATTGTGGCGCTAATAGGATTAATTATTGTGTGTTAATTTACGAAATTTATTTTAGTATTTAAAAAAAACATAAGCACAAGCACTTTATAATATTAAGAATATATATATGTGATTGGGGCACTGCAATACCAGCCATCTTGGATTAACATCGACAGCTAACAAAGAAGAAATCCTTTTCTTTCTTTTGAGAATCTAATACCACTATATCCCTTTGTCTCTTGACAGGTATGCATTATATTTATAGTGCAAAGAGCAATACAATAAAAGAGTTTGGATTGTTGTTTAAGGAGCTATAAGGTACAACATTTTATAATGTTAAAGGAAAACTATACCCCCAAAATTAATACTAAAGCAACAGATAGTTTATATCAAATGAAGTGGCATATTAAAGAATCTTACCAAACTATATTTCAGTAAATATTGCCCTTTTACATCTCTTGTCTTGAACCACTGTTTCATGATTGTCTGTGTGCTTCCTCAGAGATCACCTGACCAGAAATATTTCAACTCTAAGGGGCAGATTTACAAAATTCACATATATTCACATATATTCACATATATTCACATGAGGGATTCAAATATTCTATCGAATTTTCAAAAAGATTTGAATTCTGAATATGCAAATTAGGCAAATTCGACCATCGAATATTCGAATTCGAATGATTTGAATATTCAAATTTAATTTTATTCAAATACAGATGAAGCCACTTTGGATTGTGCATTTGACACAGAATAACTTAACTCATCTGTCCCATTTATCCCACTTAGTACAGAATATTGTGTCACAGGATCTCATTCAATTAAAGAGTTCACCATTGAAAACAATGGTGCTTTGGTATGCTAATGAAAAGGTTAAATGCATTAAATGAGTTAAGATTACTTTAGATAACACAATTTCTTCAATTAACCCTGAGTCATGACGCATTTAACTCACAAATCCAAGTGGCTGCATCTGTATTCGAAAATTCAATGGTCGAATACTTCCCCTTTAAATTTAAATTCGATCACCTACTTCGCCAGATTAAACCTACCAAAATCATTCCCTAAGATCGAATTAGAAAATTCGATCGAAAAAAACGTTTGAATATTCGATTCAAATTTGACCTGAATATTCGATCGATTGATCGAATTTTCCCTATTTGATTCCCCCATTATTCCCTGGTCGAATTTCGAATTTTTTTTGCATTCGAAATTCGACCCTTAGTAAATCTGCCCCTAACTGTAACAGGAAGAAGTGTGGAAGCAAAAGACAGAACTCAGTCTGTAAATTGGCTCATGTGATCTAAATATATAGTTTGTTTGGTGCACCGTTGAATCATACGATCCCAGAAGGCTGTCATTATTTTTTAAAATGGCTATTTTCTTTTTAGGATGACCAATGGCACATACTACTTAAAAAGTATATTATTATAAAAATGGTTTATTTACATGAAGTAGGGTTTTACATATGAGTTGTTTTATGCCATATCTTTTTATAGACACCTACATTGTCCGGGCGGTAAAGTTTTCATTTAAACACCTGTTATTTATCCAAAATGTTGAACCAGTCTTTCAAAAAAATTCACGACTTTCATCATTGCCATCCTTTAGCATTGCAAGGTATAGACTTTACGTATACTGCAGGAAGGAGATTGCCTTTTGTTTTAAAGTCGGAAAGGCATACTGTATGTTATATTTAAAATTTGCTTCTTTAATGCTATTTTCTTTTTATTGTGTGATAGTCATGTCTGTTTCTTAGGATTGCCATTTAAATCTGACTGGTAAATTATTTTTAGAAGAATGATTCAAGTTTCACATTATATAACTGAAAAATAAGCATCTTACTTCCCCTCAAGCCCTTATTCATGAGTATCACAAAGTAAAGCACATTTCACTTTGTTTTCATTAGAATTTAGAATTCCTTAGTTCTCATGCATGCCATGAACTTCTTTGGTGGTATCGCTCAAGTATGTCTTGTTATTTTGTAAGAGGACCCTTTAGCTTTGGAAGGAGATAGGGATTAGCATAATTAAAGGTACTACTATTCATCCATAACTTCAAAGTAGCCCAGCTAAAGCATCTTTTTCAACATGCTAATTCTGATGTTCTTATTAACCCGTGCATTATGTCCACATAATGAAAACTTTAGGGGAAAAAATGCATGGTTTCTTAAAATATAAATTTTCTGGAAAATGACAGAAATATTAAAATAAAGAAATGACCAGCAAAATAGCATTAACTAAGAAAAGCAGTATTTTAAAATAAGTTCAGACTTGGAAAACACTGGTGCAACCAATTAATGGTTGCACCAATGTTTAAAAAAATGGAATAATTATTGAGTACAGTAACAGAACATTTTCAGTGATATTTATAATGCAGTGTGAGCATAAATAATGTGGATATGTGTATTTAATGTTTTATTGTGTGTAAAATAAGTTCAATTCACAACTGGAGCCTTTAAAGAGTTATGTAATATACACTCTAATAGGTGCACAGTTCTTTTTAGGTTTATGCTGAATTTCAGTCACTATACTAAAACTGGGAAATAAAACTTATACACTGAATTTAAAACTTGTCTTTAAATATCCAATGATATATCCAGTGCCTTCACATCCTACAATTGCATTGTTGCCCCCAAGTTGCTTGAAGTCCCAGCATTTTTCTTGCCAAGTCAGAATGTGTAAGGAAGAAAAGTAGGAAGGAACCATATATTTCACATTGCTTGCTTAAAAAATAATGGGCAACACAGTAATTAGCATGGCTGGCATGTAGTTATAGGCTCTTGGGTTCATGTCCAACCATAAAATTACAGTTTGTATATACGCCTTTTTCTTGTGTGAGTAGCTCCAACTCTAATCATTTTTGATTGACAATTAGATTGTTAGCTCCACTGTGACAGGGACTAATGACTATACTTTGTAAGGTGCAATGGAACATATGAGTGCTATATCTTCTTTATTATTGCCGATGTAAAATGTTGTCTTCCCAAACAACATGCTGTTTAAATTCATGCTTGGCAACCTTTTCCCCAAATTCCATTACAATAATGGCACCACACCCATAGCATCATAAAATGTTTAGTGGGCTTTTGTATTTTTTGCTTGATTTCTATTTTTCTTCCTCAAGGGTTTTATTATAAAAGATGCATACCAAACTTAGCCAGATGTTATTTGTAAATGAGCAGGGATTTCGCTCCAGCGATCTACGTTTGAAAATGTTTGTTTTGATGGCTTATTACGCAAGTCTTGCTATGGAGACCTTAGTGCTTATGTACTGTATGCTCTTGGTGATGCCAGCACATTGTTTTTGAATGATTTTAGTTGAACTGGATGCTTACTAGGCACTGGGGGATGAAACTATGAAGCACCTGGAGTAACGGAGAAAACACTGAGCCAATATCCTCGTGCTGGACATTTCTCAAATACAAAACCTAAGCCAATTTTCTGTTTGTAAGTGCACAAAGGAGTGTCTAAGACCATAGCAACAGTTTTAGCATTTGGAGGCAATATTACAGTATTACAGTAAACAATCAAATGTTTTTTGGTGTGGTGGGTAGAACAGCTGTTGCGAGAAAAACAGTAAGCTTCAATTAAGGAATCAAAGGTTTCTTTGGTCAACATGCTATGTTTTATTTTATCTTTGTTATTGTAAACAATACATAAAATTGATTGTTTTAAATTATGTGCTTAGAACTCATTGAATAATAAGGTTAATAAATTAAGGTTAATAAAGTTATTTGCTCTTTGGGCTCTGTTTACCAATGTAGATATTATTTGTGAACTAAAATCTTTCTCTTTAAAAGCAATCCTTCCAACTCATAGCTCCTGTAGTAACCAAGGATCCCTCAAAGCCAGTATTTATTATGGTTGTGTAAAATATTTTATAGGCAAAAATAAATGTTAAAGCTGAAGAGAACCCTTCAGCTTCATTGAGGTGCCTACCCCTTTCATTGCAAATTAATTAATTGGCATATTTACAAGGATGTGTATTTTATATGATGTCGGATTAATGCTCAAATGATGACATTTTGCTTTGAATTGAAATCAAGTGATCTAAAGGCCTGTGGCTCCAAGTTCAAACCATAGTTCCAACATGGATGTGGCAATTTGAGTTGACATTTTTTTTCATATCTTTGTTTATATAAATAAAATGTACATTGTTAACAATAAAGTAAGATTGGCACTTTGTCGTTATTTCAATTAAAAGCAAATAAGGTTAATGTGCATTTTCAGACAAGAATGTGTTAACAATTTCAGTTTGCATTTGGAGCTATCCATATATAATAATTAATAACATAACATGAGCTTTTAAACTTATTTTATCACAATTTGGTCTGTTACCTCTGAAGATTGTTATTCTTATATATTTGAGTTGACATTTTGAGAAGGAATGATTCATTAAGAATTTCGTTTTGTGATTAAAAATCCATTGAACAGAATAAAAGCCTTAAAAATGATAGCTTTGTGTAGTTATAAATGATTTTATCTCTTTGGATGTTAAATTGTTATTGAAGACAAAGCAGGCAATACATTTAAATAGGAAGACACTTGGAGGCCCTAAAATTAATCGGCATAATGGGCAACAATAGTAACAGTGTAAGTTTTCCTAAACTTCCTTTTCACATGATCATAATGGGTCATGGTAATTTCCAATACTTAGTCCATGGAACTGGCTGGAAATTAGATTAAAAGGGCAATGGTGCCGGACATTAAAGCTTACTACCTAGCAGCCCACTTACGACATATCACTTACTGGACCACTTGTAACCCATACAGCAAATGGGCATTACTTGAAACTTTAGTGGTACATCCACTGCATCTGGGTATCACGATATGGGGACAGAGCCACCCTTCACTAATTAGTAGTTGCCCCCTACATTCAATCAAGTTCACCATATCGCTTTGGAACAGAGTCGTCAAACAGCAAATAGAGTTAAAGTGTGCTCCAAAAGTGGATAGGCTCTTTGCAGCCCCGGGTGCAAGCCGTACCCCCTGCCAGGGTCAAATGTACATGTAGAAAATAAAGCAGCAGCACTCCGGTGTATTTGAAAAATTGTGAAAAACTTTACTCACATGCCATAGGCAACGTTTCGGGCTACACAGGCCCTTTGTCAAAGGGCCTGTGTAGCCCGAAACGTTGCCTATGGCATGTGAGTAAAGTTTTTCACAATTTTTCAAATACACCGGAGTGCTGCTGCTTTATTTTCTACAGAGTCGTCAAACAGCATCACCTAATATCTAGACCAAGTCTTTTACAGTCCATCACTGGTAACCCGCAATTCCCGCCAGGACAGTCCATGTTCCTTCGGCGAGTCTGGCATGACCCCGTTAGCTTCCACTTATGGGACATTATAAATCCAATAACGGGCAAGATTAAACCACTGCCGCAGATCCAGGAAGAGATGGGGACTAAAACAATACCACACTATCAATACGTCCAAATCACGAATTATGTTTGAACCATAACTAAAGGACAACTCAACCTATCTCTTCATCCTTTTGAAAGACTTACCAAAGGCGGGCCCTCCCAGGTAAAACTGATCTCTAATATATATAACATGCTGGTCACACTGCCCACGGAACCCTTTCCGAAACATGCATATATGCATTATTGGGAAGAGAACTTGTCAACTAACTTACCCTATGAGGACTGGGAAGACATATGGGAAAATGCCAAAAAATCCTCCACATGTGTTCGGTATAAGGAGAACGTATACAAAATTCTACTTAATTGGTACTACACCCCGGACAAACTCCACGCCATATACCCAACCGCAACAGACAGATGTTGGAGAGGGTGTAAACATCGAGGCACACTAGCACATATAATGTGGTTCTGTCCTATAATCGTCCCATATTGGGAAAGAGTATCAACACTTTTGAGTAAAGTGCTATTCCGGACCATACCACTGGATCCCTGGATGTATATACTGGGTAAACCCCTTGAGGAGAACTCTAACGCAGACCAAAGGTTAATGAACCACATACTCACAGCGGCTCGGAGACTTATATGTTCAAAATGGAAACAAAGACTAGCCCCTACGATGACTGAAGTGCAAGATAAGGTGGAAGATATACGTAGAATGGAATATTTGTCAGCTATACATAGCCACAGCAAGTCGGCTTACGATAGGATATGGACAAATTGGACATACCATTTTCCCAACATTTGCACTACAACTTAGATGCAGTAGGCCCCCATCCCCAAAATTAATAACCCTTTCTGACTGGTTTGCCGGATGTTACACTCCAAACTCTGCTGGGGGTGGGTCTGCACCTTGTGAAACCTTATAAAGCTATGACATTGCATTGTATTTGGTCAATCATATCCACAACTATGCATACTTCAGTTTCTCAACTATGTAATTATTTTCTTTTTTTTTTCTTTCTTTTTTTTTTCCTTTATGTTTCTTTTTTATGCCTTTTATTATGTCTTACTTATTATTTGTGTAAAACTCATAAAACAACCTAAATAAAGAGTTTAAAAAAAAAGGACAATGGTGCAGTGTGTGACTATTAGCAGCTAATTTTCATATGATTCTGCTATACATTATGTGGCTGGTAATTCTATTTATTTATATCAGAGAATGCATCAGAGAAAGATTTTGAAAGGTCATCATCTGGGAAATCTAACTACCTATTGCTACACTCTGGCATACCAACCTGTGTGATTTTGTATGCCCACTCATAATGTGGCACTAGTTTAGATCCACCAACATTTCTAGGTGTTCACATAGGCATTTTTGGAGGCCTTGTTGGAAGTAAAGTTAAGATTTGTGGTGTACATTTTGCTGAACATATACATACTGTACAAGCTGGAGTGGTTGTCTGGTAGATGGCCGGTATATATCACCATTCTTTAGGTTTTAAAGCTTTTAAGCTACCCCTTTAAGAGACACCATGGGGTTAACCAGCCAGAGATGGGCTGGACATCCAGGGGGTGTTAAATGGTGGTGAGCAGCAGGTGAAGGGAGTGAAGTGTTTGTGTGTTGCATGTGTGCAGACTCACTGTTGGATTGAGGAAAAGTTACTTTCCAAAAGACCAGGGAATTCACTCCTGGCAGACTGGACAATGCAAGTTTTTTATGGCAAGTACACTGCTCTGATATTGGGACTGTTTTTGTTGCTGAATTGAAGCTGTTTGTTTTCTATGCCATTGCTTGTCAGTGAAAGATTTATTTTGAAATGAAGAAAATAAATCTACTTTTTCCTTTAATGTGGAGTGGCCTGCATGTTTGGTGAAAAACTCCCGCTGTGATCCCCCAAACTTCACAATACATATTGCAACAAAATGAACATATAGTGCCATTTTAATATCATGTTTATTTATTTTGTAGCAGACTTAATGCATTATCCTAAAACAAATGGAATGTATCTTGCAAATGTGCAGGCTATATGGGGTAATACTTTACATTCCATAAAACATTCTCTGCAATTATTTGTCTTAAGTGTTTTACCAAAAATGTATTAATAGAGAAGGACATGAGAAGCTTGTCCTGAAACCTGCCTTCCACTGTGTTTATAAATACCACCATTGTTTGGTCTGAAAGGGCTACAAAGCATGTTGCTATCAAATATATCTCCAGCTGTGCTAAATGGTAGATGATATATTTAAGAGCTTTCATCAGTTGCTGTGACTCCTGCATTGTAAGTTATGAAAGCTCTTGTAAAAATGTATCTGTGAGTCCTTTGCTGGTTGATATGACAGATGAAGATGGCATTTAGTTAATCAACAATCAATAAAACCTAATAATTTATTGACTGTGCCTTCCCTCCTTCTTTTCCTCTCCATGGTCTTAGAAGTATCTTTAAAGAGGAAATGAACCTGCAATAAACACTAATCCTTGTAGCCACAATCACTCCGTACACCGTACTCAGTACTCAAAACCCAAACCTAGCTCAGACAAGTGGTTAAATACATAATGAACATACAGTATATCAGGCAAGTAGATCTCCTGGATGTGACAGCAATTTAAGGGGAAGATTTACTAGTGGAACCCTCGAATTCAACCATCAAATTTTGGCCGAAATTTGATCGAATTTAACCCTTCGAATTTGAAGGGTTATAACGAAATTTTTATTCGATCTTAAAATGCTGAAATAACCCTATGGGAGCTTCTCATAGGGTTATACAGCAATTTGGTAGGTTTAATCTGGCGTACTAGGCAATCAAATTTTTTTTAAAGGGCAAATACTTTGACCATAGAATGGTCAAATGATCAAATAGATTTTTATTCGAATCATTCGATTCAATCAAATTTTTTAAATTCGATGGTCGAAGTAACCAAAAAAAGTTATTCGGAATTCGAATCTTTTTTGAAAATTCGATCGAATTTTGAATCATTCATGTGAATTTAGAAAATCTACCCCTAACTGTAGCATTTTGAGATGCTACATATAGGGGAATCCGTGAACTACCACCACCTGGGATATGACAATCTACATTCAAATATTGCACTTTGAATAAACTGTAATTCATTTGTAAACAACACTGGGGGCATATTTATCCAAATCTGAAAAAGTTTGACCAAATGAATCCACGATTGGATCTTATTTATTATTATTAAAAATACAAACTTGGTATGTCTGAGAAGGCAGATTTTCAGATTGTGATTTCCATCTTCGGGTATAATAAATCTTGAAAAATCGTTTTTTTTCACAAAAAAATAGGATTTTATAGTAAACAACCCCTATAATACTAATATGTTTTATTACATTCACTGCGCACTGGTGCAAACTATAAAATTCCTAAACCTTCTTCCACTGTCAGAAGAGGTCACTAAACGGTTCCCTGGTTCGCAAAAGCTATATTAAATCCGTGCAAAGGAAAATTGGTTTGTACAAAGGCATAACTTTTCGCATTTTGAATATTTTTTTCAATTACCAACTTTTATTACATACTCCCATACATATATATCTTCTGGAAAAAAAGTATTGACTTATAAACCTCCAGTTTAGTTGAGCTCTATCTAACTGGTAAATTTGCTGTTTGATGTATGTATATACGGTATGCATAGGATCTAGCAAACAGTAGTATGTCATATATTATCGATCTTTAGCTCTATAGCTCATAGGCGAGGAGTTGTAGTGTTGTTGTGTTATCCCTGCATAAAGCTAGCCATGGATGCACAGATAAGGTCAGTTATGATCTTGCACTTAGTGCGTGTCAGTGCATTGTTTGGCACTTTGCTAAACAATTTTGGTGCACCTCCTATAATGAGCTGCTTATTCAACCAAACAAGCATATTATTAGAAAATATATGGCAGTGGGCTTTAATTACTATAGTGTTCAGTGCATGCTTGCCAGCTGCAGCTCCCTCTGAATGCAGCTACTGGTACATTAGTGACCTACAAGTTTTTGTGCACTATTCTAGGAGTACAAGGATGCAACCTGAAGTACCAAAACAGGGCACTTTACACCTGTCTTGTGCACATTACAGGGGGTTTCCTTTGGCTTCTTGAATGAATCCTGATATCTGACTACAAGCCAATTGCTGCAACAAGATAATTTGATTGTTTTGCAAGATAACAATTAACCTTATTGTGACAATTTTGTTCTCATTTCTTTTAATTGTATATACTTTTGGATTTGCTTTTCTAGGAGAATTAAGAAAGGAACTTTTACCATACCATCCATCAAGGACCCTACTTTAAGGAGCACATCTACTAAGGGTCAAAGAGTGAATTTTCAAATAAAATTCGAATTTTAAAAATTCAAATTTCTATTTTGGGTTACTTCGACTATCGAATAGCCCAGAATTCGATTCAAATTGAAAAAAATTAGAAAATTTGATTTTCAAAGTACTGTCTCTTCAAAAAAATTGGAATTTGACTATTCACAACATACTGGAAGCTTTCCTAAAAAAAATTCTAAGTCCTAAAAAATCATTTTTTTTTTTTTTTTAAATCGTTCAAATCTTTCGATTCAAATGATGCGATCAAACAATTCAAACTATTAGAATTCGATTAAAAATGGACCTATTCGATTGAAATAGGTCCATTTACGATCGAAAATGACCCCCCCAAAAAAATGAATGGTCGAATTTCAAATTTTTTTCAATTTAAAATTCGACCTACAGTAAATCTTCCCCTAATTGTTTTCTGTCCCTGCCTTCAGCCACCAGTCAAAATAATAAGCTGAGCTTAGCGCATCCATTTAAACTGTTAGTAACTATGCTTCACTGCATCCTGGTATGATCTGTTTAGTCTTAAGTCCCGCTATATGTAAATACACATATGAAAACAGCTTCTAGATAATTGAAAGGAAGTGAAAGGAAGGGTGGCACAAAAGAAACAATTTATCAGAAGACAAACTTGCTGCAGTGGCAGGTATGATTAAAATTCACAAGATTTATGGCTAAGGTGTACGGGGAAACATGCTCATTGTGTTTGTGTGTGGAGGTTGGAAAGAAGGTGTATTTTATTTTCCTTTATTTTGTTTGAGAGACAGTTATGAATTTCTGACGGAGCTGTACTTAATGAACCCTTTCCCATCAACATTAGCATCTCTGTTTATTTCAATGATCTGAGCACAGTCCCTCCCACTGACATGAAGGTTCCCCCAAAGCATCTGCTGTCCCATACCATAGGGACCTAAGAGATTGTAGCCAAAGTTATCACAGAGTAATACCTTAGGATAGCCAAACAATTCATAATGACAATGAGGATACTATAAGGGCTATGTAACTTTATCTTACATATGGAGATTCATGAATCCTTTTGGTTTTAAAGTCAAACAATGTTTAGATTATCAAATTAGAAAAGCAAATCATGAATAAACAAGAGTTTAAACATAGACCAACTGCATAAATACTTAGATTACATCCATCAATAATATAT
>CM044448.1:55099443-55158452 GCA_024363595.1 Xenopus borealis
GACCAATTGAAATGTTTCTTAGAATTGGCCCTTCTACAATATACTAAAAGTTAGCTTGAATGTGAACCACCCCTTTAAATATATTTTCATTGCAGTCACCTTGCATAAGTACTAGGCTGCAATTCAAGAAACCGAATTGTAATTTTCCTTTGCATTCCTAAACCATTTACTGTTCATTAGCATTCTATTCCCACAACTTGGGTTCCTGTGATTCAAATGTTAGAGAAATGGACTACAAGTCTAAATGGCCCATTCCGTTGCCTTGAATATGATTTGTACCATCTACTTTAATCAACCACATATCAGCTCTGCTCTGGGGTCCAATAAATGGCACAACATGATATGCACACCGAAAATAAAAGGGTGAAATAAAATGGTGGAATACAGTATGTGGTTCTCACCAACCTAACTTACACAACTTATCGAAATGCTCACTGATAAATTTTGTACAGACATTAAATCCACCAGTTGCAGTTTTACCTACACTGTTGAATTCAGAGGTTTTGCCTAATAAACAGTTTAAGCAGTTGCCAAACCCTAAAATATTTGAGTTTATCATTAGCTGCTGCAAGGAGAATAATCCTCCTGCAATAAATGAGGCTATAGCTGAATTTTATGCACAAAGAAAGCAAATTTTACTGATAATAATACAAGGAATCGATCTAGTTTTATGTCTAAATGGAAGTTATGTTTTTTAAATCCCAGATTGTACTGAAAGAGTGAAAATTCAAGACATTTTTTAAAGCTCCATGATGCCGCAAGAACTGAATTCTAGCCATAAACACAATTTACAAAATTTATTTATCATGAAGTTTTCCTTTAGCTTCATTATTTTTACTGATGGGCGAATCTACCCAGTTGCACTTCGCCGAAAAATTGCCGAAAAAATTCGCGAAACGAGTCGTGGCACGTTTTTGATGCGCGGCGCGTCAACTTCGATACATCGCGTCGTTTACGAAGCGCGCTGCGTCGTTTTCATCGCATCGCGTCAATTTTCACCGGGCGAATTTTCGCAGCCGTATCGCGAATTTATTCACCGGAGGCGAATCGCGGGAATTCACCGCGAATTCGCCCATCACTAATTATTTGCTATTTTAATAACTTACGTTGCTACTATATAACTCATATGTTTTCTTTTACAGTTTTACAGTTTATTTTATCCAGGATAAGGATTTTGCATATGCCCATTATCTTTGTTTGCATATCTTTATTATATACTAAATCAAAACCTTAAATAAAAATGATGGCTTCAACCTGGAACTTTAGTGTACGCAATAATGGGGCAAGAATGATGAATCAAACTAAATAGACCTTAATGCCTTTCATTTCTTTTTTTTGTTCCTGCATTTTTTTGTTCTGACTTTCCAGAGGGCCATTACCGAAGAAGGAAACTTCGTCACATCTGAATTGGTGGACATTCCAATTCAACTTAGCAAAGCACATACATTTTATATCTGTACTTTTTCTTATGTACTGTCTCCCCTCAAATCTTAAGATTCAGAATAACATGAAATACATGATTGTATCTGTTTCTGTGAAAACTCGCACATTTTCATTCTTGTTAAGGCTAAATTACCACAAATTATGTTAAATGGTTCAGCAGCCTCAGTTGGTGTGTGAGCTATTTATTTGGCAGGTACACATTACCATAATGGTCTCAGGTGGTTACACTCAACATGAAGAAGATGTGGTGCTTTTTACCTTCCTAAATGCAATAAATTAATCTGATTTCAAGCCAATTTGCCTAGCTCACTTTGCAGCTCATGTCCTTTGTTTAACCTTGGCTCACATGATAATATTTAATGTCTGATATAACATTTTTATTCATTTGCTCCAAAGGCCATGCTGTTTGCAAGATCTGCTTTTCAAAGAAGATGCAAAAATGTACTGATCTACTGGGTGAACTATAGGGTCAAGTATTAGTAAGGTGCACTGATAAATGACTCATGCCTCTTCTCATAAAGATGTTCATGCTTTAAAAACAAGTCATATGTATCAGACCTGTCTGCTTGTGTTGTTCCCTTTACCGGTTCCCCGTGATTTAATTTCCATGGTTTGTGAATCATTGTGTTTACTCCAGAGTCAAGTCTAAGTAGTGTTGCCACCTCACCCCTTTAAAATCAAACACATATGGAATTCACAGCCTGCATGGCTAATTAGCAATTCATTTAGATGCATGCTGCAGACTGAACTGATTTAGGGCCGGTACACATGGGCGTTTTGGACCTGCGCTCCCCTGCGTTGCGTTTGGCTGCGCTCAGCCGCAGGGGAGCGCAGGTCTAGACGCACCTCATTTTGTTCAATGAGGTTGTACCCACTAGGGTGGCAACCCTAAGCATAAGTCAATTAAAATCTGTGGCTAAATAGTCAGCTTCATGCCTTTTCTAGTGTCACTTATTGTGTCCCAAACCCAGAACAAACACAAGGTCCTGTCCTAAGCTCAATCTTCTGCTTATATCAGCTTCCTTTGGCTTTGGGAGAAGCCCTCCACTACTCAGATGCTACCAGGTCTTAAATAGAGAGGACCAGGGAGAAAGTTCTTAGCAGGCAAAGGAACTAGGGATGCACCGAATCCAGGATTCGGTTCGGTATTCGGCCTGGATTCAGCCTTTTTCAGCAGAATTCGGATTCGGACAAATACTTCTGCATGTCCGAACCGAATCCGAATCCTAATTTGCATATGCAGTCCAGAATCAGGAGCCAGGAGTGTAGTCAGGATAAACAGGCTGGGGTCAAAACCAATCGGTAACATGTTACCAGGTCAGGATCCAGAAGAGTGGTAAAAAAAAAGAGTCAGTGTTACAGCAAGGACAAAAACAGGCAAAGGTCATTTGAGAATCACACCCAGGAGATAGTCCTATATTGGGCAATAAGTCAGAGCTGTGGGTTTTATAGCCAGACTAATTTAGACAGACCACCTGTGGCCATATTGGCAACAAGTGCAACAAGCCATGCTTATTTGCAAACCATAGCCATAGAAGTGAACCAGGGCCTTGGCGTTTGCTCACATAGAACAGTGGAAATGCAGACAACACAGAAACATCAACAAGTTCCAGGTTCAACTCCAAGCAGTTATTACACATAATCTAGGGAGGAGATGAGCAGAGAAGAGATTGTACATTATGCTCAGTTCTGGAAAGGGTTATGAAAGCATTATGGAAACAATATGGCTAGATGATAACAGTAGGTCAATATGGTAATAGCTGAGCAATATGGCAAGGTGGCCACACACAGATTAGGTTAGGCACTTATGAAAATATTGTGTGAGGATCTGAACAGGTATGCCAAGACTAACTCTTTATATAAGTACAGCACCCCCACCACCTACTGACGATGAAAGCCCAGGTTGGAATACGTTATTACCCAGGATCTCACCAATGCTACAGAAGGTCCTTTCCTGTGATGAAATGCCATAAGGTGAATAGTTTAACATTGTTTGGATCCTGCAAGTTCTGTCTTGTCCTGGACCCCACAGAGAAGTGTCTCTCATAAGGTAGTAACACAATGAAAAGACTGCAGGTATGGGACCTGTTATTCAGAATGCTCGAGACCTGTGATTTGTGGATAAAGGATCTTTAAGTAATTTGGATCTTCATACCTTAAATCTACTATAGAATCATTTAAACACTAAATATACCCAAAGGGCTGGCTTTGCTTTCAATACGGATTAATTATATCTTAGTTTTGATTATGGACAAGGTACTGTTTCCTTATTGCAAGAAAAAGGAAACCATTTCTAAAAATGTGGATTATTTGGATACAATGGTGTTTATGGGAAGTAATTCTGAACTTTTTGGATAATGGGTTTCCAGATAATGGATCCCATGCCTGTATTAAATACTATATTTAAAAACTTTTAAAAATACATTAGTTGCAATTTCTGCTATTGGGTAATTTACCTTGATACTTGAAACGTTTACTGTACAATACTTTTAAAGCAAGTATTTATTTATTCTTTAATGTAAATGATAACAGGTCTGAGCTTAAACTAATATTAAGGGAGAGGAGCGTTTCAAAGATCCAGCTCTGAAAATAAAACAGCCCAGACACCCAGCGGGGAAAATGAACCGACACCTTCTTTCTCCTAAGTTGAAAAAAAAACACCTTTGTGCGAGTGACAGAGCACGTTAAAAGAAGACGCTTTTATCAAGGTTACTACTAAACAGTGACAGGTTCCCAGATTTTAGCACCGTTGTTACTTTTCACGGAAGCAGAGTATAGTGCTAAGATAACACGGACACCTTCGGCTTCATTAAATTCACTAGCCTAATAGCATAACTGATATTTTCCTTTCCCGCTTGCCTTAAAGACTCACTATAAATAAAATATGCTAACAACTGTTTTCAGTGCTAAAGCCATAAAATAATTCTTTCAGATTGCAACGCTCAAGGGTGGAAAATGTCAAGATGAGAAAATTATACTCCTATGGTGTAATTTTATCTTTACTTTAATATCACAATATCTGTGTACAGTGAAAAAACTTTGACCATCAAATTCTTTTTTGGGGGGGACATTTTTGATCGAATATTGGCGTTCTTCGTTTGAAATCATTCGAATGATTTCACCAAAATCCTTAAATTTCTCAGAACTTAGAACTTAGCTGCTGAATAGTCGAAGTCAAAGGATTTTTAAAGGGCCAATACTTTTTTCAATTCCAATCGAATTTTGGGCTATTCGATAGTCGAAGTAGCCCAAAATTACGTCGAAATTTTAAATGTGTTATATGAAATTTTAAAAATGTTAATTTTATTCGAATTTTCACTTCGACCCTTAGTAAGTTAGCCCCTAAAAGTGTGTGAAATTTAATGTACCTGTAAGGATAATAGTGGGTTCTGAAATAATACAGAGATTCTATTTTCTATTTTATTTTTTTTATCTCTTGGGTGCCTGTCATATTAAATAGCTTCTAACTTGGAGGACAATTTGCTGCATATGCATAAATGATAAGAAACCAATAAATTAAGTCATTTCCTGGAGTACCATCTGGAATCTGGCCACAGCCAAAAAGGCTTATTTCTAATAAATCAATAGACAGCAGACTTTGGAGACCTGGGAAGATGTAAGGACAGTAATGGACTATCTCAGGTTGTCTGCTCAGTGATTCCATCTGGATGAGAGATTCATGTTTTTCACAAGTGACTTCTGTCTTAAAAACACCTTCCAGCTCCACTGTTGCCTCCAGCTCAGATATCTGACCACCTGGGATATGCAGCTGTCAGGCTGAAAGGAGAGCTGTCTCAGACTGGCATTATACTGCTCGTCAAGTGAATATTGTCATTAACTAGGTACTGAAGGTGATGGTGGGATCAAGGGCAAAGTGAATCATACCAGAGGTAATTCACTTGTATATATGCACAATTGTATACATCCTCCATCAACTGCAAGCTCTTCTGCACAGTGCCAACCACCCTGTATCATCCAGAATTAAATCTATTGGGGTTTGGCTGGTTTATAGCATAAATATCTTTTGTATTCTGTATATTTGTGCCCAAAGAGAATAATAACAATACATATCCATTTTATAAAAGGAGAGATTAAAGGGAGACTTCATTCAAAAAAATTTTTGCCCAGGTAAAGGAAATGTAATTATACTTTCCCATATACATTCATTTGAATTATTAATTGATTTAAAGTTACTTTTAAAAAAAACTTTATCTTTTTAGTCTTTTTTGTTCTCTGATTCTAAGTCTTGATACAATGATGCAGAAGTCAGTTTTTCTACAGCTGCATTTGCTACCTTATTTCAGAGTTACACTACAAATGCAGTAGCACTGAAAATATTAAAAACCATGCAGACATTGCATCCAAGTGCAATTAGATTTATAAAGAACATATAGTTTCCTTTTTTAAATGAATTGGTGCTGGCTGATTAAAAGACCTGTAGGAGAACTGAAGTTTGCTACATTTTTTAAGGAGAAAAACATACAGGGACACACTAATATTTCCTTGAATAGCAGTTACACATACAAATAATTTTAAAATCTTGCTGGCAGTTGCTGGACTACAATAACTTACCTATTGCACTAAAGGGATTTGTCAAGGTCATATTAAATTGGGGAAGGAAGTTACTGCAGACAGACAGACAATAGATATATAGATAGATATATAGATATATGTTAGATAGATAGTAGTTATGTGTGGGCCTGGTTAACAGACCCGCACCTGCCCTCCACCCGCCCTCCGTCCACCGGCTTTCTTTTAAAGACCCATGCCACCCCACCGATGATGTCAAAAAAGTGTTGGGGCAAGCAGGCTCGCATCTATAAAAGAAGAAGTCGGCAGCCACAGTGTAAGGTGGTGGGCACGTAGAGCAGGAAGAAGAGCTCAACCTGGAACCGCCCAGGGGTGTGAGGTTGACCCGAACCCACGGGTATCGGCTGGCCCTCACATCACTAATAGATCCATAAAAAAAGATAGATGCATGGATGGATGGATGGTTGGATGGATAGATGGTGGGTGTTGGGATTTCCATTTAGTCGCAATTGCGAGTCTATCTGCTGTTGCAATGTGGTTTATCACATTTCTGTACTGTGCGCTTAATTTTTGGGATAGGCTGCCTGAATAATACATGTGCTGGTTTAATAAGTAGTGGAGTTGCCAGTACGGATTGTATTAGATCTATTACTTCCTTCCAGAATGGTGCTATTCGTTCCTTCCAGAATGGTTCTATTCGAGGGCATAGCCAAAATATATGGTAGATAGACCCTGTTTCCTTGCAGCCTCTCCAGCACAGTAGGGATGAGGTTGGGAATATCTTACACAACCATTCTGGGGTCAAATACCACTTCATTAAGACTTTATAAACATTTTCTTTTAGGTGGGGGTGCATACCACCATCCTAGGTATGTTGTCCCATGTTCTGGCCCACGTTGCTATTGGTATTTCTTCCCCCAAAGCCTCATCCCAGTATTGCACATATCCTCAACTTGTGTAGGTGTGAGATCAAGCCCTTGTATGGGTATGGTGATCTTCTCATATGGAGTTAGGGCATCCTTCAAAGGTACAACTAGTTTGGATGTTATGAAGTGTTTAACCTGGAGGTATTCCATAGATCTATCCCCTTGCCATTGGGCTTTATCTTGCAATTTGACATAGGGGTAAAGGTTTTTCGTCAGAGGATCTATGAAATCAATAAGTCTAACCTTTCTCATTGGGGTCCAGATTGTGTCTCAGAGTTAGCCTTGGGGGAAATTTGAGATTGGCTAACAATGGTGTCAGTGGGGAGGAGGTCCAGCATATGCTGTATTTCTTGTTACATTTGTTCCATATAGTTATTGTGAACCTTACTGCATTGGGAGTGGAGAAGTGCAAGGTTATCCTAATATCTCTCCCATATAATAGGTTAATAATGTGGTAAGGGTGTGTATAACAAACTTCTATCTGGGCCCACCTAGTGGGGGGTAATATTTGTGTCCATGCTAAAGTCTGCTGCAGGTGGGTTGCCTCATAGTATTTAGATATATCTGGGACTGCCAGCCCTCCTTGATGCTTACTTGTTAACATTACTGACCATGGTAGTCTGCCCTTGGTCGCCCTCCAAATGAACTTGTGTATTTCTTTCTGGATGTTTTTCAGCACTTTTGTGGGTATGTGCATGGGCAAGGTCTCAAATAAGTATAGCAACTTAGGTAGTGTGTTCATTTTGATTGCAGCAATTCTGCCAAACCATGACAGGACTTTCTTTTGCCAGTCTTTCATAACTTGTGTTATTTGCCTAAGTAACGGGGTACAGTTCGCTTTATAGAGGTCTCTGTATTTAGGGGTGATATTTACTCCTAAGTGACTCCTACAGTAAGTGCTTAATATGGTTCTCTTTGAAGGTTTCACTGGCTTTTTTATCCAGGTTCAGAGGAATTGCTTCAGATTTGGTCCAATTAATTTTGTAACCTGAAACCATACTATACTCTTGTAAAGTTGTATGTAAGGCTGTGACATTGTTGGGTTACTTAAGGTGAGAAAAACATTGTCCGCGAATAGTGATACTTTATATGGAGTGTTGCCGATCTCTATTCCTTTTATGTCAGGATTCTGCCTTATTTTGGCTGCAAGTGGCTCTATGTTTAATGTGTAAATCAAAGGGGACAGGATGCACCCCTGCCGGGTCCCATTATTATTTTCCACTGTCTTAGATAGTACCTTTCTGGGCGTATTCATTTGACATACATACATTTATGCACATGTATATATATATATATATTTTTTTTTTCCCCACTGTCTTAGATAGTACCTTTCTGGGCATATTACTTTAACATACAAACACACATACATATATTTAGATACTCCCCTAATGAAGCCTGCTATCTATATTCCTTAACCCTCATACTCTTCTCTACAGAGTAAATGCCCCTTTATCTATGACCTGGTGGTTTAATAGCTCAGCAGGAGCAAGGTTCTTCAGACCCACCTTTCCCTTTTCCTCTGTAGAAGTAAATGAGATAAAAGGCCACACATCTCCCCCTAGATCATTTAAGTGGAGCTCTAATGATCCACCACACCTTTCGAATCCAAAGTGAAAAAGTGCAAAAATAAAGGGTTTATTTATTACATGGAGAAAACTAGCTGGGTCAAAAAATTCACCACATTACTCCATAAGTCCATATTTACCTTCACTGAGGGTCCATCTCCTGTGGTGGTAAAATTAAGGATAAACCAGTGATGTTTGTACACCATTGCCACTATTAAATTCTGCATTTAAAGTGCCATAAAATGTCAAAATATTTGCCTTAACATCAGAAAGTATAACATTATCAATAGGTACAATTGTAGCTAGAATATGTTGTAGCTGTGTATAGGGATGGCGCGAACATCCGCTGTTCGCGCTCGCCAAAAGTTCGCGAACGTCGCGCGACGTTCGCATTTTGGGTTCGCGTCAATTTGGCGCTTTTTTTTGCCGCATTTTTTTGCCCTCTCACCCCAGACCAGCAGATACATGGCAGCCAATTAAGAAGCTCTCCCTCCTGGACCACCCCACACCCCTGCCTGGACCACTCCCCTTCCATATAAAAACCGAAGCCCTGCAGCGTTTTTTCATTCTGCCTGTGTGTGCTTGGAAGAGATAGTGTAGGGAGAGAGCTGTTAGTGATTTCAGGGACAGTGGATAGTAAGTTTGCTGGCTAGTAATCTACTGTACTTCAAACAACTGCCATCTAGCTGTGTGAGCTTGTTCACATTCTGTCTAAATATCCATAATATTACCCTCTCCAGAAAAAGCACCTGAGTGACTTTTTTCAAGCAGCCATAATATATTTTACGTAATCCGTATCCACCGCTGTAGTAGTGTATACGTTGACCTTGTAGCCATTATTTGCCCTGTAGGCATTTTTTGCCCAGTGTGTTCTTCAAACAACTGCCATCCAGCTGTGTGAGCTTGTTCACATTCTGTCTAAATATCCATAATATTACAGTCTCCACAACCACCTGAGCGACGTTTTTCCCTTTACAGCACAAAACGCAGCGCTGTGTCAACAATGGGTTTTTCAGATACATTTTTGCCCTTGATCCCCCTCTGGCATGCCACTGTCCAGGTCGTTGCACCCTTTAAACAACTTTAAAATCATTTTTCTGGCCAGAAATATCTTTTTTAGCTGTTAAAGTTCGCCTTCCCATTGAAGTCTATGGGGTTCGCGACGGTCGCGAACCGTTCGCATTTTGGTCGCAAGTTCGCGAACATGTCCGCGAACTTTCTTGCTGCGGTTCTCGCCATCACTAGCTGTGTAGTTGCCATCTGTTGTAGAGGGCTCCAGGGCTTACATTGCATAGTAAATAAGAGCTAGGCCATTTGAAATGCAATTGCTTCCCTACTGAATTTCTGACGTCTGTATAAACCAGCAGAGGTCAAATGTCATTTATGGCTGTCTGCACACCAATTGAAATGGATATGATGCAAAAAGCACTTCTGGTTTGAATATATATTTCCTTTTTTCAACAAATATTCACTATAAGGACATAATAGGTCCATGTTTACTTGCATGCAGTGGTGTAAGATGGTTTTTACAAATAAACATGAATTAATAGCTATAGGAAATCATCAAATTATACATTTTCTTGATTCTGTAAAGACATCAAAAATATTTAATGGTCCAAATGAGTGAATCTGCTGATTTTCATGGGACACCATGAAGATAGTTGGGATCTACTCCCCTATGAATAAATAGGTTCTTCTGGATAATTGGTGCACACACATTTGACTAAATGTCTGCCCCTGTGTTTGGTGCAGCGGTACCAAACCAAATTTTATTGAAAATTGTAAAGAGTTGGCTACAGAATCAGCACAGTGTGTGATCATCAGGCAATTGATTAACTGCTATCCAGTTATGTCAGTTAGTTTGAGCAACGGTGTAATCAGATTATCTCTTTCCATCTATACACTGACTAAGGAATGAACAACAACAATTTTTTATTTTATCAACTGCAAGTTATTCACTCTTCCTTATAAATGGAAGATATTCTGCAGCATGGCTGTGGCCTATAATCTTATTGGTTTGATGACTGTTATTCGGATTAAACAGTTAAAGGAACAGTTACACCAAAAATGTAAGTGTTTTAAAGTAAAAAAAATATCATGTAGAGTTGCCCTGCGCTGTTAAAACTGATCTGTTTGCTTCAGAAACACTACTATAGTTCATATAAACAAGCTGCTAAGTAGCAATGGCAGAAATTGAAAAACGGCTATATGGCACCAGATAGGTAATGGATAACAGATAACATTATGTTCTACAGAGTTTATCTGCTATCTGCTGTTTAACTTGAGCCTTTTCTCCTTTGAATGGCTGCCCCCGTGGCTACACAACAGCTTAAGTATATAAACAATAGTAGTGCTTCTGAAGCAAACACAGCAGTTTTACCTGTGCAGGGCAACACTGCATTATATTTTTATTACTTTAAAACAATTAAATTTTTTGATGTTACTGGTCCTTTAAGAAAAACAGTAAAACTTGACTTTAAGCTGTAAGAGGGTAATGTGGCAATATCTGCCATGTTAGCCTATATGATTAAAAGTATGTAGACACTCTCCTGTGCTAAAGCTCATCTCATTCCAAAACCAAGGGTATTACTGTGAAGTTGTGGCTCTCTTTGTTATTAAAACATAATCTGTTCTGGGAAGGTTTTTGATAGATGTTGGAACATTGTTTTGGGATTTGCTTCCATTCAACCACAAGATCATGAGCTAGGTTGTACACTTATGTTTGTAGTAGAACTAGCTTGTAGTTTAGTTCCAGTTCATCCCACAGGTGAGGTCAGTGTTCTGTGCAGGCTAGTCAAGTCATTCAGCTCTTATCTCTGCAAACCCATTCTGTATGGATTTTGTGTGTGCATGGGGGCCAGGTCCAGATTTCCCTGCTCGCCACCCCAAGGCCTCCGTGTCCTAGCACTGCTGGGTCCGCGTCAATTCAACCCCCTGCCGCGAGCACACGTTTTGTCTTTTTTGTTTCAATAATAGGTAAGCAAATTCTAAATTCTGATTGATTGCTATGAATTTAACAGATTGAGGCAAATCTTACCTATTACTATAGAATGCCTTGGACTGATTTAAGGAAACCTGATCTCTCCTATTTTACAACGTTTGCCCTGCCTGTAAAAGCAACAGTAATATGAGAGCTTTTATAGCATTCACTTTAGATGATTACCAGCAAGTCAGTGAGCTTGCAGGTTGTGCTCATGTTAAGCCTATAAAAAGCACAATAGCTGAAGAGGTGACTGTTGTAATGTACAGTACATTCAGTAAGCATCTGATGTTCAGCTGAGTAATGTGCCGAGGAAGGAAAGGAAATGAAGTAGCAAAATAAAACCTGAAATGCATCTGGAATACATATTGTACACTTAAACTGTCATTATATGCTTAAGACCGATATGAGTGCACCTGTACATTTAAGCTCACAAACCCCACACATCTGTCCACATCCACCTGCCAAACACCTGTCTTGCTATTTCAATGCCATTTGATTGCTTGACATGTAGAGCCTCTTGTGGGGTAATGAGTGATTTTACATTCTTGACGATTGAAAACAGGTGTTCAGACGTTGTGCAATTTTAGGGATGAATAGTTCAGCGTCTCTCCCTGTGAGTGTGAGCATTTCCCTGCAGATGCTTCAGCTGGTAGTTACCATGCTGGGGAACCAGTTTATAGGTAGATGTTTCCCTGTTTTGCATGTATTACTATGATAATTGTACTTGGCACCATATGACGTGATAGGGGGAATTTAACAGAGATCTTGGTTTCTAAAAACACTCTTATGTTTTTCCTTTATCTGTCTCCTCTCTCTCTCTTCTCTGATTCTTTCTCAGTTGCTTTTTTAGATCTTTGCCCTTTCCCCCATCTCCCTAATTTAAAAGGACGAAGTGCAAGCGTGGTTGGGCTACTGTAGGATGAACACAATTATTATGTATATTGGTGTATTGGTCTGTCCTGACTCTTCTAATTAAGTCATGCATAAGTGAGCTAGTTGATGCTGGTTAACCCTGGAGCTACTGTGACCCTAGACATAGTTCCAGGGTTCCCCCAGTTGGCTGTGTCAATAGGTGCACCAGACTTGTACCAAAAGAATTAAGCATTAATGATGTTTTTATGTTGGAAATTATGTAATCCCCACTGCAGCTGCAGCTTCCAGATGATTTGCATAAAAACGTTTTACAGATCAGCAATTACACTGGAATTCTGGGGGAAAATACTGCAATGTGGACGCAGAAGCCACAATATTATCCCTCTCTATCTAGAGGTATGGGCACCTTGGGAGCTACTTAGCCTGGAAAACTGAACTTTGATAGTCCCTATATAAGCAGTAGACCTGGATTGTCTTTTATTTTTCTTCTCCACCATAACTCCAATCTTGTGTGGACACCATTAAGGTCAAACATATAATAATGATGCTATGTTGTTCTTCTTTATTTCTTATTCTTCTGCTCTTTTCTTTTTCTTTTTATGCACATCATGTAACTAATGTAGCAATGCTCAGTTTTATCTGCCGAATGTAAAACAACATTGTTATAACTAATAAAATAGCATGCAGAATTGCATCCAAAAATTGCACTTTGCATAGCGGGTCTCGGGGCGAGAACTAAGCATAGGCAGCAAAGGCATGTACCTGGGGTGCAAAGGTGGTGGGTTCCCTTATTTCAGCCAACTGCCTACTCTGGTCCTCACCATAGGATTGGGGGCAAAAGAGCAAAACACCATAGAGGGAAGGAGGACCTCTAAGTGTGAAAGAAACTGGCAGGGGAACCGGGTGAGTGAGTAACTGGTCTGGCAGGGACAACCAGGGAATAAGCAACTGTCAGGAGAGGACTGATTGCTTTGAAGCAAAACTGGAGGGGTATTCTACTGTGGTATTTTACCAGATTTTCCCTGTAATGTTGATTAGCTTTTCTTTGCTGGGTGAATTAATATTAATTTTTGTTTTCTTCTCATCTTCTTTTGCATCTCCTTCCTGTGTTTTTGTCCTCCTTTATTAGCTGCTGCACCATACAACTTGCAGAACATTCAAAGGGGTTTCAAACCCAAAAATTAAAGAATGAAAGAAAGTGTCATGCTAAGCAACTTTCCATCCTACATGCATTTCACATTTTCATTTGAAGGTAATGCTGTAGAAAGAATTATCTGCTTCTGCTTCTTGAAACAACATAAGCAGAGATCAGTGCTCCTACAGGTCTTTTAATTATCTGCCTTTTGCTACATTATTTTAGGAAACACCAGTGCTGCAGATGATAGAAACAACCAGACAAATGCTGCTTGTAATAGCGATAACATTTATAGAAAACATTTGCAAACTGTTTCATTTAAATCTGGTCAATAATACATTTTCTTTCATTGTGCAAGAAACATGGAATATTAGGAAATTTGTATAGACTTATGAGTAACAGTAGGTTAAAAAAAAAAAGACATGATTTGCACGATTTCTGGTCCAGCACTATGCTTGTTTTTACCCCCTGCTGTTTTTCCTTCCATGTTCACTTTTTCTCCCTCCTGCCTTATAAATCTTCACTTATATTCTGGTTCATATTTGAAATGTTGTCTTGCACAGCATTTTTTAATAAAAACAGGATCACAGGAACAGTAAATTCCTATAAAAAGTGAACTCTCACATTAAAATGGAAATGGGTTTTGCATAGTAGCAAGTTCTGGGACAAAACCTTTCTCCACTGCATAAGATGTATTTAAGTCACTTAACACAGAAATAACTTGTTCTTTACAGCTTTCACACTCCTTTACAATTCCAATTATCCAACAGCTTTGTAGGCTGGTATGTATGACATTAACACATCTCATGTTTGCTTTAACATTCCTCTAGTACCAGCTCTTCCTACTTTTGCCTGAGCAGCCAAACACAAAATTCCTTCTTTGGCTAAGAAATATTCATACAGAAACAATGAATTATATCTGGCCCATAGATATGATCATGTGCCTTTGTGTATGTGTTTTTTCATTGACAGGTTATGTGCATATGTCTGTGTGCCTCTATGTGAGCCCTACTATGTGTGTCCTACTGCTTGTCAAGGTGTCTATAGAGGTCAGCTATAAGCTGTCTATTCACAAAGTTTTGTGATATTTGTACATTGGGAGGACAACTCGACATGTTTGAAAATGTCATCTGCTGATGCACCATTTCAACAACATGTTTGCACAAGATACACACACCAAAAATTGTTGGACAGATGATTCCAACATCTACCTACTGATATTTTTACAGGTTGTTCATGGTATCTCTAACTTGCATTTAGAAAAATGATATTGAAAAATCTATTTCCTAAAAGTTTTACCATAATTTTGCCTACTTTGCTTCCAAGTTAGACTGAACGTTCCTTCTGTTCCATTGGCAGTCAATTCTCACCGGCAGCAAGAGGGTGACTTGTGGTGCATTTCTCTTGGCCCCAGTTAAACAGCTGTCAGACAGGCACTAGCACTTTAACTCACAAATACTGGCCTCTCTTGTTACTAACTTCCCAGTAATTTGAGCATTTTTTCTGTACCTAATGATCTCCATTTTTAGTTTTAGTGCAATCTAATAAATCCAGTCACTGATAGATTCAAGACAGCAGGTAGAGAGTAAAACAAGACTGTCTGGTACAGAATATGCTGCATTTCAGAATGCCACCATTCATGCCTTACTTACCCCATGACATGGAAATGTACCTGTATTTTGGGGATAACTTTATTTACATTTAATATGTCTTAAAGTGCTTTGTTCCAGTTGCTTAAAAGATGCTGATGTTTGAATGTAGGGTAAATGCATGAAGCCAAAAGCTGCACAATTAACAAGAGAGTACACCAATGTACCCTGATTACACCAATGACTGGGGTGAGTCTTTAGTGGTGTATTGATATTGGAAATTGTTGTGTTAGCAACCACATTTATTCTTGGCACGAAAAAGTACTTTATTGCAGTAAGAGCAGTTTCATAAGTTTCATCAGGTAAAGTATAGAATATTTGCTGTCCCTCTGTTCCCAGGCAGTGAATAAGTAAAGCACGCTTTCTAGCTGCAGAAATCTCCCCATGGTCAGCAGCAATAATGTAATTATCATATGGATCCAAGCAGTAAAAGGTAAGGTAGGTTCACCAGGGTTTGGTAGAAAAGGTGCAGGCTGCTGCAGAGGTAGAAAAAACATCCTTGTCACCATTTGTTGTGTTTGGTAGCCGAGGATGAGGAGAGTGTAACAGTGTTTTATTAGCAGGTTCATGCAGCCATTAGATAACATCAGTAACTCTTACTTTCACTTTCAAGCTGTACAGAAAGTCCTGTGTATGCACAGTGACACCTGCAGGCCATTTGTATAAACACCACGGAAATATTAAGCAGTTTTACAAAGAGACAAAGAGAAATTGTGAGGAAATAATCTCACCACTCAAGAACACCTCAATGAATTGAAAAATCTCCAGTGGAAATGCCTCAGGGAGCGCTTTTACAAATGTAGCAAAAACAGTTGCCAGTGGGTGCCAAGTGGAGAGTGCTAATTTTCTTTTTGGTGATGTAAAATACTGCTCTTCCTAAACTGGCCTGTCTAACTTGTCTTACCTTGTTTGTGAGGTTTCTGCTTCCTGACTTCACTAAATTATTGCCCCAGGCTCCACACTACATCCACCCCTGGTATTGCCTGTAGACCAAAGATAGCGAGACATACATGTACTGTATGTACCCTTCTCTAATATAAACCAAGGACTAGTATTAGGGGGGCCCTCCCACAGGGCCACCGTGGAGTTCCTTAGAAGCAGGGTAAATGAACTCTTTGAATCTTCTTCATATTAATTTAATTGCCAGTATAAGTATCAAAGGCTAAGCAATATGTTGGCGCTATATAAATACATGTCAATAATAACAATTCTTACAGTGACTGTCCATGTGGGTAGTTGATGGAGGCAACGCAATGTGGATGTCAGGTCTAATGTGCCAGTCATTTGTTGAGGATGTTGAAAATGTCCAAATCATTGAGTTTTCCTTTTGATTTTATATAAATGACTGAACCCTCAAGCCACACCCTGGTAATTATGGATATACTATACCTTCATTCATGTAAGTGAAACATATCTATTTATATATGAAAAGTCCTTTACGAGATTTCTGCTTCATATCAAATTTAAATGGCCATGACTACACAACTGGAGTAATCCCTGTACATAATCTTCTTTCATCTGCCCTTAGACTTTTGTTTAACTTTTAATTCAACAGTACAGTCAGATGCCTATGATTTTAGTTACATGCACTGGGAAGGAGGGAAAACAGTCTAACAGATGGGGAAGTGGATCCAAAGAGTGAAGGAAAGCTAATCAAAGTGTGTGAAGTAAAGGGAATGCAGTTGGTCAAGAAATGCACTGATTCCATCATTTAAATCAAGAGCTGCCTAATCCAATGCATATAGTGGGCTGATCATCCAGTACTACATAGGATGACTTCATAGGATGAAGAGTATTAAAGGGCCACTGAACTGTTGTTTGAGCATAAAACATTAATAATAACCAGTAGATGTTACTGGGCCCCACAGAAAAATAATTGTAGGGTCCCCTACAATTAAATTTACTCATTAATTAGAACCTCATGGGACCCCTATACCCCCTAGGCTCCCCTACAATCACAGGGTCTACTTCCTCTGTAGTTACACCCCAGATAATAAGTAATTTTAAATGCATCTTTTACTGCCCAAAACAATATGTTCTTGCAGGATCAAATTAATGACACATAAAACACACAAAATGTCAACTATGAGACTTTCTTGCCACTATATTTGTTTTGGGGTCTCTACATGCAACATTCTAAGCATATTGGCCATCAAACTGTTCAGAAAATCTCTGAACATATGTGAGAGATAATATGCTGCAAAATGCAAAAAAGAAAATCACGTGATTTTCAGAAATGTTTTAAAAACAGAACTTTAGAAAACTTTGCAGTTTGGTGCTTTTGAGAAGAAATACATATCTGACCAGGTTGAATCAGAATGTGTACTTTACAAAAATTTCTGGGGTGAATTTGGGGCATTTGCCACACATATATAAGTCACAGTGCTACAGTACTTTTGTACTAGATATTGTGTCACTCACGTCAATTTGTATGCATTATTTTGATATTGGGTCCCTACATGTCATGTTGTTTGGTATGCCTATGCAAACTGGGCACCAAATAAAGACCCTTGGAATGAATGATGGTGTATTTTAGTACCTATGAACATTTGGCACTTATGAAGCAGAAAAGTGAACATTTTATAATAATTTTAAGACTTGAAGACTTTGAAGCTTAGAAGGCAGTTATAAAAAAAGTGTAATGTTCATAAAATTATGATATTATTCCAAAATTATTTATCTCTGGGGTAAACTTACTGCTAAGGGCCTTTTTGGCTTTACAATCTAAAGTATGATTATTTCTGGCCCAGTTTATAATATTCATTGTCCTGCTGTGGGTATGTGGTTATACTTTGGAAACAATTTCTTAATCAATTTTTTGTGTATATAATAACATATGTTTCTGACATAATTTTAGCTATATATTGCTTTTCTTTTCACTTTTAAAGGTATTTAGAGTTGTAATAATTGTTATAGAAGCAAGTTACAAAAAAAGTTGGTCAGATGTAGAAAGTTTATACTGTGCAGAAAGATGCAATGAAGTGTCAAGCTTGGCTGGTAGTAAAGGGTTACATTACCCAAATGGAGTGTTTTTCCATCAATATGAAATTATTTATACACAATACAATACAATACAATATTTTTACAATATTTAAATGGAAATGACATTAATTATCCATAATGTACAGAAACATGACATGTAATATTTTTTTCTACTTTTTTTTGATTAGGGGCCGGATGAAGATTCTGTTGCATGTGAATACTTGTCTTATGGGAAACCTATTTTTCCAGTGACCTGCATCAAAACATTTCCTCTCTTATTTTATTGCAGTGTTAATGTACTGTTGTCCCAAAGCCCTGGATTATTCTGATTTCCTACCTTAATTCAGTATCAGTGGACAGATCCAACCAGCTGTTATTCTCATTTACACTCTATAAATGAAAATCATCTTTCTAGATGATGTTCAGCAGGATGGTTCTCACTCCTTCCCATGCTCTGTAGAAAACTGCAGATATTTGCACTTGGACCAGATACCAAGAGACCCTGCACTTTTCTTTGGACATAACTTGTATGTATATATTTGTATACGAATTTAGAATAAAAACAGAGATACAGCACCACTTACATATTTCAGGAAGGTCCATTTGTGAAGCAAAATCAAACACCCAAAATGGACAAGACTTCAGTGATACCTCTGGCTTAAGTGAATGTGAGAAAAATGTCCCAAGGATTTTTTGCAGTTTTCTTGAATCTCATTCTCCTTCGAGTAGAAAAATGCTCCAAACAGTCTATAGAAAGAGTCAGCAATTAAAAAAAGCTCCAGAGGTTTAGTAAGCAGCGTACCAGTTTATATGAATGGGAATAAGAAAGGAGAGAGAGAGGGATTGAACAACTATGAAGTAGAAACTTATAGTTCCACAATCTCACAATTTTTTGTTACCTTAACTCCCCTTATTTTTTGTGCAAATTTATTTACACAACTATAACAATTCACCATGTGAAATGTGGATAAATACTCACACAGCGTTATATAAATACAAGTATCTGCACGTGTTGCAATAATTAGAAATAGGGAACGGCTTGTCTGTCGTTGGCTTTCAACTGTATGAAGAATATAGAGCACAGAGATAGTGTGTACCCCTTTTATTCAATAAAAGGGGTACACACTATCAAGTATACCCCAATGTTTCTTTATAATCTTTTTCATTTCATTTGCTAATGGATAATACTCCATAGAGAAAACTGTAGTGTCTTTTTCTTTAATTCCTGTTCCTTTCTTTTTTATAAGATCATCTCTTTTTATTTTTTGCACTCTTTCAACTGACTTTTGTATTAGTCCTTCCTTATATCCTCTTTTTCTAAATCTATTATTCAGAAATTGCAATTTTTTTTTATCCTTCCTCCTCCGTACAGTTTTTCCATATTCCACACATTTGGTATATTATTAATCCATTCCGGATGATGATTACTGGTCGGGAGGACGTAGTTATTTGCATCAACTTTTTTAAAAAAGGTCTTGATAGTCAACGCTGTCGTATCGGGCAGGTTAAAAAATCCCGTCGGATCGCAGCCGCATCTGTGCGTGTGTGCGATTCTGCGATCCAACCGCCTGTTTCAGATGCTTTATGATCCAATCGTTGGGCCCTAGGGCCCACGATTAGATCAGCCTATCACCCACCTCAGTGTGGGCATATTGGGGAGAGATTGGGGTCATCGCCAGATGAGCAGATCTCTGCGTCTATGGCTACTAGTAATGACGAGGCCCCATGTGCACGAATACACAACCACACCACATTATTTCAAAACCACCACCCATAATCCATCCCAAACCACACTCACTACCCCTCACACCTTGGCATCTCTTTGGACCCCTCTTTGCCACAGGTTATGGGAGTGTTATAGGAATATAAGACCATCTAACACCATTTAACAACTTGGACCACTTTCATGCTGGACATTGCCCGGGAGGATTTGACGTGCATAATGTAAATCCCACAATTGTGCGTGCAATTTAAAAAAAAAAAAAAACTTTTTTATTGAATAAAAGGGGCAACATGTGCAGATACTTATATTTATAAAGTTGGTTGAAGGTCAATGACAGACAAGCTGTTCCTATTCCTACATTATTGCAACACATGCAGATGTATTTATATAACGCTGTGTGAGTATTTATCCACATTTTAGCACGTGGTGAATTGTTATAGTTAAGGTAACAGTTATTCAATCTCTCTCTCTCCTTTCTTATTCCCATTCATATAACCAGGTACGCTGCTTACTAAACCTCTGGAGCTTTTTAAATGAATGTGACTCTGGGTATGCCATACTGTGCCACCTGCTGCTGATATACCAGTGGTGGTCTTCACAGGCTTCTCACAATATAAGTATTGGTCACCTCCTGGCCTTGGGAATCGTACTGTTTAGCAGGCACCCTGTGCTAATGGAGTTCAGGGTCCGGTTGAGCTCAGCAGGAGCTTCTCTTCTGGAGTGTGTCATTGACTGGTAACACCTCAGAGAGTCTCTGATGACCCTCCTCTCTTTTGGGAAGAAAGTTTAGGTTCCTCTCTTTTTTGTGGCTTATTCATTATTTTTCAACCAACATCTAGCACTCTCAACATTTCCCCAAAAAATAATCTACACTACACATATCTGAAACTCAATATGCCATTAGGTAAATACACCGTGTAACGCACTACACTGTTGTTTAAAAACACACATCACAACTGCAGTAGGTTTCAGTAGAGTCCAAGTGAACATTGCATGTGTATAATTGTAGGGATTTGAACATTTAAACACCCTCACTTGATATTGGCAGGCACATCCCCACTAATTTAGACTGCTAAGGGTCCTAATCAGGGGCCTATTTTGTGATGATTCATTTTTCACCAACAGTGACCAGTAGATGGCACTGTGCTTCAGTTCTGACTAGTGACACGGCAGGCCTTAAAGAACCAGTAACATCAAAAAATGTAATTGTTTTAAAGTAATAAAACTATAATGCAGTGTTGCCCTGCACTGTTAAAACTGCAGTGTTTGCTTCAGAAACACTACTATTGTTTATATAAATAAGCTGTTGTGTAGCCATGGGGGCAGCCATTCAAAGAAGAATAGGCTCAGGTTACACAGCAGATAAGCTCTGTAGAACATAATGTTATCTGTTATCCATTACTTATCCTGCGCCATATAGCCGTTTTTCAATTTCCACCATTGCTACTTAGCAGCTTGTTTATATGGACTATAGTAGTGTTTCTGAAGCAAACACATAAGTTTTAACAGTACAGGGCAACACTACATGATATTTTCTTTACTTTAAAACACTTTAATTTTTTGGTATTACTGTTCAAATTACTATAGCGCTACATAACCATTCCATAAATACCATGGCCTATAATAATTAAAACAAGATTTGCACAGTTTCTATGTGACATATCTGATACAGAAATGTATATGGTAAACTTATTAATTTTAAGAAGTGTACCAATCAAGGCTGCCATCAGAAATGTTCAGGCTCTGTACAAGTTTTGTCTGATCAGTTAGGTCATTTTTGCTAGGAAAAAAGTTGAACTTGATGGATTTTCTTTGCAACCACAACTACTACAGTATGTGCTCCTAATGATGTCATCGCTGTTGGCACAAAATTTGAATATATAAAAGAACCATGGGCAATTAATCAATGCCCAACATAGGTCTATTTTCAAAAATTGCTGGGTCCGATCAGTGTTCTATGTTCCTGACCCTGCCTGTCCACGACCTTGTCTAGTCCACTGTCTGTCCTGACCCTCGTCCGTGTACTAACTGCTTTGTACTGCGATGTTGGCGTGTTTGACTCGGCCTGTGACCTTGACTGCTCTCTCGTCTCTTGAATCTTTACTGCTTCTCCTTGACCAACCTCTTTGTTCTCCGTTCAAGCAATAACGTTTTGGTTCCTTTGCAATGTCATTATCATCAAGGAGTATCTTGAATAAAACCTAGGAGGCCCTGAAGCAATATGGGCAGTACACTGAATTTATGTAAACTGTTTTGTGAAACAATACAAATAATTGTCAAGTCTGCTGGTGTCATGGTGTCATTTGGCCTGACAGTGACTACATTTCTTGACCCCTTCTGTAGAAATAATCTCAAATAGCCCAATGGCCAAACAAGCAGATGAGGGCATTTTGCCAATCTGCTATACTTGTGTTGCCAAGCCATTTAATAGAACCTCCTAAAATATCAGCCTGTGTTTGTGTGACCACTATTACAGTCAAGCAACTTAATGACTGAGAGACTGCAAAGATTATCTAAATGAAACCTGTCAAGCAATAGCATTCAAGCATTGTAGTCATAAAGGACCAAGCAATTCCTAATTATGGTTTAATTTGGCTTGCTAATTATTTATCACTAATAGGGATGGGCGAATTTATTCACCAGCCAGGAATTCCCGCGATTCGCTGCCTGCGAATAAATTCACGAAACGCCCGGAAAAATTCGCAAGAAATGAGACACATGATGAAAATGACATGGCGCGTGTCGAAAACGACACAATGCGCGCTGAAAACAACACAAGTCATAAACGATGCGACGCGCGTCAAAAACGATGCGCACATCGTTTCGCGAATTTTTCGGCGAAGTGAATATGGATAGATTCGCCCATCACTAATCCCTAATGACTGGTCAGGAGCAAGATAGGAAGGGCAGAGTAGTTGTCAGGTAGTATCAGCCTTGGTTACCAAGTAATTAGTCTACCCAACCCTATTATATCATTGGTATGCTGCACATATTGCAAGTTTCAAGGTGCAGAACAAGAGTTGACTGCATGGCTGCAGGATACAGATATGAATTGCATGGCATTTTCTAAAATATGAACACAAAGCTTATGTTCACATAGGGAGAAAAGAATGTTTGTGTAAAAAACTGGCCCCTTGGGCTGCTTACAATTCTCCCTTGATTCATGTGTATTGGAAGGAACTGCAAGCATGGTATGAATATAGGATTTTTTTAATGTCATAATTATCTTCTGTCCTTTTAATCTTTTTTCCTGGCATCACAACAAGCAAATCCAATACACATGGCAAGCAGATGATTGTATTATAGTTTAGCAAAGGTACTGTATGTCACTTTTTAAAGCTTAATCTAGAAATGTATTCTATTCCCCTGTGTACATTGTGTATACAAATAGGACTAGCTATAATGGCAGTTGAAGAAGATGAAACAATATTCAATGCATTATCCATTGCATAACTGAAAGATAAAAGTGTAAACAGAACATTTCCTTGTATTGGTTTTTATGAGCAGTCCTGTTCTAGTGGTTGTGTCAAAATAAGATGAAAATACTAAATAGGAAGGAATTATGTTGATTTTCTTTTACATTTAATTATGAGCGTATATTATCACCTCTGTGTCCAAACTGTGAGAACACATGATGCTGCGGGGCAGTTCTAGGTAAGGTACTACTACACTTGCATATTTGCATCTGTATACTTTAAAGGAGAACTAAATCCCCCTCCCCCCAGCCAAAAGCTCTGCTGCACTATTCTGCTTATAAAAGTATATGGGACACCCATTCAAGTACAACAACATGCGGGGAGGAAGCAGGAGGAGGGACAATGGAGGGGGGGGGGTGAATGGGGGCCCCCAGCTGCAGAGGGGTTAGTTCTTCTTTAATATGTCTATGCCTTTGTGTCAATTCCTTCTCCTTTATGAGTATAGGTACTGCTATACTCATAAAGGAACTCTGCACATGTATGGGATCTGTTATCTGGAAATCTATTACGTATAACGTTCCAAATTACAGAAAAGGTCTCCCATAGACTCCATTTTATCCAAATAATACAAATTTTAAAAAATGATTTCCTTTTTCTCTGTAATAACAAAACTGTACCTTGTACTTGATCCCAACTAAGATATAATGAATCCTTATTGAAAGCATAACTAGCCAATTTCATTTATTTAATCTTTACATGATTTTCTAGCAGACAAGTTATTAACATCCAAATTACTGAAAGATCTCTTATCTGCAAAGCCCCAGGTACCGAACATTCTGGATAACAGGTCCCATGCATGTACTGTACCTTCCAGTAGTAAATGAGGCATTAGCGTTTATTTGCTACTACCCCATCTGCCCCCCCATTGACAAATGTTGTGTTCTGGTGCAAGGTGCAGAGTGCAGAGTGCAGCACTGGTTGGCACAAAGCAGACCTTTTCTTTCTAACAGTTGTAGGGCAATATGTATGTACTGTACTCTGGTGTGGCCTTCAAACTCTGCCTAACTTGTATATCAGTGACAGGTAGGGGACATATGGGAATGTGAGCAGTAAACCTACCTACCTCCCCAGATCCATTTTAGAGAGCATAGACCTGTAGATATTTATTCAAATGCAAAATAAAGTACAGGATATCAGTGTGTATAAAATAATGTGACATCATATGGCCTAAATTTCAATTTGCTTATGATTTTTTATTAAAAGGGGTGGTTCACTTTTAAGTTAACTTTTAGTATGTTATAGAATGGTCAATTCTAGGCAACTTTTAAATTGGTCTTATATTTTATTTTTTATAGCTTTTTAATTATTTGTGTACTTTTGAATTCTGTACTTTTTATTATTAATCTTTCTATTCAGGCCCTCTCCTCTTCATGTACAATCTCTTATTCAAATCACAGCATGGTTGCTAGGATAAATATTTGATTGACAGCTGAGATTTTTAAATGAGCTTAAAACAGCTATGAATGCTTTAATAAAAATTTGAAATTGTATTTCATGTTTCATTTGAAAAGGACTTTTATTATACAGATTTTTGTGTCTGGGTGACGGGTCTACTTTAACTCAAAAAAACAAATAAAACATGAAATCCAATCACAAATTGTCTCAGAACATCACTCACTAAACCATACTACAAGTTAATTCAAAGTTGAACAATCACTTTAACAAACCTTGCTTTACATTTCTCGTAGCATGTTCAAAACTTTGCAAACCTTAGGGGCATATACATTATGCTTACATAGTATGTTGTAGAAAGCGAAATTCAATGAAAAAACTGTGTAAAAAGCTGTGTAAAATAAAAGGTGTATTTATGAAGGTGTGTGTAATTTTATACCACGTGAATGCCAGATTTGCCACCATTATTTTACATTGGTTCTGGTGGAAATCACTCTAAGAAAAGACATCTAAAAAATTCACGCTGTTTATTAAGCATTTTTCTACAACCTTTTTACTCGGCGAAGTCTGGCAATGTGTGAGGTTTTGTCCCACTGTTTTACACAGCATAAAAAATATGCCTCATAATATCAATTAAAATAGAGTGAGCCAGATAATATGTTTGTTTTAGGGCCCCATAAACTGAGAGACCTATTTCATTACATAAAGATTATTTGATATTTTTAGTAATCAGTATATAATAGCAATATCTAACTTGTAGATTACTGCTGGTGCAAAAATACAACTCCCACCATCCCACTGGCAATAAAAAAATTGTAGTTCAATAATAGTTCAGGTTGTGAATTCCCCCCACCCTTAGTTTAAAATACATGACTGTGTATTAAACAGCAGATTCACTCATATCTGGTGATGTAAACCCATGTAAAATGTATTCTTGTATCTCCCAAACCTAATGATAGATGCAAGATGATTTTCTAGTGTTAGAGCTAGTGTGCAATAGCTTCTGTAAACCTCTTCAGCCACACCTCCACACTGCCAAATATTGTCCCACATCATTACAACTAGAATAGCTCAGACTGTATGTCTGCTTTATTGCCTGCACCAAGATTTCTGGTGATGAGTGATGGGCGAATGTATTCCCCAGGCGCGAATTCCCACGATTCACCGCCGGCGAATAAATTTGCGAAAATTCACCTGCCGAAAAAACACGAGTCACACGCCGAAAACTGACGCAATTGACGTGAGTCGTGAGCGACGTGCCAATAACGGCGCGAGTCAAAAAACATGCCGTGACTGTCGCGAATTTTTGGCGAAGCAAAACGGGATAGATTTGCCTATCACTAATAGTGATTGGTGTTTGTCAGCCTGGAGCATGAACCACACTCTGCATTCAGTGTTGAGTGCAGGATGGTCTGTTGAGCAACACAAGGGCACCCCCCAGATAGTTGATCATTTAGAAGGTACAAGTTAAAGTGCTAGGTCTTATCTCCTCCTGTGAGAGCTGCACTCATGAAGATGAAAGCCCTGTCACTATAAATGCATGACAATGGATCTGAAAGGCCAGCAGTCAGATTACACTGGTTTATGTTTAAAGAGAATGAATGAGTTACGGCAGGGGAATGCTGGGCTCAAAGGATATGATGTCAGGGGAAGAAGCTGTTCACTTCCTTTTCTTCTGAGCATGTAGAAACATCCAATCCGCCATCCCACTTTTTTGCACATTTTGTGAAATGTCAGGAGTTTTTTCTTCTGTGTTCTCATATTTAGTGATGGTTGAATTTATTCACCTAGCTCGAATTCGCGGCAAATTCCTGCGATTCGCCGCCAGCGCATAAATTTGCGGAATGGCCGTGAAAATTTGCCAGAGAAAATTTTCCACCATCAATTTCAGATTTTCACTAATTTTTCGTGAAAATGTTCGAAATTCACAAATTTTTCATGAAAACATTCGAAATTTGTGAATTTATAGTGAAAACTTTCAAAATTCGCAATTCACCAAATTATAGTGAAAATGTTCAAAATTCACGAATTTATAATAAAAAGGTTTGAATTTCATGAATTTTGTGAAATAGTTCAAAATTCACGAATTTATGGTGAAATTGCTTGAAATTCACAAATTTATAGCAAAGTATTTCAAATTTCACAAATTTTTCATGAAAACAGTAAAATTTCACAAATTTTTCGTGAATTTTCCGATTTTGACATTCTCACAATTTTTTTCAGGCGAAGCGAAAGGCCCCAGATTAGCCCATCACTACTCATATTATCTATTGTGGATCTTTCCTGCATGCACATGCGTTATATTGTGGTTTCTCTACTGTTCTACAGTATAAATGTGAGAGTCTGCACAGTGTTCTTCATGTTAATTGAATGTGAAATGCTTGATCCAGGGAATGTTTCCGATCACCACTTTGTTCAGAAATGATTTTTTTCCCTCTTGAGACAAAATTGGCACTGCCTCAGGTTGAGTATTTGTTCCTTCCTCTGGATTGAAACAGTGGAGATATGATAATGTATTTCAAGCTTTATTTGTCACAGCAGCAGTAGGACCATGACAACAGCACAGGAATTTTTATTAGAGAGAGAAAGGAGGTTCTCCTCTGTGACTGCACAGTGGGTTGATAGAGACACTGCACGACTACTACTACTACTGCTTGTGCTAGGTGACAACCTGCTTGATTTCCTATCATTGACACACTGCAGATTAAGGACCACTAGCAGGGCTGCTGAACTTCTCTCATGATGGGAAATACAGCTCCTGCTCGTAGCAGAGTTTTGGATCATGCTCTTTGTAGGTAGAGACAGCCTAATACTCAGTGGTAGAGCATAGTAGTGATCTCTTGTGGCTATTTTACATCATTTTTGGCTCCTGGTGTTTCATTAAGGTGTGTAACAATGGGGTTCAGTGGAATGGCTGAAAGTGAAGGGTCAATTGAGGATTCCCCTTGTCAATGCAGTGGGCAGATTATACCTTCCAATGTGCTCTGTGTATGGATCAATATCAGAGGTAAACGAGCCCTTTCATCTTTTGCATTTGGTGGGTCAAAAATATTATGCAAAGAAAACTTAACATGACCATTCATGAGTTAATCTAAATGGTATCTGACCAACTGCAGGCTGGAAGGATGGATATTATATATGTGGATATAAACTTGAATGCCTGCCTTTTTTTGTTACAGTCATTGGACTCACCAATATGGTGCATACAATGTAAAAATTTTCAAATGGCTAACACCACCTGCAATCCAAGAGGACATGGAATCCTAAATGATCATGCAGTATGATCAGAAATGGTCAAACTGCTCCACAAAATATGGGTATGTGTGGCCAGATTTATATTAGATAAAGCTCATCTGTTTTCTAAAAATCTGGCAAGTCTGTAGAGTTTTTAAAAGACAACTGGCATATAAATGAACTAGCGTAGAAAAGGTTGAGTGAAAAGAATGAATAAATTGGATAATTAGCTTTTAGTCTCCAATTCACATCTCTTTCATGAGCATTTCAGATTGGTGATATTGTGCTTTCCATAAATGTTTTATTTACCAAGGACTAAATCACAGATCCACAGTATACAGTGGATTACATATGATCACCCAGAATATAACTGCACTTCCTATCCCACTGACATTAACTTGTAGGGGAATGAACAATCTGGTTTTGAAGTGATTGACACTTGTTTGAGTTTCTATATCTTGCTCTTCAATAGAGTATGCACCTATTTCAACCTTGAATAGTTTCCAAATGTGCTTAACTATTTTCAATGAAATAGGTTGGTTTTGTTGCCAACCCAAACAAACTACAATCAGCAATGATCAAAAGCACCCCAGCCACCATGTGCTGTACAATCTGAATACTCATTTATAAATTCCTTTACATTTCAGGGAACTAATGGGATCAATTTCATTCTTTTACAGCTACTTCACAGTTACCCAGACACCATCTGTGTTTTTGTTAACCTGAATCAGATATGATTTCTGTTCTTGCAAGGTAGAGCAGCTTGTTTAATGATTCTTAATCTTTTCTTAATTAAATCATGCAGTCAACCTGAAAAAATGTATCATAATGCAAATTAGGAGCATTTTGTCATTCATTTACAGTAATGCACTAATAAGGTTAATTAATGAAGGTTCGCTGGCAGTTTATACAGATATTTATACAGCTATGTTTTTTCTTTATTGGAGTTTGCATTGTTTCTTTAGGAGAAGCAGTAGATTAATTATTAAAAAGGTAGTTTTACGTGATGGAAACTTTAAATGATGTAGCTACCAATAGCATTTACAGAATTATTGATACTCGGACTAATTTAATTCTGCCGATGCAGTGAGGCAACTTCTGCTTTTCTTCACATTGAATTGCACCTAAAAGCACTTTGCACTTTGGTCTCAGCAACACTCAATCCTTTCTACCTTCTACATTCCTAATCAGGCACTGATTGACGTAGGGCACTCAGGGAGCCCTGAAGCAACTCTCTGGTCAAAAGTTGGCCACTGCATCAATAGTTGCAGTGCAGTTGCACCTAAAGAATTGTGTGGAGACATCACTCACAGACCAAACACCAGTAATTATGCCAGGCAGGCTTCAAAAATATTGTGTTGAAATTGCTCTTTGCAAACTGACTCAGAATAAAGCTGACCATCGATGCAAAGATTTGATTGTAGAATCTCCATTTTGTCCAATCTCCAAGTTTCGGACCGTATGGGGAGTGTCCCAACATTTTTTATAAGATGACGATCAGTCGTTCAGTTGAAGGATTTCTTTTTATGATCTCAGTCTGGTAATCCTGACCTTTTGTATTCATAATTTAAAACCAACCCCCCCCACCAAATAAATGTATTTTACTGGTGTCTTTGTATAAATAGCCTAACTGTGGCTATTTGCCTGAAACAACTGTACGGCTCATTTGGCAATTATTTGTCACTAATGCTGAACCACTAATGGGTGTTAAAATACTCCCCTTAAGGTTAGGGGTGGAGAGCAACCTGGATTTTATATATTGCATGTGATATTGAAACAGATGTGGTCTGATTAGAGGCAAAAGGGATCACACCAATTAAATATTCGAAATCAAAGAAATGTAGACTCTATGGGGCACATTTACTAACAATTAAATTATGATTTTTTCTACAATGTCTAAAAATGTGTGGTTTTCTCATATTTCTAAAAATCTCAAAAAACAATAATAAATAAACAAACCACAATAACTTGTAATGTAAAACTTTGCCAAGTAAAAGTTGTTGAGGGGCCATAGAAGTCAATGGGAGCTGCACTGATCCTATGGGACCACTTTAAATCAATTCAGACTTTTAAAGGTTTTCTGATTTTTTTTCTAAAAATTGTCGAGGTACTTTTTTTAAATTTTTTTGTTTGCACTTTTTATATTCTGACATTTTAATAAATTCAATAACAATCTTGGTTTTAGAGTTTGTGAGTTTAGTTGTGGTTTCAAAAATCTCTAAAACCACAAAAATTTTACCTTTAAAAAATAAGCCTCAAGGGCATTGGAAGACCTTACTTACCAATGACATCATAAAAGGAATAAAATAGAACAAAATACTTTAAATGCAGCATAAAAGTAAAAAATGTTTACTCTCAATAAATAAGGGTCTGCATTATCAGAGGCTGATATATTTAAAAAAAAATTAATCTCAATAGAGAGAGAATATTTTTTGACATTTTTTTTATTCTTATTACTTTTTATTGAGTTTGTCATTTTTTTTTTTTTATTCAGTATTTCTTACATGGTAGTAACAGTGCCATCATAATTGACTGGCTTGGAAAATTTACTTTTTTTATATTTAACTTCGACTGGAAGGCAACATACTCGTGTGATAAATACTATTTAAATAATATACTAAAGTTAAATACAATATGTTCAAACAGTGCATTTGCAAGTTAGAAGTTTCATTTCTGAGAATTACTGAATCTCAAGTACAAAACAACATCAATGAAGGGGCAATTCCCAATGCTTTGTCACCTACCCATTGAACTGGAAATCATATAGATGGCAAAATACTGGGGATTTAGCTGTGTTCTATTAGCATTAATATACAGTAATCATATAAATAGTTGTAGATTAAAAAAAAATAAACATAACTATATCAAAATGAAATTACAAGCCAAATCAGAAGTTATTGGCTAAATTTATAATTATACATTTTGCTCATCCTCAGGACATACAAGATGAAGAAGATGTTATGGATCTGTGTAGTGATTTTAGAAGCCATGTCAGTAGGACAAGATGCAATTACTAAATTAGGAATTCACATATGTGTCTCCATAAAACTAGTTTATCATAACTTAAGAATTGTGTACAAGGCCCAGCCACCAGTGTTGGAAGTGCCCATTTTAATAACATAATAATTATTACGTAATAAGTCCTTAATGTTGATTTGGATCATACATTCCATTCCTTTATAAGTTAAAGAGTATCTAGCTTTGATATACAAATACTGGAATTTGTTGATGATAAATATCACTGAATAAACAGAACTGCAGAAAGTCAACATATCAACAGCAGCACAACTTCGACATACAGTAGTAAGATGGCGACAGTAGGGCAATGTAGCATCAAAGGGGCAAAATTGTGAAAAGTAAGGCAAGATGCAAACTATAGGGTGATATGGCAGAACTAGGGCAGTATGCCAATTGTAGGGAAAGATGGCAATAGTAGGAAAAGCTCACACCATTAAAGAAATGTAGCAACCCTAGTAGTAGTTGGCTAGAATGGGTCAGAATGAAAACAACAGGGCAAGATGGTGACAATAAAAGATGGCAAGATGGTAATAGTAGGGAAAGATGGCAAGCTTTATGGTAATGTGGAAACAGTAAGGCAAGACCATGACAATAGGGTAAAGCTGGCCATAGATGCAAAGATCCGATCGTATGAATCATCGTAGGATCAGACTTCAGATTAAATAAAGTAGTAAAAGCACAGATTAGCCGATGTTCTGTCCCTGACAGGGATTGTAGGAAAGTTGTGTCCAACAAAACCTAGTGACAGTCACCCACTGAAAATTGTACTATCGGCAATACACGTAGGAATATTATTGGCAGCTGCCAGAAATTTTCTAACCTGTCAAATCGACCAAACAACAGATTGGCATGGCACAACTAATGTTGGGACACTCCACACACGATCCAAAAATCGTACGAATCCTGGATCAGATCATTGCGTCTATGGCCAGCTTACGGTTGCAGAATGGATACAACAATATAAAATCGCAACAGTAAGATTAGATGGCAACATTAGGACAATATGGTAGCAGTAGAATGGTATGCTAACAGCAGGTCAGGATAACAATAATAGAAAACTTCACACTGTAGGGCAAGATGTTAACTCTAACACAAGTTGGTTGGAGTAGCCCAAAAGGGCAACAGCAGGGCAAGACTGTGACATTAAGTTATGGCAAGAGAATACATAGGAGGCCTAAAGGGTAAGATGGTGACAGTAGGGCAGTCTAGCAACAGCACAACAAGGTGAAAACTGGAGGGCAAGATGATAACAGTTAGTCAATATGGCAATAGATGGTCAAAATTAAAACTGTAGTGCAGTATGAAAAAAGTTGTAACACTTTATATTGCCAGATGTTATTGCACAGTAACAGGGTATTGGTCTTGATACAATACTGTATATCCTATTTTACATAAATAATTTCAGCCCACAAAGTTCCACTACAAATAAGACCCTAAAATGGAATCCCATAATTCAGCAATCTCTCTAGAAAATACCATCACACTCTGCAACATTCTCACTGCATTTGAGACTTAAATAATGCAGCTGCCACTGAGTTGAAAAATTTGATGTTTTAGTAGAGTTTCAAGATCCAAGTTGTTTAGTCTACTCCTCTAGCTCTGAAACAGCATAAATTTAATTGTTGTATGAAATATTCCTTGCAAAGCTTTATACAAATGTGACCTCTATCAGTGCAATGTACATATGATGTGTTGTGTCACAGAGCAATATATTTTGTCAACATTCATAATGAATGTGCCAAAAATGTTTTTTATTTTTGATGGCGTTTAGCTCAGAATCAAGAGCCCATCTATACGATAAATTCAGGGTTCTGTATGAATCATTATTATTTGTAAATCCAAATAGACACTCGTAGTAAACAGGATATCTACAGCCGTTTTAGATCTGGATATATAGGTACTTTACTATAAATGATACAGAATGCTCAGTCATGAAAATAATTGCATGGAAAAAATATGGCTTATTCATTTTAATTCATCTGAAACTTACTGTAAGTTACATTTATTTGTAATTAAAACTGGTAAAATATTTAAATATTTAACATATTTAAAAGGAAAATTGTTTGCTCACGATCTCCCTAAAAGATAAAACACTGATAAAAAAGCAATTTACAAGGTTGGGGCTGTATTTCATTGAAGCTAGGAATGTGACTAAGGGTCCTTTGAACAACAATTGACCTCCCTGGAGTACAAAACATTCAGTATAGCGATATAGTAGATGTTATGCCTCTAAGGGAAAAACTTAATGTATAAAATTCACCAAAGAACAATGTTCCCCCCAAGAGCAAATATAGAAAAATAAACAAAGGTGTGAAACCAGTGATAATTAACCAAAGGTCCATATTGTCAGGTAGCATTCAATTATCTAGTAGAAAATATTCATTATTCAATAATTGCTTTGAGTAAGGAAGACAAATCAGATTTTGTGGATAACTTGTTGCAAAGTAAGAATAAAAGAAAAATGATTCATTTAATGACACTGAACATTAACAAGGATCTTGCAACATGAAATATCTGCAATTAAGACACGTTTACAGTTAAGACATGAAAAAATCTCTAAATCCCCATTTAAAGCATTGAGAGGCTACGAGCAGACAGTTTAGACCTTAACATTCAGTCAAAAATAAAAAAAATTGTGGAAACCCCATTTGCTTGATAACACTGATGAATTATTAATTCTATCACAGCTAAACTGACAGTTGATATTACAGCATTAAATTATTAATTTTCTAAGTGGTATGAGAAAAAAATAATAAACATAAACCAGCCTGCTTAGGGCTTGACACGTACAACACACATATGTGTACATATATGTATGTATATATATATATATATATATATATATATATAATACACAAAAGCCGTAAATATCTTGTAAATTATAGCCTTATAAACGGTGAGTTCTGATGTCATCAGTTATAAACGGTGAGTTCTGATGCCATTTCTGTCACATGACTCACTGAAACTTGTGTATTATAATAAATAAAGCACCCCCAGTTGCAAAATATGAGGATATTAGAAGTTACCTCGGAGTTCCATGACCTGTATAAAAACACTCGGCCTTCGGCCTCGTGTTTTTATATGGTCATGAAACTCCTTGGTAACTTATAATATCCTTATATTTTACAAGAGGGGGTACTTTATTCACTATATAATTCAGTTTATTAAAAAAATTAAAATACTGATACAAATATGTTAATTAATGTTAATTAGATGTATACTGTATGCCTCCAAAACTGTCATCCATAGGAAATAAACATTGTTGATCATCAATGTGGCAACTGCAAAATAACAAATACTTTTCTGATTCTACTAAATAAGCATATTTATAATTAAAGCTAGTGTTTTACTTTTATATTGGGAACTTTTTAATTCAATCAATCAATCTACTTTTTTTGTAAATAAAATTTTTACACTGTTGTTTTGTTTTCTTAGCTTTGCATTTCTCTGATTACCTTTATATTAAATTCACAATGACTAAACTGATAATTAATCCTGTTAATTGATGAGTTATGAATTATTTTGGCTGTATGATCACTTGGACAAAAATTTATTAGTAATGAGTGAATCTGTCCTTTTTCACTTCTCTGAAAAATTAGCGAAACCGCAGTGGATGCTTTTTCTTATGGCAACTTTTCTGTCTTGGCACCTTTTTTTGTGCATAAGTTTTTGAACCAGATTTTAGCCAAAAATTAGCAGATTGCGAAATGCAGTAATGTATCTTGCATCCATGCCTGGCAAAAAAATTTGCTCAGCAGCAACTTTTTCTTTCAGCACACCACTTACTTATCACTGCAGGGTGCATTTGTATCCCAAGCTGCTTCCAAATCAATTATGTCATCCAGATTGTGTAGGGAAGAAGTACACCAAATTTTCTGGCAAAGCCTTTTTCTCATTTTATTTGCAGAAATTTGAAGCACAAGTGCTTCAAATGTCTGCAAATAAAATAAGATAAAAGCTATGTTTTTTAGGTCAACTTGAATAGGGTGGGTATATTAAATTGTATGGCCATCTTTATTAGAGATGTTGATACAAAAGCTGTGGACACTTTTATTAAAAAAATTATGTCAAAGGAACCAGAATAAAGACACACGGGATACTATACTTGTTATGTTTGGTAGCCGAGGATGAGGAGAGTATAACAGTGCTTTATTAACAGGCACATACAGGTCTTCCACAACAACAGTAACTTCTTACTTTCACTTTCAAGCTGTACAGAAGGTCCTGTGTATGCACAGTACAAGTCCTGTGCACAGTGACAACCACAGGCCTTTGTATAAACACTGCAATACTGCCCTACACATAAGCCCTCAAATGTATGGGGGAAAACGTTCCGGCTATCTACAATTGAACTGCTGTCTACCGGGTGCCAGGTTTCAGCATGTGGGTGATCAAGTAGAAAAATTATTGGGTGGGGCTGGGCATAACCCAACTGTCTGTGCATATCAGTACTAATGACAAAAAAATGGTAGATGGAAGACCTTAATGAGTGATTTCAGGGATCTAGGCATTAAGATTTAGGGAAAAGGGGGGTGGGTGAGATAAATAATTATGGGGTAGCTAGGGTAGACAGGGCAGTGAGATTAGTAAGGGGTCATTGAGGAGGAGTGAGGGGGCATACAGTTTCAAAGCAAAAAAAATCACCGGCACAACAAGGATAATGCTAGCAGGGCAGGCCTTTGCTTGTTTATTGCGGATGGGGCTTCAAGCATGCTTGACAAAGGGGTTATGTCCCAAAACGTTGCATCCACAATAAACGAGCAAGGGCCTGCCCTGCTAGCATTATCCTTGTTGTGCCGGTGATTTTTTTGCTTTGCAACAGTGTGGGGGGTCGCCAATCCCTCATCATCAAACACCAGGGAGTCGCATCACGTGGACAGCCAGGGTGTGCTAGGGTAATTCTCTTTATTTCTATGGGGGCATACAGTTTACCAGCTAAAGAGCTCTCTCTGTTACAAGGACAACATACTAATACTAACTTAACATAGAATTATCCTTTAAGTAATGCATATTTCAAAAGTAAAAGTAGTAACCTCCGCTGCATGCTGGCAAATGCATGGAGTTTGACAGGTAAAATGGGAGACATAGAATTAATTGCATGCTCTAAAAAATTATGATATGATATGGTATCACTGCGACCTGGGGGGATGAAGCATGTTGTTGAACTGTGAATTTAATTGGTTATACCTTTTTTAGGAGGGACAGGGATTAAAAAGGGTGTAGGAGTGTGTTTGTATGTAGAGCCTGAATTAAAGCCATGTACTAAAGAAATAACCATTGCTGGCACTAGTGAGGGTGTGGAATACCTCTGGGTAGGTATTTTGCAAAAGGTTACAAAGAGAATTATCATTGGGTTGTGCTAAAAACCACCTTATATAAGTGAAAAGTATGAAGCCCAGCTACTCGTGCAGATACAAGTGGCTTCACAGCTGGGTCAAGATGTTGCTGGGGGTGACTTCAATTATCCAGACATTGACTGGGGTAATGTGGTTGCCAAGACAGAAAAAGCTAGTAGGTTTGTAAATATGCTGAATGACAACTTTTTATTCCAGCTCGTTCAAGAACCTTCTAGGAATAACTCGCTTTTGGATCTTGTAATACCTAATAATATTGAACTCATCTATAGCATTTGTGTGGGAGAGCATTTAGGGAATAGTGATCATAACATGGTCTCCTTTGAGATTTGGTTGCGGAAGCAATTCTATGATGGAGTAACTAAATTTCAGATGTGCAGACTTTGATAGTATAAGGGTATCTACTGTATGCAAAATATTAAGTAGGAAATTCTTTTCACAGGGTTAAGCACAGAACAAAAATGGGAAGTCTTTAAAATGCTGCGTCATTAATATACATGTCAGCATATTACTCTTGTAAGCAAGGAATGTCTACGCAAAGCTAAACCTTTTTGGTTCAATAGAAGTGTTGGTGTTGAGGTGGGTAATAAAAGACACGCATTTAAGCATTTCAGGTTAGCTGGGACAGCTGAATCATTTATAAGGTACAAGGAGGTAAATAATTGACATGCAAAAAAGCTATAAGGCAAGCTAAAATTGATACGGAAAAGGATATTGCAGCAAGCAGCAAAAAGAATCCAAAAGTATTTTTTAATATGTTAATAGTAAAAAATGAAGCAGGAAGGAGTGGGACCATTAATATCAAAGGGGGATCAGCTGGTTGATGAAAAAAAGTGCAGATTCTGAATTCTGAGATATTTTTCATCTGTCTACACAAATGAGGAACCAGTTAATGAAGGTTTCCTTCTTAATAGTCCCAATTTGTGGAGTAATGACCGTTCGCCAGAGCGAAAAGTCACCTGGCGAGTGCAAATGAATGCTAGCGACGGTCCCGCTCACTAGAGAATTGTTGCCTTCACCTGTTAGTAAATTGGGGATGTCCCTTCTGATAGAATTTCTGGTTAAAAGTTGTTAGTACTAGCCACTTTGCCCTTTAGTAAATCTGTTCCAAAGTTTCCATATTATCCAAATTTTTCAAAATCATTTCCATTTTTTTGTACTTGATCCCAACTAAGATTTACTTAGATTTATTTATTTTCTTATTGGAAGCAAAACCAGCCTATTAGGCTTATTTAACATTTACATGATTTTCTAGTAGAACTAAGGTATAGAGATCAAAATTACGCAAAGATACATTACCTGGGAAACCCAGGGTCCCAAGCATTCTGGAAAACACCTGTATATAATTATAATAATATAATAATAATCTATAAAGACACAATAATTAATTTCTCTATATCTCTCTTTTTCTCTTCAGAAGAATAAGTATAATGTATATTTAAAAAATGTAAGTAAATTATTTTCATTTTGAATTACTTGACTTTAACCAACAATACACCTCATTTTCAGGTTCAAATACAGAAAAAATGTAGCCATAAAAAATGTATGGTAATATCACTATAAAGAAAAAATGTAATACTGTACAGACTGTATGTATTTATTAAAGGGCAGTCTAATTAGTTATCTCATTAAAGGAACTGAACTGCAATAAAATAATGAAAAGGTCTTGCGATGAAGGTCTAATAGTCTAGATGAGGCCAGGATGATATTATCATCTAGATAAGTAATATTGTACAAATGATGGCCCATTTAGTAAGTCTTGAGTGCCATTTTTGTATGTTGCATCTGCGAATACTTTTTGACTATAGTAGCACGCACATATTTATAATAGAATTGGATTGGTGAAGAAAAAAAAACTGTCCTGTGTGACTATGGCAAATTACCTCCTAAAATATTTTTCATATACTGTAACTCAAAATCTGTTTATTTGACATGGGGAGACTTTACATTTACTACTTTGTAAATTTAATCAGGTGCAATATTGCCTGAAAATGTTAGACTTCATGGGATTACTTCTGATTGCCCTGCTGATAATGGATGGATTGTATTGCTCTTCTAATATCACTCCATTTGGGGCATTCACATACATGTATATTTATCAAAGAGTGAAGTTAAGAGTGAATTTCCGCCACTAGAGGGAAATTAATTTCTATGGGATTTTTGAAGGCGTATTTATCAAAGGGTGAAATTTCACAACAAATATACAGTACACTATACAATACAGTACAATAAACAATCGGTTTACATAGTTTGATACTGAAACTATGTACAGGTGTCATTATCTCTCTAGTAAGTAAATGGATGTATCTCATTTCAAGCCTTAGTCTAGAAACGCATTATTGTAGCACTAAAATTAGATATTGTGAGACAGTAGAAAACAACAGAGCGAACAGACATTTTACCATTTACACTGCACAAATAAAAGAGAACATGTATTGTTCTAGCAAATGAATTATGCAGTGATCTTATTTGGTGTGAGAAAGAGGTGCCTATTAACTGCTGAAAAGTGTTGTACTTAGTGTGGAAGGAATGTGTTTTTATCAAGTTGAATTAGGATGCATGTTTATGGTGTTTGGGTCAGTGTCTTGTTCATTGAACCTGGAGACTGAATGGGGTCATCTTTATGCATAAATGCATCTTTAATACAACATTTTCACTGCAAAGCTATTGTAATGACAATATATGTAATAAAGCCCATGGAAGAAATATATAACATTACATTGTAATATAAGAGATCATTATTTATCAATAATGTCTTTCATACAAAGATTAATAAAGAATGATGTCACAATTTTGTTTTGATGCCCAACATTTAACTGGTTTGTAGGCAACCATAGGCAGGATTTTTCTTTTTTTTACAAATATTTTCTGTTTTTATTCAGTTTAACTTTAAACATTATAAGACAAAATTTAACTTTTCATCCAAAACAAAATAGTAAAGGATTTTAGAAGCAAGTGTAAGATTTATAAGTAAACATGATTCAAACTGATGTGCAATATCTATTTGAATATTGGGGGAGGGGGAAGTTTTTGCAATTTAAGAAAATATCAGCAAAAAATTGTGAATTCATATATATATATTTGAATCAGACTACTGCAATCCAGATATATTGAAATTCTTCAGTTTAAAATATTAAGAACATTCTGAGCAAGTAAAAACTGTTTACCTTCAGTTGAGGTTGATGGGAGGGGTATTTAAAAAAATATAACATATATAAATAACATATAACATAAGTAGTGATGGGCGAATTTCCCGAGATTCGCTTCGCTGAAAAATTCTTGAATTTCCAGAGAAATTCACGAATTGGCGGAAAATTAGCTAAACAAGTCGCGGGACGCTTTTGACGCGTCGTTTTCATCGCGTTGTTTTTCCAGGAAAATTTCGCTGGAGATTCGCATATTTATTCGCCAGTGGCGAATCACGGGAATTCGCCACGAATTCACCCCTGGCGAATAAATTTGCCCATCACTAAACATAAGTATATAAGTATATAACATTATAATATAAACAATATGAAATATATATTAAGAGGCACATTTACTAAAGGGCAAATTTACTATTATTCCTCATAATTAGCTCGACCAAATTCGCAATTCGATAAACATTCGACCATCGAATGTTTATTGAATTGTTTTAGGCTATCATTTTGCTCGCAATATGATTCCTTGATGAATTCATACGATCAGATACAGATCATTCGATTTCACGAAGAAATCGTGAAATTTTATTTGAGCGTCAGAAAAAATTTGTACGATTCGAACGATCGAATGCTCCGATCATACGAAAGGTATTCGAGCAGGACTTCTTCGAGTAGCTTCCCATAGGCTTCAATTACAATTCGGTAGTTTCAATCTAGCGAAGTAGGCAGTCAAATAAATTTAAAATTTTGATTCCTTCGATCATCGAATGATCGAATTATCGAATATCCGATCATTTGATCTATTCGATCTATTCGATATTCGGGGATCGAAGAGGCCAAATTTGAATATACAATTTCACAAAAAATTTGTACAATCAGTATTCGATCGAATTCGATTGAACTTTGATCATTTCACGTAAATTTCGTAAAACGGCCCCTTAGGGTAGAGGTGAAAATTCTAATAAAAAAAATTTCGACTTTCAAAGTAATTTTTGGCTACTATGACTATCGAATAGCCAAAAATTTGATATTTTGATTTAATCAGAGGCATTTGCTATAGTTATTCTGCATCTAGCTCCTATTATATCTATCTGTGTTTCTGATCAAATGAACTCCTTTTTGGTAAATAATGTTCCACTATCCACCTGCTATTCACGCTGGCAATAGAACCCATGGCCATTGCAATTATACAAAATCCCCAGATACAAGGCCTAATGTACTGTATAAAGGTTTAGAAGAAAAAATCTCTCTTTATGCAGATGACACTCTTTTATACTTAGCCAACCCAGCTAACTCATTGGAAATCACCTTAGATACAATATCTACTTTTTGGAAATTTTCTGGTCTGCAAATCAACTGGGATAAATCTCAAATATTTCCTCCTTAGCCCACTGGGCCCTACAGTCAATAGACCCTATAATTAACCTCAAAACAGTAGAAAGATACATTTAAGTATTTAGGAATCTTAATACAGGATCCAGCCACATTTATTCCCCTCAATCTGCAACCTCTCATACAACCTATGAAAATTACTCTTGAGAAATGGTCTACTTTACCCTTAACGCAAATCGGCAGGATTAATATATGCAAAATGGTATTCCTCCCCAAATTTTTATATTTCTTCACTAATTCACCCTGCTATATACCCAAAGCAATACTACACACAATAGACCGAATACAAGTCGACTTTGTGTGGGCCCAATAAACTCCCACAGTAGCGAGAACAACACTCCATGCCCCTACAACACAATTAGGTTTAGCAATGCCTAAATATGAATCATACTACTTAGCAACACAAGTAATACATGTCTAGTGATGGGCGAATCTCCCGAGATTAGCTTCGCCGAAAAATTCGCGAATTTCTAGCGAAATTCGCGAATCGGCGAAAAATTCGCGAAACGAGTCGCGGGACGCTTTTGACGCGCGTCGCGTCAAATCGCGTCCCGTCAAAAACGATGCGACCGCGTCGCGTCAAAAAAAGTCGCGCGACTCGTTTTTTCTGCGAATTTTCACCAAGCGAAATTTCGCTGGTGATTCGCGAATTTATTCGCCAGCGGCGAATCGCGGGAATTCGCCGCGAATTCGGCCCTGGCGAATAAATTCGCCCATCACTATACATGACTCCAATTGGAAAACATTTGACACAGAAAACCCAGGTTCTCTGTTGGAGGCTTCATACCTCAGCTCTATTGAATCATTGCACCATGCTCTATACAGGCCTAAACAATCCTTACCAACACTGATTCCATTGTTAGATGCCACTAAGAAAACATTGGACATGCAGCACAAGTCAACCAATAACGATAACTCCCTTTCACCAGACATGCCCTTGTGGCATAATGCCCTACTTAGCAACTTAACAGGATGGGGCTTCTCGGCAAGAGCGGGAGTCAAGCAACTACAACATAGAACACAAGAGGGCAAGTTTAAAACTCTAGAGCAATTTCAACAAAACCTGAAATTGTCGGATCTGTCGGTGTACAGCTACCTGCAACTGCAACATTTATACCACTCGCAATACACTGAACAACCATAGAGACTATGATAAGCCCACCAGGGAAACAGAAACTAGTATCCAAAACATACATGTACATGGCATCTCAAAAATATGACCCCAGACCCAGGGTCAAACTTAAGTGGGAAAATAGAATTAGAATCTGTATGTAGGAACAGGTGCAGGGCCTCGCACACCCTAAATGTGTTCTTAAGCTGCCTGGTGCACTAAGGTAGAGGCTCGGCCACCTCACAAGTCAGGAACAAACAATTTCCGAAGGCACACAGGTCTGGGTGAAATTTCTTCAAAATTTATTAAGCGGAGTGCTGATGCAACGTTTCGGAGAACAAAACTCCTTTGTCAAGCATACGGAATTAACACACATCGATGTATAAATAAAGAAATTTAACATTCAAGTTTCGTGTCATAATTGGTGAACCAATCAGTGCAATGTAAGTATTCCATTCTCAGGTTAACCCTTTCCTTAACATACTTATCAACATTTAACCATTACAGTACAAGTGAAAGAATTTTTTCATTCTAGTGAAATTACATACAATAATAAATAAGTCAAGAAAGTGCATAGTGCATTTATAAATATAACACAGAAATTCTTATATAAACAAACTGTCCTAAAAGGCGTAAATTCTTATTAAAAACAATCCTTCAAATCCTGCAGTTGCGCACAGCTGTCTAAGTTATCATAAATATTCATAAATAGGGCCATACTTTTAATCTATATATTTCAACCTAAAGTGCTTAGTGCCAATAATCACAAAATTTATGAACAACCTCATCTCAGTGGTATATAAAATATCTGTAAAAAGTCCTTCTTCCCTACCGTAGAAACACAACGATATATTTAGTTGGCCCTGAATTAATGGTTAAGATGGGAGTATTGCTGTATTCATCTGTAAAAGAGCAAAGTGGAATAAATAATTAAACTACATACAGTATTGTACAAAATCTATAAAAAACAGGACAAATTAAATTCCTCGTTAAGGCCCTTGGGGTGTCTAGTTTGAAGCAGCCATATCCAATAACATTCCCTTTGAAGCAAGTGTCTTTTTAAATCTTGCCCCTGTGTAATAACGACCTTCTCGATTATTTGCCATCTCATTTGTGATACTTGATGTCCCTGATTATAAAAGTGTTTAGCCAATAGGGTTTCTTTTTTACATTTACCTTTTGGTTTCCCTTCCTCTGTGTTGTCCGGATTAAAATTGCGGATAACAGATTTGTGCTCATTGAGACGAGTTTTTATTGGCCTGCTTGTTTGTCCTACATAAGCTTTACCACAAGGGCACTTTATGCAATAGACAACATTATAACTGTCGCATGTAGAAAAACACTTAATCTGATGTTTTGTCCCCAATGTCGGATGCATAATTACATCTCCAGGGATAATCGCATTACAATGGCTACATTGCCTACATGGGAAAGTCCCCTTGGTGCTAGTTGTCTGATGCAGATCTCCCTTCTGTGTCTGTTTTTGTTTTATGAGGTCACCAATATTTTTCCCTCTTCGATACGAAAATAGGGGGGGAAGAGGGAAAAGATGGCCAATTTTTGGATCAGCTTGTATTATTCCCCAGTGTTTCAAAATGATATTTCTGCACACCCGGGAATTAGTGTCAAACGTGGAGACAAATGGGACCCTAGAATTGTTCAAGGTCATTTTTTTATTTTTCTTCCTTAAAGTCTCCTTACGAGGAATTTTTGCTACTTCACATTTTGTTTGTATTAATTCTTTTTCACTATACCCTTTATCCACAAATCTCTTAATAATTTTCGTGGCCTCGGTCTCAAACAGGTCATCACTTGAGGAGATACGTCTTGCCCTTACAAACTGACTTTTCGGGAGCCCCCGAAACACTCCGGGCGGGTGAAAACTAGAAGGGCGGACCAAATTATTCTTATCAGTTGGCTTGGTGTAAAGTGTTGTGACAAATTCTTTATCCTGTAATCTAATATTTACGTCGAGAAAATGTAACTCACTTTCGTGGGCTTCAAAGGTAAACTTAATAGTATTGTGGACACTGTTAAGATATTCGACAAACTCGACTAGTTTTTCAACACTACCTGTCCATAAAAAAAACGTATCATCCACATACCTCATAAAATATGTGGTCCGAGTATTTCCTGTTTGAAAATATGAAATTCTTTTCGAATTGGTCCATAAATAAATTGGCATACGCCGGAGCCATATTGGCCCCCATTGCGCAGCCCTGCAGTTGTAAATAATACTCGTTTTTAAACAGGAAATAGTTGTTAGTTAATATACATTCCAACAGTGTGCACACAAAATTAATCATATATGTTGGTAAGGAGCCCTGCGATAAATAGTCACGAACACATTCAGTGCCTTCCATTCTGCTTTATTGAAATTATTCTGAGTATGTTTCCTTGTATCGCATGACAATTTGCTACATTCCAATTGTACTAACGATTCAAAAGTGTCGATAGCAGGGAAATTCCCAGGGGGTACAAAATTACTTTTAGTAGCTACTTTAGACTTCAGTTGTTGCAACCTATTATCCTTACAAACACTTACAGGTTTCTCTGCAAAAAACGCTTTCAACTTGAGACTTCTAATAAACCTGAAAATATCAAGGCTTAATAAAAAAGGTGGTGCAGTATGAACTGGAATAAAGTTCAGTCCCTTATTAAGAGTCTTAAGTTCCAATACAGTCAATTCGTGGGCAGAGAGATTAAACACCATATTTACCTCTGGTGATAATAGCGATGTCTCCGGTTCGTTGCAATTTTTGCTGGTCTTTCTGCGACCCCTCCTGATTTTCCGCCTTCTCTGGCCTGGCCCCTTCCTAAAAAAGGAGTAGAAGTGATCGGTGGCTGCTGTGATGTCGTTGGCATACTTTGGTCTATCTCGGAGGATCTGGAAGAGGTGGGGGAGGCTGTATCGAAAGAACGCTGTGATTATTAGCACTAAGCACTTTAGGTTGAAATATATAGATTAAAAGTATGGCCCTATTTATGAATACTTATGATAACTTAGACAGCTGTGCGCAACTGCAGGATTTGAAGGATTGTTTTTAATAAGAATTTACGCCTTTTAGGACAGTTTGTTTATATAAGAATTTCTGTGTTATATTTATAAATGCACTATGCACTTTCTTGACTTATTTATTATTGTATGTAATTTCACTAGAATGAAAAAATTCTTTCACTTGTACTGTAATGGTTAAATGTTGATAAGTATGTTAAGGAAAGGGTTAACCTGAGAATGGAATACTTACATTGCACTGATTGGTTCACCAATTATGACACGAAACTTGAATGTTAAATTTCTTTATTTATACATCGATGTGTGTTAATTCCGTATGCTTGACAAAGGAGTTTTGTTCTCCGAAACGTTGCATCAGCACTCCGCTTAATAAATTTTGAAGAAATTTCACCCAGACCTGTGTGCCTTCGGAAATTGTTTGTTCCTGAAAATAGAATTAGAAGACAGCTGTTATCTTTCTTTAATCCGTACAAGAGACAGGCTCATTCAATTTAAAACCATACACCAAACATACTTGATACCCAAATAATTACAACTTATGGGCCACCTAGAGCACTCCAGATGTCCCCGCTGCAATTCAATAGATACGGATTTCATCCACCTCATATGGCATTGTCCAGCTATACAGAAATTTTTTGGGAAAAGTAATGCAGTTTCTAGCTGATGAACTTACTTTACCAAAAGTACTGAACCCAGCTACAGTACCTGTCTACTTGGTGTAATAGATACTCTGGTACCCAGAATCCATTCAAGATTATTGATGAGAACTCTTTTGTTCTATGCCAGGAAAACAGTAGCCCTACACTGGATGGGACCAACACCTCCTACGATTAAAAAATGCATTAATCTCATTAACTGTCAGCTGGAACTCTAGTAGTTAACATAAATTGCCAGAGGCTGTCCACAGAAATTCGATAAAATATGGTCTCCTTGGCTGGATTCACCTAAATAAGTCTGAGAAATAAGTTTTATATCTTTTCTATGTCTACTTTCTTCCTTCCTTCTTTATTTCCTTACTTCCTGTTGTTAATGAAAACTAAATAAAAAGTTACTATTAAAAAAATAATATTCCACTACACAAATTGAGAGATACAAACATATTATATTAATAGTGATGAGCACATTTTTTTTAAAACGACATGGATTTGTTGCAAAATTCCCCATTTCACCATCTGTGAATTGTTTCATGAAATTGTGGATATTGTCCTTGAAAATAATTTGCTGTGACATGTCAAAAACAAAAACTTAGGAAAAAAGAGATTACCCTCGCACACCCTGGCCGTCCAAGTAATGGGATACCCCGGTGCTCAGTAGAAACAGGGTTTGGCAGCCCTTACAAACTGTAGAAAAAGAAAAATCCACCGGCACAACAGGGATGCTGCTAGCAGGGCAAGCCCTTGCTCGTTTATTACGGATGCAACGTTTCGGGGCGTAACCCCCTTTGTCAAGCATACCGGACCAACAGTGTACACAGCATTTAAAGAGTGCTAATTGGGGTTAATTGATATACACATTAACCCTTAAACATACATTTTAACATATAAAAACGTAGTTCAAGTGCAATCAATATAAATATAAATATAAGGCTGTGACAATTTATCCCTAGTGCAGTAAAAAGTTTTTTTTAAAAACATGTGAAAAGATTCATGATAACTTCTTTTTCGGCATAAGTCCATGTTTAAAATGTCCACATTTTAAAGATCAAAAATGGAAGTTAATATTCAAACTGATCAAATTTAAAGTGTCATGTGCTGTGCAACAATGTGAAATTACGTGATTAAGAAAAACAAAAAAGCATAAAATGTCATAAAGTATCAATACTGGCAGAGGGTCAGTTAAAAGAGCAACAATTGAATAAAATGTATCATTATTTTTCCATAGTAAACTGACCCTCTGTCTTACTTCTACCATGTTCAATATCTAATCATGACACGATGATCTGTCCCTGAGGCATATCTAAATTCAAAAGGAAATAAAAAGAACATTTATTAAAATTGCATACAAGGCCAACCGAAAATTACAGGAAACAACTCATATTGAACTCTTCGTTTAACCCTTTTGGGTGTCTAGATTGTAACCTATATTTATATTTATATTGATTGCACTTGAACTACGTTTTTATATGTTAAAATGTATGTTTAAGGGTTAATGTGTATATCCATTAACCCCAATTAGCACTCTTTAAATGCTGTGTACACTGTTGGTCCGGTATGCTTGACAAAGGGGGCTACGCCCCAAAACGTTGCATCCGTAATAAACAAGCAAAAACAAAAACTTGCCATAAGAAAAAATGGCCATTGACTTTAAAGAGATACTGACACCAGAAAATATTTTTTTTTATATCTATCATACTATCGTATTTGCATGCTATTTATAATTTTGCCATAAAAGTATTTGCCAGATGCTTTTACCTTACCTTTCTTACCCCTATGTTCCTTTATGAGGGGGCTGCCATATTTGTGCAGCAGGAGTCTGTTAGCATTAGAAACTCTAACTGAAAGGTTGAGAATTGACAGTCAGGTTGGCAACTTCAAGAAACATTTACATGCAAAAGCAGAACTATCAGTGAAAAATGATCAACATGACCTATAGGTAACTTTTAATGTAGATTAATATTTTGAAAAGTAAAATTTTTGTGTCAGTATCACTTCAATGCATTTGGACAAAATGTCGCTGAGCAATATCTGCTGTCCCCTGTCTAAAGTAAAATTTATTTTTCCCTTGGCTGGAAGTTCTATGTAGTGCCAGTCTCAGGATCAAACATTTAGTGGGGCAGGAAAGAGAGGCCTTTGGGACTATGTTCATATCCAATAAGTTTCTTCTTATTTTATAGAATGCTCACAGGGAAAGTGTTTAGATGCAAACACAGATTTTTATTCTAATTTTTCTGCTAAGGGACAACCATTTTGGTCTTTGCCTGTGATGACATTTGAGAAATATACTGTATGTCCCACTTTTTGACTTAATTACATTTTAAAGGAGGTGTATTCTGTCTAGGAACCACTCTAGAAAAACTAGAGACAGATTTGTCCTTTCCTTTTTGTCCAAACAACACTGTACCAATATAGTATTCTTGTTGATCATTTTCAACAGGCCATTGGGAAATTATCTGTAGAACCAGAGATACAATATTTAATCTTATGAATCTAAAGAAGGGGCTGGGTATCTTGCTACAGGAAGGTTCATGCTGAGCTGCTGTACATAAATATTTCATCGGTCTTATGCAACTGGCACCATCAGATAGGAATTGAGAGAAGCCAGATTTTGACTTTCAGGGTTTTATATGAGGTAACAGCTGCTTTGGTCAGATAGTTAATTAAATGTGTTCGTTTTCCATATAACCAGCAGTAGGGACAACAAATATAAGTAGGATTTTTATGGTATTTCTGGGTCCCTCTGTGTATTCAGGCCATTGGACTTAACCCATGTTGTCATTAATGCCCATTCAGCAAGTTATTTTGTAATAAACCTTGATAAACAATGCACTCTTTTCTTTATATTATCTGAATAATTTGTTGGCTGGTGCTGTCTTCTCTGAAGCTTGGAAAGGTTGTTCAAGATCAGTCTTATACATATGTTCCTTTATCAATATATTATTCAGCTTTGCCTTTTTAAATATCATTCTAATTATATTATTTAGAATGCAACATATTGTGGATTTATGTAGTCACAATCTGAAATGTCATCCCAAAATAATTTAATATTGTAACGCTACAAGTTTTTAAAAATGCATTCAACATATGTATGGGAAAGTGCCAAACCTTATTATTCTACGAGTCATGGCAGTTTTTGTGTTCCATTATTGTATGCTTAAGGAGCAGTTGACACAACAACAAGTTGTTCCATTATTGTATGCTTAAGGAGCAGTTAACACAACAACAAGTAAGTTGGGTCAGCAGTATCAATTTGTATCCTTTGATTATCTTTTATTGATGTAAGTGACACATTTTTACAGAGATTATCATTCACATCAATTCCTGCATCTGTAGAGTGTAAAATATATTGCCCATATCACATTCACACACACACACACATTTGAGGGTCAAAATCAACAAGAGACATTTAACATGTCAAGTGTTATTGTTTTTAAAGTGTTGCTGTAATAGAAACCGCATATTTTAACAAATTATAAAGGAATATGTTGTGAGCAGTAGTCTAGGGACATCATGGATTTCTAAAAAAGTAAAAGATGTTTATATATCCTCCAATGAGAATACAATAGAATACAAATACAATACTAACTTATACATTACTTATACACATTTACTAAGTGAAGTGGATATTCAAATTAAATTTGAATGTTAGAAATTTGAATTTCAAAGTAATTTTCGGCTACTTTGACTATTGAATAGCCAAAAATTTGATTTGAAAAAAAATAGAAAATTTGAAAATTCAAATTTCGAAGTACTATCTCTTTAAAAAACTTAGAATTCAACACTTCGCCACGTAAAGCTGCCAAATTGCCATTGTAGCAACCTTTCCTGAAAATTTTTCTAAATCCTGGAAAACGAAAGTTTTTTTTCAAAAAGCATTCGAATCGAACAATGCATTCAAATGATTCGATTCGATTATTTGATCAAAAACTTACCTATTCAATCAAATAAGGTCCATTTTCAATCAAAAATAGCCTAAAATTAGATGGTCGAATTTTGAAGTTTTTTTACTTTGAAATTCGACCCTTAGTAGATATGCCCCTATGTGTGTGTGTGGCTCTATTCTTTATTCCTGCAACTGAAGTTCGAAGCTTTATACACAACTTTTCCTTGAAAAAACAGCATAGTCTCCTGATGTCTGATTACAACATAAAATAATGAATCCATAACTGCACAAAAATTTCCCTACATAAGATGGCAACAGGAAGACTGATACAGGGCTGGTATTTAATATGTAATATTATCCTGTAAATCTCCACACATTCCATTGGGTTCATCAAAAGGATCAAAAGCTATATGCAAACCTTATTAATTCAGAAATTACTCTTAAAGTTTATTCCTAGAAATCAAGAAATACAATAACCTATTTTCATACAAAAATAACATCATATTTTTTCTGTCAAACTTTGCTATTGAGAATATACAACTTGCTACAATTCTGCATTCTGACTTGGCCCAGGGTGCACATGATTACAGCATAATTTACTTTAAGCTTGTGTTTTGTAAATCAATCTATTATTCCCCTCTTTACTGTAAAGGAAATGCATATTTGTTCTGAAAAGACAAAAATAAATAAATTAATAAATAATGGCTAATTCAAGGTACTTAATTAAAGCTCCTTCATTTTATTTGAATTACACAAAACATCTTTACAACTTGAGAAGTTTCTTCTGTAACTTTTAATTAAAGACAAAATCTTAACATGCACTGAAACAAGCAGACTATTAAATGAACATGATAACAATGTGACACATTAAAGTCAGTCTTATTTAAATCGAAGGTTCCCCACAGTTTACCTTTCTAAAGACAGCTTGTGGTTGATTTAGAGTTTCACTTTGCTTAGGTGAGAAAATTATCTCATCTGTCCCTTGAAAAAATGAATCCTATTCTGGTAGTAAATTGCAAATTATACAGGTTAACCTGTGCATCATTAATATTCTATATAAGCAGGATGTCAATTCTGTCATTATAAAAACAAAAAGACCACAAGCACAAAGTATTACACTTTACTTTGTCTAAACAAAGATAGTAATATAAATGCGATAGCATTTTCAATACAGAGGATAAGGCCAATAGGAAAACTCTAAGGTATTCCCTTTGGTATCTTGAGGTGATTTTGTTTAGATGTCTTAGGGAGGTTTAGTCTTGTTGCTTGATGAGGTCTTAGAAAAGTTTAGTTTTGATGTCTTGCGGAGAATGCCATTGCACTGAAGGTGTTCCACTACTAGGTAATTCTTAATTACTGGCACTTCAGAGTAGGAGACCCAGAAGTAAAGTGTAAAACGTTACTTTTTTCTCCTCCTTGAACTCCATAGACATAAGCATTGCAAGGTTAACAAATTTGAAATTTTTTCACCAGTTCTATATCACCTTGCTTTCATCTAACTTTCTGGAATTACTGTGCAAGGGTAGATAATTAAGTTATCTGACAACAATCATATGAAACCAAAAATAGAAGTTTCGCGTGTAATAAGACTAGGCAGTATTATCACTACATAATACTTTTGCAAGAATTGAACCTTTGTTTTGTAGAACTCAGAAATAAGTTTTGTTTTAAGCCATGATCATATGCTGGAGAATTCTGGAAGTTGCAATCTAGCAACATTTGCTTGAATCAGCACTACTAGAAAAATTACAATGCCCCTTTAATTACAAACCTATGGGGCAGATTTACTAATGGTCGAAACTTCAAAATTTGACCATCTAATTTTTTGGGGGGCCATTTTCGATCAAAAATTGACCTATTTCAATCAAACAGGTCTGTTTTCGATCAAAATCAAAATCGTTCGAATGCTTCGCTAGGTTCTAACTATTTTTTTAAAAATACTTTCGAATTTTCAGAAAAGGTTCCAGGAGGTCCCCAATAGGCTAAAATGACATTTCTGCAGCTTTAAGGTGGCATATAGTTGAATTAGAAGGATTTTAAAGGGCCGTACTTCAAAAATTCAACTTGTTGAATTTTTTTATTTTTTTAATTTGAATCAAATTTTGGGCTATTCAATAGTCGAAGTAGCCCAAGATTAATTCTAAATACAAATTTTTTAAATTAACATTTTGCTCGAATATTCACTTCGACCCTTATTAAATGCTCCCCAAAGAGTAATAATAAGAATCCTGCTATCAACAGCATGCTAATCAACTCACATTAGTATATTACTGTGGTACATCATATTATTTAAGCACATTATTTGAGAAAAAAAGTAAAAAGTTATACAGAAGTATACAAAAATACAAAGTATATTACTGTGAATTTCAACTAGTGAGTACTTCATTGTAATTAAACAAGGACAGACATAATGTTTAGGGGGCAGAATTAAGGATCAAATTGAATCAAATTTGATTCGAACAATTTTAACCATTCAATCTAATTTTTTTTAATTTAATCTAAAAAATGTTAAAAAAAAACCCTATGGGAGCTTCCCATAGGGTTTATGACTAGGCAGTTGAATTTAAATTTAAAGGGCAAATAATTCGACTGTCGAATATTCAAATATTCGAACTGAATTTTATTCGACTTACTCAAATCATTCGATTCGATCGAATTTTTAAAATTCGATGGTCGAAGTGGCCACAAAAATATTTGAAAATTCGAATTCGAATCTTTTTGAAAATTCAATCGAATTTTGAATCATTCATGTGAATTTAGTAAATCTACCCCTTAGAGCTTTAGATATAAATTTTTTTTTACTCAATAACCTCCAAATCGAATTTTGATTATATTTAAATTTATTAGAGTTAATAAAATTCACATGCATTCAAAATTCGACCTTTGAGAAATATGCCTCTAGGAGTTTGCTAGTAAACATTAAAACCAAGATCCTCTGGACATAATCACATGAACAAAGAACATGGAGTTGGAAATATACAGAGCAAGGAAAATGCCATTTGGAATCCACAGAATTCACAGGATTAAGGAAACATGGTTCATTTAATAACACATCCCCATTACTTGCCGTACAGTTTGCCTCCATGGGATTTCAGCAGCCAAATGCCAAATAACAAATCAAAGCACATGGCAATCAGTTGCAAGTGTCACTTGGCATCTATACAGCATTTTACAAACTGCAAAGTTTCACACGTTCTGGATGTTCTTGTAGTAATTAAATAAAATCCCAGTTTCACAATTATCACTCAGCAGATGGATTTGGACTTTTTATGCTTCAAAACTTCACAGTAAATGTAAAACAAAAATATTACCTCCTGTCTACAGCTCCATCTCTTTTTTATCTTTAAATACTTCACTTTTCCTCTGTTTAAAGACTAATTTGTATTGTTTTTATATATTTATTAGTAATGGATATATAAAGTAACAATAAACTATATACGGTATAATTAATTATTATCTAGAATTCTCTAGAATTCCTCATGGAAACTTTAGCAGCAGAGAGGGTACAAGATCCATCTGCTGGGTGAATGCTTGCAAAGTACAATATTTTTTGGCTTTTTTGTACTTGTATCCATGTTTTAAGTACAATATATATATATATATATATATATATATATATATATATATATATATATATATATATATATATATATATATATATATATATAGAAAGCCTGCAAATCAACAGGTTTTCTTGAAAGATAATGCTGCTCTATGTCAGTGACCATGTTTTTAAAAATCCAATTAATTATTACCACTTGTTAAAACGCTTTACAGGTTACAGATCCTGAAATTGTTAATTAATGTTCCAAAATAAAAGTGAAAATAATTTAGGAAGGTGGATAACAACTCACCTTGCAAAAGTGTTCATACAATACCCTTTATCTCACAAAAAGTTTTTTATTCAGTTCATAATCATTCATTAGTAGTATCTGGCTCAATATCATCATTTGTAATTATCAACTTTTTTCCACATAGGCATCAAATTAGTTCATTAGTATTCCTTCTGTACCTTAACTAATCTGACCAGCTGTTCATTGACACAGTCCTTTCACCATAATGGGGCATTTTCAGCATTGTAAAATTAGTGGAAAAGTTGTAGTATTTTCCTGTGGCTTTTGGGGATTGCGGAAAATGGAACATGTCCCTAAAACACATAAGGAGCCAAACTGTTTATTAGACCTTTAGTGATGGAGCCTTCTTCCACAAGTTTTTGTGATCCTCAAAATTCCTACTTCTGTTGGCCCAGGAGATCCACTAATGGGTTTCGGATGGTATCTTTTGGCCTGCAACACTGTAAAGAAACTAATAGGAAAAGACAATCACACACCATTGATAAATACAATGGTCTAACAATGACACAAAGAAACAAAGCAATAACCATGGGTTGTGGAAATAGCCATTTTTTGTTAAATGTGATATCTTCTATTTTGAAACTTACATGGCTTCACGCTTGGGTAATGGTAGTTATGTCATGATTTAATTATTTTCTTAAAATTTCTATGTGCATTCATTTGTTTTTGCCTTATGAACATAATGCATCACAAATCACCAGTGAAAGAGATCTGAAAATGCCACTTACACAATTCTCTACTGACCCACTTCATTGCTAGCAAGCAGCTTGTGTCAAACTTATAGAACAGCTCTGACATTTCACATTATTCTAGCGGAACAAGGACATATATCAATGCCATACTGCAATGGATACCTTGGGATTTGATCCACTCATGATTGAACACATTCACGTATGTAAAAAAAAAAAGAAGAAATATGTAAATAAATAAACTGTGTACCAGAACACGGTAGTACAAAAGCAAATCAATCAAGAAGGTGGAAATGACCCAATAATTGTCATGAGCGCTCGGCGCTCTTTAGCTGTGGTCCGGTGGTCCGTTGGTCCCGGTGCGGCAGCGCAAAATCCAAGATGGCGGCGCCCAGGACTACACGTGGGCGCCAGGACGCCGGCGCCAGAGACCCGGGTTTGATGCCCGAGTATAGCTCTATATTACATAGTGTTCCTGGGTCTCCCTGCTTGCCTGTTATTCCTGTTACTGATCTTCTGCCTGTATCCTGACCTTGAATCTGCGCTGCCTGCCTCCTGAACCTGTTTGCCTGGACTTCGACCTCTCTATTGGATTCCCCTTGAATTGTACTTTGCCTGGACTCACTGGAAAAGGACTTCCTCCTTGACCCCGACTACACCCCCCTGTGGGTGCCGCAAGCCCCCGCTGACATTATACTCTGGCCATGGATCCCGAGGAAGCTGCGCCAGATGTCGGAAGAGCCCTCTGCGGGCTGGCGTCCCGCTTGGAGGCGTATGAATCCCAGCAAGTCAGAATTGGGCAAGTACTTGATTCCATTATGTCCCGTTTGCCCTCTACTCCCGCTGTCGCTGAAATTCCTCCTGCTGTGGTTGTTTCTCCGCCAGCGATGTTGCCGGCCTGTGAGCCTCAAATTCCTCTTCCTCCTCGGTGCCAGCGAGTATGCCATAGACTTTAGAACCCTTATGGCGGAGACAGCCTGGAATGATGAGGCTTACAAGGTTTTTTACCAAGGTCTGTCACCTTGCCTGAAGGATTTCCTGGTATCCAGAGATCTTCCTGACTCCCTTGAAGATTTGTTCGCTCTCGCTATCAAGGTGGATACTCGCCTTAAAGAACATCAGGCTGATAAAGAGCGAAACAAGATATCTCATCCAGTGCTGGCACCGCGCTTCCAGAACCCTGTGATACCTCCCCCCTCTCTGCAGATAACCACTTTCCCTTCGGAGGAGCCCATGCAACTCGGGAAGGCTCGACTTACTGCACAAGAGAAACTCCTCAGACACCTTTCTGGCCTATGTCTGTACTGTGGCGGACAATCCCATTTAGCTATCTCTTGCCCTATCAAGCTGAGAAATACTCCTGCTCCAAGTAAGGCCGTTGTTTCCTTTGCTGGTAGCGTTGTTCCTAAGCCTTTGGAACATTCTCACCAATTTCATGTTCCTGTGCAGATCCTGTTGTCCTCCCAGGCAATACAAGTCTCAGCATTCCTTGACTCCGGAGCTGCAGGGAACTTTATGGACTTGGCATTTGCTAAAAATTATGGCATTCCCCTCTTTCCTGTGTCTCCTCCCATATGGGTCTTTGCCATTGATGATAGACCCCTCTCCACTGACACCATCACTCTGTCTACTGGTGAATTAGACTGTGGCGCCAAATTCAAACTTAAAGGATGCTGGAGACCCAGGTTCGATGCCCGAGTATAGCTCTATATTACATAGTGTTCCTGGGTCTCCCTGCTTGCCTGTTATTCCTGTTACTGATCTTCTGCCTGTATCCTGACCTTGAATCTGCGCTGCCTGCCTCCTGAACCTGTTTGTCTGGACTTCGATCTCTCTATTGGATTCCCCTTGAATTGTACTTTGCCTGGACTCACTGGAAAAGGACTTCCTCCTTGATCTCGACTACACCCCCCTGTGGGTGCCGCAGGCCCCTGCTGACAATAATTAACCTTCCTCATATACTGTAAGTAGGTATTGCAACATCTAACTTTCTTATATACAATGTTTTGTCATTTATGGGCTTATTTATCAAAAATCAAATTTTTTATGTCTACTTCAGATAAACATTTAAAAAAAAGATTTTTTTTGTTTATTTATTTGAAAGTAATTGAGAAAAAAACTAAAGAAATTTGAATTTATGAGTATACAAGCTCAGAAAAACTTGAAAAATCTCTAATTAAAAAAAGCAGCTTGAACTAGGACAACTCCTATAGACTTCCATGTAAACTGGCAAGCTTGAAGATGTTGAAGTTTAACTTAATTTAAGTTATTTTTTTAATTTAAGTAGGCACCAAAGAGAATCAATCATTTGTATTTCGATTTATTGCTCTCCAATTGTTTATTAATTGGTACCACCAGAAGATGTGCCCAACTTCTGCACATATTTAAATTAAGTAGATGTATTGCTACCTGCTCTCTAGTGTGCCAAATGGTGGGTCAAAACAGTCGTCTGCTTGGGGCGTAGTTACTTGTAGTCTTCTAAATTTCATTATTGTAATATACAAGACAGGCTAAAATAATTTTAACAACTACAAGGAATACAATATTGAATAAATTAAAGTTAGGTATCAAAAGTAATGGAAGTATTTTCATGTGGGGATATTGCAATAGGATGTATAGGAAAATGTACTGTTATGCTTTATCAAGTCATAATGCCAGATGATGCATGATGCCAGATAAAAATTCTATAGTAAAAATAATTTTTACTGCAACCCTTGATAAATCTGCCCCTTAGTGTTTAAAATCACTATATTGCTACTTTTGTGTACTTCATCTAGGGAATAGTCCAAATTTGAATTTGAAAAAAATTAGAACATTTGAATATCGAAATTTATCTTGTACTGTCTCTTTGAAAATTCAACTTTCGACTATTCACCATCTAAACCCTGTTGAATTGCTGTTTTAGTCTATGGGGGAACTCCTTAAACCTTTTTGGAGTCGTGTGGTAAACTTTGAACTTTTTTTTTTTTTTAAATCTTGCAAATCTGATTTGATCGAATATGTTAAAAATTAGATTTGAATGTTCACTTGAAATAAAATTTTAAAAAGAAAAAAATCAAAATGAATTTCGATTGGGTTTTTTTTTATTCAAATTTCGAGGTTATGGGAGTTCAAAAAAACTCTTGTTACTTCCAATTTGACCCTTGATAAAACTGCCCTTAAAACATGGTTACATACCTATATGCACCAGTAAGGTTCTACTGCCCTCATTAAAACATTGGAGATTATATGTTTCTGTCATTAGTTAATGACAATTTTCTATATTCATTTTAGTTGATTTAATGTTCACTCATATATTTGCAAAGCAATTTTTTGCAAAAAAAAATTGTAAATTTAAGGCAGAATATAAGAAGGCTAGGATGGAAGGACATATGCTGGTCATACACTGTGTAAAAACAAAGAAAAATGTTGTATGTTAAGAAACCTGTGTTGAGGAACACACAGTGGTCATACCTTGGGTCGTGTTTACTAAGATTGGAGATAAATATCTGGAGAGATTTCTGAAGATGTTGCCCATAGCAACCAATCAGCAATTAGATTTAAACAGCCACCTATAAGTTAGCAAAGATCTGGTTGGTTGCCATGGGCAACATCTCCAGAAATTTCTCCAGATATTTATCTCCAATCTTAGTAAACATGCCCCCTTGTGTGGAAGCTGCTTTCATATTCTACCTTTATGATGAGTTGTATCCCCGATTCCCAGCGCACTGAATGCAAGTCCCATTCTTTACACATGCAACACTTGTCATTTCAAATGACACACTATTTAGTTAAAGTGGACCCATCACCCCAAAAAAAATATTCAAAATCATATTTTATCACATTAGTCAAGCAAAATGAACATTAATTACACTATATACATTATTTTAATCTTGTTTTCTTCAGTCTGGGAATTCATAATTATAGCAAACAGGCAGGAGCCATTTTGTGGACATTGTTATTAAGGCAAGCCTTGTATCATCTCAGAATCTTGTTTGTGCACCAGAATGGGGGACCCAGCTGAGATTTTTAAATGAGCTTAAAACAGTTATGAATGCTTTAATAAAAATTTGAAATTGGATTTCATGTTTAACTTGAAAATGACTTTTATTATACAGATTTTTGTGTCTGGGTGACAGGTCCACTTTAAAGAATAAAGCAGCTAAATAATTTATAGGTTAAAAAGTAAGCCAAGGTAAATAGCTCATATCTCATATTGGCCCTATTTGACAGACAGAATTCTGAAAACATATTGCAGGAGAGCAATGTAAAATTGATACCATGTAAAATGAATGTCAGAAATGCAGAGCTGCTAAGGGATATGATACAGTTTTGTAGATCACTGAAATAAGGTTAACATTACACTTGTAATATTTTCTTAAAGGAAAATTACACCTCCCAAACAATGTAGGTTTGCATAAGAATTGTTCTATTTTTTTTTTATTTTTGCAGCTAGAAGAACAGGACAGAGAAATTGGGAGCATTTCCATTTTAAACTGTTCCCACTCCTTGTTTTTTTCAACAAAATCAGTTGTAAATCAAATCATCATTCCAAGTTCAACTCCTTTATAATGAACCCCATTTAATCTATACACCTGAGAAACAGACAGAACATATGGAGACAGGGGGTTGTTCATACAGAGTTATTGTAAGTGCCTGTATGTGACAAACATGAGGAAAATTAACATTTTTTTTTCTGAGATATGTAACAATAAACTAAATGTATTTTATACTATAAGAACTGACATTGGTCTTTGTTGTTGGTATCTGGATTAGTGCCAGCAGGCAATTTCTGCTTTGAACAAAAAAAGTGGCAAAATTTGCCCATTGACTTCACCACTTTACACTTTCTCTAATCATTAATTACCACTATCGTGGCTTCATATTTTTTTCAACATTACATTTTTTTATAGTAAGGAAAATAGCATGGAGCAGAAAGGAATGCAAGTTTCTGATTAATGAAAATAATTATAGCTAGATAAGATAAGGAATGAAGACATCATCAC